>BPTQ01000009.1:308535643-308892019 GCA_019973895.1 Chrysanthemum seticuspe
ACATATTCTCTGTCGAAAATGAGATGGTAGGAAATGCTATTGTAGTTTTATGATCCCTAAATATCCGTATAGGGATGTGAACTCAAAAATAATGAGATTGTGATTAAACTGGGCTTAACTTTTCTAGTTTTGTGAACCCCATGTAATAATGCGTTTGTTTCCCTTAAACTTAAATTGCAAGGGAAGGGCAGTAAAGTATTTGAAATTGAAAAGGGTACTTAGGGTTAGTAGGGTTTTGACATATGTTTCCTATACTGAGCTGAATCGTTGAATACGTTCGTTGATCTATTAACTTGATTCCCAAATCCCACTATTGTTTGTAAACGTGATTTTCACTCACGTATTCCCCATCCGATTCCGCTAAACCCACATATAAACCTCCACCCCACATTTGTTACGAGAAGTAACTATAAGGCCTTTTTTGGTTTTGACATATAAGAGTGGGCCATTAGTCTTAACAAAAGCGTCTCATGGATAGGAAGTTGCATGACTAGCACAAAAACCCTTTACCACCCAAATTCCACCAAAATGTGAGGATCGCCCTTAGATTAGTAGGAATTAAAGCATTCATCTTTAATGCTTAGAGTGTGAACCGGTAGTATATTAGATTCTAGAACTTGTTTTGTGATGCATCCCGAGATCGCAAGTGAGGCTACACTTGTGTAGTTATGAATAACTAAATGATAAGAGGCATTAGGATAACCCTTGTTTGATACCCGTAATATAATTACTTCTTCCACATCGGTTGAGTAATTCCCCCACACCCTTTGCGTTGTACTCATTTTTAGTACACGATACCCCTAGTTAACCCCTCAGAGCCTATCCTTTTCGCGGTTCTCGTGATGTTTTGGTTTTTTCCGGAATATCAATGAAGAGCATTGTTTACACCCCACCTCCAAATATACACCCAAATCGCCTTAGCCTACCCCTTATGCACTCACTTTTAGTGCAAATGTTTGTTATCACCCTAAACCCTTAGTTCAATTATCTAGTTGCTTGCATAAGTTGCTAAGTCGAGTCATATCCTTTGTATACAGTTTTGGGATGATTGGGATTCATGGGAAAAGTTAAAGTTTATGAAATGACGGGAAGGGAACGTTAAATTCAAATTCCCTTTGTTTGCGTAATAATGTACCCCAAGTGTTTTGATCTTTTCAATTCGGGTCAAATTAGTGTTAGAGTAATAAAAACTCAAGTGTAGGGATATGCCTATAAATCCCTAGTATTTTGATGTTATCGTAAAGGATGGTAGAGTAAAAGTGTATGAAAAAAAAAAAAAAAAAACACATACGGGCTACCATCCTTCATCTATCTTTAAATTTATGTTTATTTATTTCAGTTATGTAGAGTTTAGAGTGTCGAGTCTTGGCTTAGCAACGCCATTCTTCATATGCAGTTAACATAAAGATTTTTGACTTGCCACCACTAAATAGCCTATCCCACCAAACCCTTATTTCCCTACCGTAAGCCTAACGTTACAAACCTTTAAAAGACCTCTTTGATAGTCTTTCCTAGGTGCTTACGCCAAAGCGATGGAGGTTTGATCTATTCTCAAGCCTATGGTAATCTATGTACTAGGACCGGTTAATGAGTGTTTATCTTCCATTTCCTATTTTGTTATATTTCATATATACACCCGAGAGAGATGTGAGTATCCAAACACCCCATGTGAGGTGCTAGTATGTAATTTCCGTGCTTGTTATGACTTTTACGGGGCTTATATGTGTTGTGGACCGTTTTGAATTAATGCTTCATGACCCCTAACTTATAAATTAATTGGCTAAAAGCACATTTGCTTGAGGACAAGCAAATGACAAGTGTAGGGATATTTGATAAGGTTTTAAAAGGTACCATTTTGAGGGGTCGTTTAAGTCCTTATTTGATCACTTTTGTATCCGTTATTGCTTAATATCGTTCCTTTTCATTTTTCAGGTCTCGTGAAGGCAAAATGCTGGAATGGCACTTATTTGGACGAAAAGGCGCGAATATATGAAGAAAATGGCCAAAGTCAAAATCGAGACACTCACAGTTGCTGAAACTAGAAGGCAACGGCGTCAGGTGTTAATGGCGACGCCGTCCCAAGAACTTTGTGACGATACAGGACTCAAAACTCGTATTTTCAAGTGACGACGTCTAGTTGTGGAAGAGTAGGCCGTCGCTACTCAGACGGCCTAGATGCAATCCAGACGACGTCAGAAGCTGAAGAGGACGGCGTCACGGACATAAGGTGACGCCGTCGCAAGGTTAACGTGGCCAAGACGAAACCCTAATGACGGCGACACGACGGCGTCACTAAACATAAGGTGACGCCGCCGCAATTGTAATCTTATATATAGAATCCGAATTTTTCAGTCTTTGTGTGGAGAGTCTTTGGAGTAAAAACCTAAAACCGAACCTAAGGTGTCTTGTACAGTATTTTAGGGTTTTAAACCCTATCTTACATCAAGATAAGTCTTTACTTCATTAGTTCAATTATGTCTTTGATTATTTGTGTGTATGCTTGCATGTTCTCCATGTCCGGCTAATTTATTTGTGTGTTTGCTTAGGAAGTATGAAACTTAATTATTGAATATTGATTGGTTGTTTCTTATCTTAGTTGATTAATGATCTAGTAATGCGATAGGTCATTCGTTGTGTACTTAATGCTTGATTCATCTTTGTGAACCTTAGAATATAATTACCTGAGTAGTTGTAGGCTAAACCATCCAAAGAGCGCCTTAGAGTAGGAGTTTATAATCCCTAGTGGGTTTGTAGACGAGACCCTTTGGTAAGTTCAAAGAGTTAGGGAGAAACGCATACCCTACAACTTTAGACACACAACGCAACTAGGAATAAGACGTGACACTCAACCATCAATAGGAGATAATTAAGGAGTAATACAAACTAAGTAAACACATCTTTAAACTATCATACGAGCACACATTAATTAGACATAGACTCCCATAACCTTAGTTTAGATAATTAGATAATAGTAGAGTAATCGGTAGAAATACCAAACCCCCAAATCCAATACCCGAGATTCGTACCTTTCCATTTTCATAAAACATAAAAAGATAAAAAATAATCTTCCTCAACCTTAACCTTAGCGTAGTAACTCCTTACTAGCATTCCTATTCCCCTAGAGAACGATATCAATACCCGTGGCTTACCCTAATTACTACACTACAACGATTAGGTTCACTGCCTAGGGTGTTATAAAACTTGCTCGAAGAAAAGAAAGTTTCCTTGACCCCGAACGACGCGTGTAGCGTTATCAGTTTTACTACTTCTTAATTATCTCCTATTGGTGGTTGAATTGTTACGTCCTCATTCCTAGTTGCGTTGTGTGTCTAAGGTTGTAGGGTATGCGTTTCTCCCTAACTCTTTGAACTTACCAAAGGGTCTCGTCTACAAAACCCACTAGGGATAATAAACTCTTACTCTAAGGCACTCTTTGGATGGTTTAGCTTACAACTACTCAAGAAGTCATATTCTAAGGTTCACAAAGATTTAATCAAGCATTAAGTACACAACGAATGTCCTATCGCATTACTAGATCATTAATTAACTAAGATAAGAGACAACCAATCAATATTCAATAATTAAGTTTCATATTCCCTAAGCAAACACACAAGTAAATTAGCCGGACATGGAGAACATGCAAGCATACACACAAATAATCAAAAACATAATTGTATTAATGAAGTAAAACACTTATCTTGGTGTAAGATAGGGTTTGGAACCCTAAAATACTGTACAAGACAGCCTTGGTTCGGTTTTGGTTTTTACTCCAAAAGACTACACACTAAATACTGAAAAATTCGGATTATATATATAATATTACATATGCGACGGCGTCACCTTATGTTTTGTGACGCCGTCGTGTCGCCGTCATTAGGGTTTCGTCTTGGCCATGTTAGACTTGCGACGGCGTCACCTTATGCTTGTGACGCCGTCCTCTTCAGCTTCTGACGCCGTCTGGATTACATCTAGGCCGTCTGAGTTGCGACGGCCTACTCTTTTATAACTTGACGTCGTCACTTGAAAATAGGAGTTTTGGCTTCTGTCCCATCACAAAAATCCTCCGACGGCGTCGCAATTAACACCTGACGCCGTCACCTTATGTTTTCAGCAGCTTTGAGTGTCTCGATTATGACTTTGGCCATTTTCTTCGTATAATCGCGCCTTTTCGTCCAAATAAGTGCCATTCCAGCATTTTGCCTTCAAGAGACCTAAAAAGTGAAAAGGAACGATATTAATCGATAACGGATACAAAAGTGATCAAATAAGGGCTTAAACGACCTCTTAAAAAGGTACCTTTTAAAACCTTATCAAATATCCCTACACTTGGTATTTGCTTGTCCTCAAGCAAATGTGCTTTTAGCCAATTAATTTATAAGTTAGGGGTCATGAAGCATTCGTTCAAAACGGTCCACAACACATATAAGCCCCGCAAAAGTCATAACAAGCACGGAAATCACATACTAGCACCTCACATGGGGTGTTTGGATACTCACATCTCTCTCGGGTGTATATGAAGTATAACAAATTGGAAATGGAAGATAAACACTCATTAACCGGTCCTAGTACATAGATTACCATAGGCTTGAGAATAGATCAAAAGCACCTAGGAAATACTATCAAAGAGGTCTTTAAAGGGTTGTAATGTTAGGCTTACGGTAGGGAAACAAAGGGTTTGGTGGGATAGGCTATATAGTGGTGGCTAGTCAAAAATCTCTTATGTTACAAGCATACGAAGAATGGCGTTGCTAAACCAAGACTCGACACTCTAAACTCTAGCTAACTGAAATAAACAAACATAAAATTAAAGGATAGATGTAGGATGGTAGCCCGTATGTTTTTTTTTCTTTTTTTTTCCATACACTTTTACTCTACCATCCTCTACGGTAACATCAAAATGATAGGGATTTATAGGCACATCCCTACACTTGAGTTTTTATTACTCTAACACTAATTTGACCCGAATTGAAAAGATCAAAACACTTGGGGTACATTATTACGCAAACAAAGGGAATTTGAATTTAACGTTCCCTTCCCGTCATTTCATAAACTTTAACTTTTCCCATGAATCCCAATCGTCCCAAAAACTGTATACAAAGGATATGACTCGACTTAGCAACTCATGCAAGCAACTAGATAATTGAACTAAGGGTTTAGGGTGATAACAATAATGCACTAAAAGTGAGTGCATACAGGGTAGGCTAAGGCGATTTGGGTGTATATTTGGGGGTGGGGTGTAAACAATGCTCTTCATTGATATTCCGAAAAAACCGAAACATCACGAGAACCGCGAAAAGGATAGGCTCTGAGGGGTTAACTAGGGGTACCGTGTACTAAAGATGAGTACAACGCAAAGGGTGTGGGGGAATTACTCAACTGATGTGGAAGAAGTAATTATATTACGGGTATCAAACAAGGGTTATCCTAATGCCTCTTATCATTTAGTTATTCCTAACTACACAAGTGTAGTCTTACTTGCGATCTCGAAATGCATCACAAAACAAGTTCTAGAATCTAATATACTACCGGTTCACACTCTAAGCATTAAAGATGAATGCTTTTAATTCCTACTAATCTAAGGGTGATCCTCACATTTTGGGTGGAATTTAGGTGGTAAAGGGTTTTTGTGCTAGTCATGCAACTTCCTATCCGTGAGACGCTTTTGTTAAGACTAATGGCCCACTCCTATATGTCATGAAAAATTTTAAATTTGGTGCCAAAATTACCCTAACTGACATTTTCTCATGGTTTATTACACAAATACAATTGGACAAAGCAAATATTCAAGGATAAGCATAGTTTCAAAGTTCCCATTTTATTTTCCCTCCCTATACTTAAACTGAACATTGTCCCTAATGTTCCCCGAAAGTATCAAAGTTATAATTGGAAGGTAATTAAAAACGAAAGAAACTAGTACTCCCCTGATTAGCTCGGTAGGATCCGTGTGTGAAGTAGTGGTTAAATCCTTTCCAAGAAGAATTTATGCATGAAAAGCTCCTTCCAATCTTATGTAACTTCTTCTTGATAAATTAAACATGCACACTTGAAGAAACAAACGAAACCTTCGCGTAAAATCGGCGGTAATAATATATATAAGACTCGATTTAAACTAGGATATAATGCTTGTGGAATGGATGTTTACAGAATCTATGGAAAATTAAGACCTGGAAAATTCCAATTTTTTTAAAGTAGCTCAGAAAACGAGAAAAAAGTAATCTGTTGTTTTTACTCCTTCCTGACGCCGTCAGGTTGCGATCCTGACGCCGTCAGGTTATCCTGACAAAAACTGGTCTGCGATTTTCTGAAAAAAATTCTGGAAAATTTACATCTTTAGAATCTGGAAAAATTTCTGCAAAACATCCATTATGACTCGATACAAGCATTTGATTCGAACAAACACACAAATATATCTTTTAGTTAATTATTATTCTCATGTTTACGTTTCCTTGAAAACGTGTGTAATCCTCCCTACACTTATCCCTTATGTAAAATACCTTTATATGCAATTAAGACGAGGTTAAAAACAAAATAAAGCATTTTTACAAATTTAAACATGAGAATAAATAATTAATAAAGGACATATGACACTAACAATCAAACAATTAAGCATGGGTTGCCTCCCACGAAGCGCTTTTCTTTATTTAAGAGTCTTGTAGCTAGACTCATAGTCGTGTTCCTACGTTACTTCATTACCGCCACCTTCTTCCTTCTGACGGTCTCTATTGGGAGATTCCATGTTGTAGAAATGCCCTATGATGCACTTCTCTAAGAGTTCATCCTCTCCCCAATTAGTCCTAAATTCCGGTCCTAGGTTCAAGCAATTCTTATAGAATCCGAAAATCTTAGCCATAACATAATCCACTCCTTTTTCCCTATCCTCATCATTCCTATAATAGACCGACAGTTTAAGTTCCTTTTCATCATTAGAGAGTGATGAAAACTTCTCAATCTTAAACGGCATTTGGTAAGCTATGTCATCGGTCTCATCCTTGAATTGCACTACTCCTAACGAGGGATCATAGGTCATCCCGGTGCTTTCTATGAAAGGTTTTCCTAGAATAACGTGGGATAAGCTAGGGTCTATGGCCGTGCTAATATCATCCACAATTATGAAGTCCGTAGGAAACGTGAAACTACCTACATAAACGGGCAATCCCTTAATTCTACCGAGAAAATTGCAACTAACATTAGGATCAGTGGGGTCTTGCCTAGTTGGAATAGGCTTCTTCATTACCCAATTGTAGTAGGTGCTAATCATTATGTTGATTGGGGACTTGCGATCAATGTAGGCCTTTGCCACAAAAAGGTGTCCTATGCAACAGGGTATGTTAAGATTCCAAGGGTTCCCAAACTTGATTCTAGGGCTTTTCCTAACATACATGTGACGGAGGTCACGCACTAAGTGAGGGTGGCGAGATAGTTCTTCTTCCGTAGGAAACTTATTGAAATAGTCATTGTCTAGTTCATCTACTTCCTCGGTTGTTTCATTATTCTCAAGTGTATGGTCCTCTTCGTCATTTGTTCTATTAGGTTTCACCAAGGCGATGGTATTGACGAATTGAACGTGCTTAGCTAGCTTACTTGGGTCCTTAATCTCTACACCGGAAGGCTTGGGAGTTGAGATAGCACTAACCTTCCTATCACTATTGGTTATGGCTTTCAAAAGGTTGTCTATCTTCCTATCCATTTCGGCTTGTTGTTGGTTAAAGCGGTCCGAAAGCTTAGCTATTTGGGATTCTTGGGATGCAACGAGGTTCTGCAACATCCCTTCAATGTTTTGTTGGTTAGGACCGTTAGGTGGGGGCTATGAAAAGTCATTGGAAGTGAATTCTTTGGTTTGTCCCCAGTAGAAGTTGGGCTTGCCTTTCCATGCCTCTCGGGTTTCATTGAAATTCCTAGGTCCGGGTATTGTAGGGAATCTTCCTCCCGTTCCATTAACACGCGAGGATGCGCAATCAACGGAAGCATGTTCGGGGGATCAGGTGCTAGTGCGCGTGTTATGAGGATCACAAAATGGCTCACACGAGGAAGAAACTTTGTTCACATGGTGTGAAGACTTAGGATTTTCGTAGGAACTCATTAGGAGTTTAACTTGATCTTCAAGTTCGATCATCCTACGGTCGGAAGGTTGTGAGTTAATGGGAGGCAAGGAGATTGCCTTAACGGTTTTGGGCAGCTCACGAGGGTCATCCCAAATTTCATTGTCATAGAGGGCAAGGTCCTCTATTATACCCCATGATTCTTACGCGGTGAGATCACTAAGTTTTCCACTGGCCGCTTGGTCAATGGATCGCTTGGTGGGGAAGTTGACATGATCATAGAAAAGTTGGACTTAGAGCCAAAGATCAATGCCGTGATGAGGGACTTTATGAAGTAAGTCCTTGAATCGGTCCATGCTTCGTAGAGAGATTCACCTTGACGTTGTTGGAACATCAAGATGTCATTCCTAAGCTTAGTGGTTCTCCCCGGTGGGAAAAATTAAGCAAGGAAGCGAGAGGTAAGATCATCCCAACTTGAGATGGAGCCGGCGGGAAGTCGCTCAAGCCAATTACTAGCTTGGTCCTGTAGAGAAAATTGGAAGAGACGCAGGCGCGTGGTCTCCCGAGTAGTAGCATCAAGGTCGATGGAATCGACAATTTTGAGGAAATCCCTCAGATGCTGATTTGGATCTTTGGAACGAAGTCCGTGGAATGCACATCCGTTTTGCACCAACCGGATGGTGTCGGATCACAGGGCCGTAGTTTGGGCTTGGTCGGGAAGCTCAATGGTGTTCCTATAGCCTAAGTGGCTTGGTCTCGAGTATTCACCAAGAGTACGGGCTCTTGGCGGGTCAATTGGTGGTGGGTTGATGAATGGTGGGTGGTTATCACCTTCCATGATGAAAAGTGATGGGATTACGAACAAAGGTCACGAAGAAGGGGGATAGGCTAAGAGAAAGCTAAAAATGAGAAAAAAAATTTACTTGATAGGAATCAAGTAAAGAAACCTAAACGAGGTGGACTACTAACTAGCTATTCTATTCCCCGGCAGCGGCGCCAAAAACTTGATAACGCTACACGCGTCGTTCGGGGTCAAAGGAACTTCTTTTCGTCGAGCAAGTTTTTCAACACTCTAGGCAGTGAACCTAATCGTTGTAGTGTAGTATTAGGGTAAGCCACGGGTATTGATATCGTTCTCTAGGGGAATAGGAATGCTAGTGAGAAGTTACTACGCTAAGGTTGGGGTTGAGGAAGATTGTTTTTGTATTTTATATTTTTATGAAAATGGAAAGGTACGAATCTCGGGGTTTGAATTTGGGGGGTTGGTATTGCTACCGATTACTCTACTAATCTAATTATCTAATCTAAGGTGTATGTAGTCTATGTCTAATTATTGTGTGCTCGTATGATAGTTTAAAGATGTGTTTACTTAGGTTTTACTACTCCTTAATTATCACCTATTGGTGGTTGAATTGTCACGTCCTCATTCCTAGTTGCGTTGTGTGTCTAAGGTTGTAGGGTATGCATTTCTCCCTAACTCTTTGAACTTACCAAAGGGTCTCGTCTACAAAACACACTAGGGATAATAAACTCTTACTCTAAGGCACTCTTTGGATGGTTTAGCTTACAACTACTCAAGGAGTCATATTCTAAGGTTCACAAAGATTTAATCAAGCATTAAGTACACAACGAATGACCTATCGCATTACTAGATCATTAATTAACTAAGATAAGAGACAACCAATCAATATTCAATAATTAAGTTTCATATTCCCTAAGCAAACACACAAGTAAATTAGCCGGACATGGAGAACATGCAAGCATACACACAAATAATCAAAGATATAATTGAATTAATGAAGTAAAACACTTATCTTGGTGTAAGATAGGGTTTGGAACCATAAAATACTGTACAAGACAGCCTTGGTTCGGTTTTGGTTTTTACTCCAAAAGACTACACACTAAATACTGAAAAATTCGGATTATATATATAATATTACATATGCGACGGCGTCACCTTATGTTTTGTGACGCCGTCGTGTCGCCGTCATTAGGGTTTCGTCTTGGCCACGTTAGACTTGCGACGGCGTCACCTTATGCTTGTGACGCCGTCCTCTTCAGCTTCTGACGCCGTCTGGATTACATCTAGGCCATCTGAGTTGCGACGGCCTACTCTTTAATAACTTGACGTCGTCACTTGAAAATAGGAGTTTTGGCTTCTGTCCCGTCACAAAAATCCTCCGACGGCGTCGCAATTAACACCTGACGCCGTCACCTTATTTTTCAGCAGCTTTGAGTGTCTCGATTCTGACTTTGGCCATTTTCTTGGTATAATCGCGCCTTTTCGTCCAAATAAGTGCCATTCCAGCATTTTGCCTTCAAGAGACCTAAAAAGTGAAAAGGGACGATATTAAGCAATAACGGATACAAAAGTGATCAAATAAGGGCTTAAACGACCCCTAAAAAAGGTACCTTTTAAAACCTTATCAATGGGTCCATTAGTGTTAAACATTCCATTCATGTTAGGCATGTATGGATAAGATGAGTATGCATTCCATGGAGCAAAGTTTTTAAAGGAAAAACCATTTTGCATATTTGGGTTCCATCCCATTTGATGGTTACTTCTCGGGTAAACATTATTAGGTCTCCTAGATGGATTAGGTTTTGAGAAAGATGGAGCTTTGTTTCTTGCAAAAGTAGGATTATATTTTGGAGGTGGTTGTCTAGTGGTGACATGAGTTGGTTTCTTCCTATTAACGATAACAAACTCAGTTCTAGATGAAGAAGCTACATTATTACTACTGTTTGCTACAGCAGACCCACGGATCCCTGGCTTAACACTATCCGGTTCCCTTTTGATGGGATCCGTGGGATCCACCACAACAGTGGTTGGTTTTTCTAGTGCTTTAACAAATTGTGTTTCTTTGTTTTCACTAGTTGATGAATCAAGTTGTTGAATACCTAGACCTTTTTGGTTGTTGCCGGTTTTAACACTATCTAATATCATATCTAAAGTGTTTGTACTCATTCTAGCAATTTTATAATCTAGTTGATCAACTAGTGATTGAAGTTGAACGCAAAGTTCACATTCACCACTTACTATTTTACCCTTTTCTAAATGTTTTAGTTTTGCTTTTAATTCTATGACTTCTTTATCTAAACGTTGGTTTTGACTTTTTAAAAGCTTGTTTTTGTTAATTATTTTTAAGCTATTATTGCATAGTTTGTCATATTAATTGTGCAATGAGTCGTCATCAAGTGATGAGCTACTATAGTATTCGTGACATACCTCGTCATTTTCCATGAGACAAATTTCTTCTTCCTCCTCGTCGCTCATTCCCCACGTGCCGCTTACGAACGTCTTTTGATCATCCCTTTTGTGACACTTACTAATAAATTGGTTTGGGTCCCCAAACTTAAAGCAAGTACGATTATCTTTTGGCTTCTCATCCTCTTTGCTTTTCCGAAAGCCTTTCTTATCGTCATATGGTTGTTTGACGTATCTTCCCTTTCTTCTAAAGAACTTTTTAAAGTCCCTTACCGCCATAGCGTACTCCTCATCGTCACGACTCGATGAGGAGTTCTCTTCATCGCTTGAAGCCATTTTGGCTTTAAGGGCAAGAGATTTGTGTTTCTCTTTCACCTTTGAGGCTTCGGAGTCTTTAGCAAGGACAAGTTCGTAGACTTTTAAGTTGCCTATGAGTTCATCAAGGGTGAGGATTGTCAAATCTTTTGATTCTTCGATCGCCGTCACCTTGGATCTCCACTTCGATGGAAGTGCCCTTAGATATCTCCTAACATGGTTACGGCTAGAAAAAGATTCATCAAGTGCTTGTAAAGATGTAATAATAGTATTAAAGTTAGCAAATGAATGATCTATAGTTTCCTCATCCGATATTGAAAATTGTTCATATTGTTGAACAAATAAATCAATTTTGTTATTTTTAACTTGTTGATTACCTTGATGAGTTACAACTAAAGAATTCCAAATTTCTTTAGAGGTTTTGAGCATAGAAATTCTTTCGAATTCCTTTTTCGGTAAAGCATTATATAAAACCATTTTAGCTTCACTATTTTTAGAAAGCTTTTTCTTCATTTCATCATTTAGTTTATCATGAGGTATGTTAACTAAATTCCATTTATCATCTTTTGAGGTAGCCTCAAAATCGCCTTCAACAATAATGTACCAAAGATCAATATCTTTAGACTTCACATACGTTTCGAATATATTTTTCCAATATATAAAACCATTAGTTTCAAGTAGTGGTGGTCGTTGCATAGATTTCCCTTCCTTATAATTTTCAGAACCCATAGTGATCGAAAAGTTTTTTAAAATACAATTTTACTTTAAAACTTTTATAAACTTAGCTCTTGATGCCAATTGTGGAAAACTAGAAGGGGGGGGGGTTGAATAGTTTTTCTGATTTTAAGTTAGTTTCAAAAACTTTAGATTCGTTAATATGTGAGATCTTATGGATGTAGAGAAAGTATAGATCTAATGATAAAGCAAGTAAATAAAGTAAAGCAAAGGGATAGAAATGACACAACCGATGTATAGTGGTTCGGCTACAAGGACACCTTCCTTGCCCTACTCCACTCCCCGAGTCACCTACTCGAGAGTGTGGAAAACTAGAAGGGGGGGGGGTTGAATAGTTTTACCAATTAAAACTTTCTTTTTAAACTATTTAGATCGACTTATGTCAATCTATTTGGTTGTGTGTGTTGGATGTTGATAAACAAGCATATAAAGATATGTAATGAAAAGATAAGAGTAAGAAGCACAAAACTACAACGCGAGTATTTATAGTGGTTCGGCTACAAGGACACCTTCCTTGCCCTACTCCACTCCCTGAGTCACCTACTCGAGAGTTCGTAAACACTACACCAATCTCCTTATGGCGGAGAAGCCTTCACAACGTCACTTAACCTTTTTTCGGTACAAAGCTAAATACCGATTTCTTTCACACCAAGGTGAACCACACCTAACACAACATCGCCTACCCTTTATACGGTGCTAGGCTAACCACCGAGTTCTTTCACACCTTAGGAGTACTAATCCTATCACAACGTCGCTTACCCTTTATAAGGTACTAGGCTAAGTACCTAGTTCTTTCACACCAAGGTGAACTACACCTTCACAACGTCGCCTACCCTTTATTAGGTACTAGGCCAAGCACCTAGTTCCATTGCAATGGAGGAACTACTACCACACTACACCAACGACTAATCCCAAAGGAGATATACTCCTTTACAACATCATCAAGGACATCAATGTCCTTGGATCTAATGCTAGTCTATCTAGTACATCGAAACACACCATATCGAATGTACATCTATGGCACCTTTCACTAATGCCTTTGACTAGATCTACAAGATACCTTTCACTAATGTCTTGTGTCTTCACTTCTAAGCACCTTTCACTAATGCTTCAAGTCTTGACTTCTAAGCACCTTTCACTAATGCTTCTTGTCTTGACTTCTAAGCACTTACCACAAGCGCTTATGCTATAGACGATAGATATCCTTCACTAATATCTTCGTCTTGATACTTGAGACGTCTTTCACTAATGTATTCAACACTACACTTCTTTGAAGAAAGAAAGGAATCATCAACAAGAAGACTTCAGTAGCCTTGATGATGATGAAGCTTGGCAACTCATGGACTTGAGCTTTCTCGACTTCAAAGGTGGTGATCTTGCCTTTAAGAGGAACCTAAAAGATCACACAAAAACAAAACTACAAACATAGATCTCTTGGATCTAAGGTTAGTGAGATTTAACTCAGGGGAGAAAGTGTGTTAGAAAGGGGTGAGGAATAATGAAGAAATGGCTCACTATTTATAGAGGAAAAATCCTACTGTTTCCCCGGATCCCACGGATCCCTTCCACTTGGGATCCGGCTAGCACAAAGCCAGGGATCCGTGGAACACTCCTCTTTGCCCATGGGTATTTTGGTTATGGGTCATGGGTTGAACCATGGATCTTTGGCTAGATACAATGTATCTTTGAGTGCAATGCACTTAGTCACTTGGGTATGGGTTGATCCATGGGTTTATGGATATTGTCCATGTATGATATAAGCATGATTTCATGCAATGGGTTATGGGTCAAGATCCATGGGTTATGGGCTTTGGGTTGTACCCAACTACATTCAATGTATTTGCCCAATGGGTTGTGATACTTAAGTTTCTACCCATTTATAATACCCAATATACTACATACTAGTTATGTGTATATTTTATCCAAATATATAAACACTAGTTGTTGTACATATGTATTACTTAAATCATAAAATCAATTATACTTGTTTTAGTGTTTTATGTGAAAATGTGAATATGTTAGAAACTATTAGTTCAAACCATTTACGTATTTTATTTGTTTCGTTAATATGATTTTACGTTTGTTATCGACAAAACATTAGAAGATCGTAAAATATAAATAAAAATTTTTACGGCTTATTTGTATTAACAATCTCCCCCTTTTTGTTGATAACAAAACATAAAATTATTTTAAGGAAAAGCTAAAATTCGTAAACGTTTGAATTTGTAGTTTTTACTTTCTTCTCCCCCTTTTTGTCAAAACAAAAAGTGTTTGAAGAAAAGCAACACATCGTTTTTAAGAAAAAACATGTGAAAGAAATAAAAGTAAAAAGAAATAGATAGCAAGTTAACGGGAAAGGATCTCGTCGTTACTCCCCCTTGACGAGTCCATCCCTAAGTAAGGGCGTCAAGAAACTAATTCTAATCTAGTTCATTTGCAACTAACTTTTGCAAAAGATTACGTCTATGTGACGGGTGTGCTCCCCCTAGATGATTGCAATTTTTGCAACGGGAAGTCATGAAATATAAATATAAGGTTGCAAGTAATTTTGCAACGTATTGTTTTGACACCAAGCTCCCCCTAGCTTCAGGGTGTCAAATTCTTCATGTGTTAATTGAATAACTGCAAAACAAGGGTTAGAAAACAAGTATAATTCACAATTTCCTGCAAATGTGATTTAAGTTAGTAGAAAGAAAAACTTTCTGTCTTCACGGATCCCACGGTTCCCTCCTAGTAGGGATCCGTCTAGGCAATTCTGAGGGATCCGTCTGGCTGATGACTAAAATCAGCAAAGGTGATATAACAAGTAATGTTATCACATAAATGAGATATGAATACATATGCTTAGAAAAATAACAAGTAGCATGTAATTCCATTTAATAAAACAAGAGTTATGATATACATGACTCTAAAAATAAGAAAATAGACAATACATGACTAGGAATTTCTAGACTATCTAACGCTTGATGCTAGGACACCACTAAAATCTTCTAGCTCAAGTTTTATTTAGGTTTGATCTCGTCGAAACGTTCGAGGAGATGATAGAACATGAAACGTTGGTCTTCTCGTACTTCATGTATCAAACTTTCAACATGTTGACAATGATAGCAATCTTTGTCATGGCTAGGTAGTGGTGGTGGAGGAAATGAAATGGCTTGATGCGAAGGATCAAGTGAAGCGGCTTGCGGAGCTTCAAACGATGGAGGGATTGGTGGAGGTGCATTTGAGAATGCCTCGACCAAGAATGATGGTGGTGGTAAAGAAGTGTCAACTTCCATATGGTCGGGTGGTTGACTTTGATGATTTCTCATAATCCAAATAGGATTATATGATGGAGATGGCGAAAAGGAAGCCGGAGCAAGTGTTGACTCAACACCTTGATTTTGAACCATTATTCCTCCTAATGAGGAAAATGTTGTCGGCGGAAGCGGATGAGATGACCTAGGAGGCAAGTCCTCTAAATTGTATACGTGTGGTGATGATAGTGGGGATGTAAATGAAATAGCTCTAGGAACCAATGGTGATGGTTTAGTAGAGATGATATTGCTTGGCCTAGGAGGATGGTGGTGTTAGGCATTGGTAGTTTTGTGGGTACTATCCTTTTGGGAATTGGTTTGATTGGATGATGAAGAATTCTATAATTTGTAGGCTTGACGGGAGATGATTCGGTTGAGGAGATTTCGTGTATAACACGAGCCTTTTTCATGGGTGGTTCTTTGGTGGATAAGTTACTACTTGGGGTTTTCCTCATGATGAGATGATTTCAAGAGCTGAAAGTTAGAGTGAGAGTGATAACTATGGAGGTCCTAACAAAGTGGTTTATAAACCAAGAGAATTGTTAAGTGCATTTAAGCCTTAAGCCACTAGGATTCATTGGAATGTGATGATTAACATGCACAAGAGTCAACTTCAGAGGTTGCACTGATCTAGGAACTCATTTAAGATGAGATGAAGTGTTTGAGTTAGGAAGATGAGTTGAAATAATTGTTTTAGCAAGATTTGACCTAAACTGTCACCCGGATCCCACGGTTCCTTCCTCAGAGGGATTCGTCTAGGCTAATCCTAGGGATCCGGCTTTCAGCAGTTATGAAAGAGTGGAAATGATGTTTCTAATATCTAAGACTTATAACATCTTGAGTGTTTCAGTCTTCCTAAGTGTTTTAAATGAAAAAGGTGCTTAGGTACTTGAAGGTGGTGAATGTTGTAGCTAATGATTGTCTTTTATGGAAGGATTTGGAACTTTCATGAGTACCAATGAATGAGCAAGGATGACCCTAAAGATGAGAGTGTCAATTGAAGCTAAATGATCCCAGAGATCAGGTTGTGACTTAGGATTGTGTCTTGGAAAATATCCTAAAGGTTTTGAGATGGAAAAACTAGGATTTGATCAACTTTGATCAATTTTTGAGGTGAGGATGATTTATGATCAATTTTGTCATAATCAAAAGATTTATAAGACTAGATGTGAGGGATCAAGTAAAAAATGAAGTGTGAGTTTGAGAGCGGAAGAGTAATGGATTAAAATGAAACGGTAGATCTACAAGCGTTTTTAGAGTGTGATCTAGGCGTGTGAGTAGGAAGGATCAACCTATCTTGATAAGGACTTAATTTGCCTTAAGATACTATGTTTAGATTAGTGTGAGGTGTTCTAAGGATATCTTTGAAATATAATGCTTGCAATTGCATTTTTTGTTTGCCGGATCCCACGGTTCCCTAAAGATAGGGATCCGTCTAGTACAACATTTGGGATCCGTCCATATGCTAGGCAGAACCTTTACTAAAGGTATGCAATGATCTTGACAATGCATTATGTTCCAAGATTAGTTAAAGGAGTTCTAAAACTAAGATATCAAATGTAAGATGTTTTATTTCATGAAGGAAATAGGATTACATTGATAAAGCACGAGTAGAGTAGAATTGATCCTATTTGACTACTACTAGGTTCCTTGAGTGTTTTCACTAGGAGGATCATTATGTGATTGATGGGTGTTGGTGGAATCAAGAATGAAGAAAGTCTTCATGAGAGATATGTTTAGCGGTTCCATCATCTTGTTCACAAGTACGTACAACGGACTTTGAAATTGAGGATGGAAGTGCATAACATTATGATAGAGGCGTGTCAAGAACATTCCATAAGGGATGAGTTTATTCTTGGAGCCTTGAAGATTTGCAATTCGCTTTGCGAAGAAGTAGGCGAGATTGTATGGTTGTTGTGTTAGCAAACAGTACAACATGTGAGCACAACAAGCGGGAAGAATTTCTCGATTTCCCCTAAGACTCCAAACATTTTCACGTAGGATGAGTGTAAAAGGCTTGTACTCTTCTCGGATGTCCCGTGTGAAGATAATGTTTGGACCAGAGTAATATGGTCGAGGTTTGTATATTATGCGATTTAAATCTTTCGGAGAGGGTATGTGTGAACAATATGGGCTATTTTCTTCACGAAAGTTGAAGAGAGAATCAAGAGACCAATCTTTGGTGAAGGCACATTGTCCATGATTTGGAATCCGGAGGATGTGAGCAGAATGCCCAAGGGTTAGAGTAAACTTTTGGTTTTTGATATAAAACCAAAGAGATAGAGAGCGATCCTCGTTACGAACGAGTTCGACTTGACGGAAGAATTCCATTATGAACCTTGGACATATCTTCTCGTTGATTTCAAGAAGACATTCTAGTCCTATTGCTCGGAAGGAGGTATTGATACCTTCTTCGAATTGTAGAGAGGTGTCTACAATACGTCCTTCATGGAAGTGACGGGTTTCGAGATTGTTGAACCCACGGACATGATTGCCAGGTGTGTTGGGTTCAAGAGAGATGTTAGGAGTATAGACGCTAGTGAGTGAAAAATCAAACTCGTATTCATGCGCCATAGTTGAACCTATAGAAGTGATGGGTTAAAAAGAGGTGATGTTTATGATCAACCTATGATAATCTAATGTTTTTACTAGATTTTATTAACAATGGTTATTAACACTCCAACTACTTAAGGTTTTGATTTTCTAGTGAATTATTACTTTTAGAAAGATAGTGGTTTTTAATCTTGCATGAAAACTGTTTTTCCAGTAATACTGATCCCACGGTTCCTTTACAAAAGGGATCCGGCTAGTATATCTTCCGAGATCCGTGGATCTGTAGTAACAGAAACAAATTTGATAAAAGCATAGGTTTTACAGTTTTTATACCACGAAGTATGTTTTATCCTACATTTTCTTTTAGCATGCATACATGACCTCTAATGTATCACGAAAAAAAAAATATAAAACATATAAATCAAAAGAAATGATAAACACATAATAGTAACCTAGATAAACTAGATTAATAATATTGCATTTCAATACTAAGGATGATACAACGGATTGGGTATATAACCCCAATATAGATTAACAACACAAAGTAAATGTCTCCGTATGTGAACTTCATCATAGGGAACACAAGTGCGATGAGTGTTAGGGCTGTTGGGAATTACGGTAAACTACTGGATCTGCTAAAGTATCTGCCGAAGAGTTTCTGCTGAAGAAGAATGGATTCTGCTGAAGTTATACTTCAGCTGAAGTGATAATGCAGAAATCGTGATTCTGCTGATAGTGCGAATCCACGTAGGAGAGATAAGCGCCGTATGTAGGCCGTATGCAGGAAAAGTCAGCGCCGTATGAAGGATAGGTTGGCGCCGTATTGTTTAGAGCTTACTCAGAATGTGTTTGGAACAAAACAATATGATTAGTAAAACAATATGATTAGTTGCATGCTTGTCTAGATGCATGCGTTGTCTATGTTTGTATTAGGAGCATACGTTGCAAATGCTCGTGAGTCATTAGGGTTTCTTGTCTATAAAAGGAACCATAATAGTTTGTATTAGATAAGTTTTTCTAAGTCTTTCAAGTCTTGTAAAATATCCGAAACATAGAGTTTCAATAATCATAAGATCCATAGAGGATCTAAGAGTTCTTAGTTATTATAACTTGTATTTTCATTCCGCTAAAGAATACGAGTTGTAGAGATCTTCTATTAGTTTGCTTGTGATTACATAGGCAACACTAACGATCTCCGAGTGCTTAAGATCTATCAAGGTCTTTGTGTTTGTAACAAGTGGTATCAGAGCCTCGGGAAAGTCTCTACGATACTAAGAACCATTCTCACCCCCATACAACCAAACATACACTCACCATGCCTGGATCTGATAATGAAACTGAAGTCACCAACACAAACAACATCAACACCACTTCCATGCAACAACTTAGTCTCTCAAACAGTAATGGTAAATTTCCTTATTTAAAAAGGGAAGAGTATGATCTTTGGACTATGAAGATGGAAAACTCGATTTCCAATATTGATTGGAATCTGTGGGAGGTAGTAAAGAAAGGAAACAGTCTAAAGAAAATGATTCCAGACAGAGATGGGAAGTTTATCATGGCTCCTCCCAAAACTGCTGAAGAGGTGCTGGCTATGCAGAGAGAGCACAAAGTAAAAACTATCCTTCTTCAAGCCATTCCTGAAGATCACCTGTGTGATTTTCACCACATGGATGATGCAAAGGATATATGGATGGCTCTCAAAGCAAGGTTCGGTGGCAACGAAGAATCGAAGAGAATGAGGAATTCCATGCTGAGACAACAATTTCAAGACTTTAATATCTCCGAAGAAGAAGGTATCCACAAGGGATACGACAGGTTCCATAGGATTTTGAGTCAGCTAAACCAGCTGAATGCAAAACCTGAAAATGATGATTGCAATTCAAAGTTCCTACGATCCTTGCCTCCATCATGGTTACATGTAAGTATAGCCCTCAAGGCTAAAGGTGGGTTGGACATGCTCACCTTTGATGATCTGTACAACAGACTCAGAACTCTTGAACCTGATGTCAGAACTCCCTACCGTACATCTTCTTCTGGCCATGCAGCTTTTGTTGGGACATCTCACTCCAACATGATGGTACATGCTCCTAGTTCAAACTACTTTCCATCATCATCTTGTACTCCCGCTCCACCACATAACACTCGTCCCACTCCACCATGTTCTCAAACTAAGACTAGTAGTGTGATGGAGGATGTTCTTCATTCATTTGTTGCTGATTATGATACTCAGCAGTATCTTGCATATGAAGACTTTGATCAGTTGGACCCACTTGAAATGGAGGAGATGAAACTGAAAATGCAGGTGGCATTGCTGTCAGTGGACATCAAAAGGTTTGAAGAGAAGTCTGGAAGGAAGTTTGCTTTCAAGGGAAAGGAACCAGCTCGCTTTGACAGGAGAAAAGTCAAGTGTTTCACTTGTCACCAGATGGGGCATTTCTCAAGGGAATGCAAAGACAGGAAGAGTGGAGATGGAGCTAACTACATTTCCTATCAGCAGAAACAGAAGGAAGCTGGAGCTTCAGCAGCTCTTCTCACCATGGATGAACAGGTCAACTGGACTGCACATGAACCCGTGAATGAGGAAGCTCCTGATACTGATAAGCTTGGATTGCTGGCAAGGTGTACTTCAGATGAAAGGCATGATCAGTTTGCCTTGATGGGACTATCTCAGGTACACAACTGTATATTTGGGTGTAATATAAGATACAACGATCTAAAAGAAGCTTATGATACTATGAAACCTAAGTACGATGAATGCTATATTGATAATGAAGCTCATAAACTAGCATTAAAAACAGTAGAGAGACAAAAGGTATGGTTTCAAAAGAATCAAATAGCTTATGAAGAAAAGATAAAGGTGTTACAATTTGATCTAGAAGTTGCAAATAATTACTTAAAACTGTCTGAGAAAGCAAAGGCTGAAGCTGTGTTTGAGAACCTAGAGCTTAAAGAAAAACTAGCTGAGGAAATAGCTAGGCATAAGCAATGGTTAATTTCAGGTGATAATCTGGCTAGAGAAATCTATAACAGTCAATCAGTAACCTCTGGCTTAGGATTAGGCTTTCAAAAGTATGTAGGATTGGAAGCTAGGAATGATAGTCGTAAATCAACACCAGCAAAGTTAGCTAACTTTGTAAAAGAAGGTGAAATGCATGCTGTCCCTGGACCTATTAGAGGTGAATTTATGCCCATTGACCTATCCATCACTGTTGACTTTGATGGATCACATCATCTATATGGCAAAAAGTCAAAAGACTTGCCAGACCCTGACACCTCATCTAATGACTTTGTCTCTTGCTCTGACAGTGACAATTCATCGGATCAAGGGTCTACTTCCTATGAAAGCTGTGATTCAAATGAGAAGTCTGACCTTCCCAAGCCCTCACCTGAGCCTACACCCAAGCCTGCACCCCAGTCTACTTACAAGCCTTCTAGGGAAGCTGCTGAGGAATCAACTTCCAAGACAGTTTCTTCTGAAGATTTATCTTTTAAATCTTTGCATAATCAGTCTGTTAAAAACAATTCCTTGAATGTTTCTGATTTAAGTACTTCTGCATGTAATCAAACATCTCCCTATTTGAATAAATCTTCCAAGAAGAAGACATGTTTTGTGTGTGGAAGTAAATTTCATTTAATTAAGGATTGTGATTTTTATGAGCAAAGATTGGGTGCATGTGCTACTCAGCAGAGACATAAATCAAAGTGGACCAATGTTAATACTATTCCACCTTATGTCCCACAAGCAGCTAATACTGACTCTCATTGGAGAGGTTCAGTTGCCAGACCTTATGTGCAACCAACTAGCCCATACTTTAATCATGGTTATTGGCCTACATATGTTGACTCTATGTATGCTGGGATGGGATATGGGTGTACTGCTGTGAAGCCCTCAGCAGGTTGTTCTTGGACTATCAAGGGACCCAATCATCAATGGAGGACCAAGAACAATGATGGATCCTCTAGATCTTCATGGCCTAAACCTGTGATCCACAAGGCAGGTTCAAGTCAGTAATAACTTGAACCTTCTTTGGTTGCTAACTGTATGTATATATTTTGTTGTTGTTTGTAGGATCATCCCCTTAAGCATAAAGATATTGGTATTGTTGATAGTGGCTGTTCCAGAAGCATGTCTGGGAACAGAGATATGATGCACAATTTTGTTCCCATAGAAGGAGGAGGCAATGTGACTTTTGGAGGAAGTGATGGAAGTATCACAGGGAAAGGCACCATAAAGACACCTCATCTGGATTTTGAAAATGTGTACTATGTTAAGGAACTTCAGCATTTCAACTTGTTCTCCATTTCACAAATCTGTGACACCAAGAACAAAGTACTCTTCTCTGAGAATGAATGTCTTGTGCTGTCTAAAGACTTCAAACTCCCAGAAGAAACTTCAATTCTGTTGAAAGTCCCTCGAACTCACAATTTGTACACATTCAACCTTAATGAAGTTCAACCTGCTGGTGACCTCACTTGTTTGGTGGCTAAAGCATCCCTTGATGAGTCTACTAAATGGCATAGGAGGATGGCTCATGTGAATTTCAAGACCATAAACAAACTCTCTAAAATGGGTCTTGTTGAAGGTTTTCCTCCAAAGTTTTCACCAATGATCATAATTGTGTTGCATGCAACAAAGGAAAACAACACAGAGCCTCCTACAAAGCTATCAATGCTATGAGCATCATTTCTGAACCTCTTCAGTTGCTCCACATGGATCTGTTTGGTCCAACTCAAGTCAGAAGCATTGATCATAAGTACTTCTGTTTGGTTATCACTGATGGCTATAGCAGATTTTGTTGGGTTTTCATTCTAAGAACCAAAGATGAAACATCTCCAGTGCTGACTGACTTCATCACCCTTGTTGAAAATCAGTTGAACAAAAAGGTTAAGAGAATTCGGTGTGATAATGGAACAGAGTTCAAGAATGCTATTCTTATAGAACTCTGTAGGTCAAAAGGTATAAAAAGGGACTATAGTAATCCAAGAACCCCACAACAAAATGGGGTGGCTGAAAGAAAGAATAGGACCTTAATAGAGGCTGCAAGATCAATGCTTGCAGACTCTAAACTGCCCACTATGTTTTGGACTGAAGTTGTTGGCACAGCGTGCTATGTGCTAAACAAGGTCTCCATTACTAGACCTCAACTCAAAACACCATATGAACTTCTCTTTGGGAAGGTTCCTGTCATTCACTACCTAAAACCTTTTGGTTGTCAGGTGACCATTCTAAACACCAGTGATCCGTTGGGAAAGTTTGATGAGAAGGCTGATGATGGTTATATTGTGGGTTATTCAGCTCATAGTAAGGCATACAGGGTGTACAATTTGCAAGCCAAGAAGATAGAGGAGACTTTGAACCTGAGATTTTTGGAAGATAAGCCTAATGTTCAAGGACAGGGTCATACGTGGTCTTTTGACCTTGACTACTTAACTGATTATTTGGGTTACACTAGACATTTGGCTAACCAAAATGCAGGTCCTCAAGAGTCTCCCACTAACAATGCAGGTACCTTGGATGATGACTCTGAAAATGAGTTTGAAGATGATGAACAACCTATTCTTGTGCCTTCTTTCTCCCCTAACAATATTGCAGGTACCACCTCCAAGGATATTGCTGATAAGAGTGATGAAGATGAATCACATTATGCTGAGGACCTTGCTAGGCTTCATACTCAAGAATTTGCAGCTAAGCTTGAAGCAGAGAAACTGAATGGAGAGGTTGCTAATGAAGGAGTCAGTAGAAACCATGTTTCTGCTGAAGTTGATTCTGTCACACCTACCATCCACAAATCCGCTGAAGGCTATGCTGTTTCTTCTCATGTTCCTTCTCAAGTGTCTTCAGACTTTGGAGAACCTTATACACGCTTTCCAAGACCCTCAGATCTTGTAAATCATCAACCCAAAGCTGGCATCTTCACCTCACCTTCTTATGATGCTGAGTTTGAACCAACTATCACTAATCTTGATTCATCCATTGAAGTCAGCCCCACTGCTACTCAGAGGATCAATATTGCTCATCCTCAATCCAACATTATAGGTGATCTTCTGGCACCTGTTAGAACTCGAAGGGCTATAACAAGTCCTCAGTTTGGACAGATTGCTTTTCTCTCTTATGTCTCCAACCAGCAAAGAGACAATCACACATACTTCAAGCATTGTCTGTTTGCTTGTTTTCTTTCTCAAGTAGAACCAACAAGTGTTTCTCAAGCTTTTAACGATTCAAGCTGGCTAGAAGCAATGCAAGAAGAGATGCAACAATTTCACAATCAGCAGGTTTGGATCTTGGTTCCACTCCCTGATGGCAAATATGCCATTGGGACAAAGTGGATTTTGAAGAATAAGAGAGATGCTCGGGGTGTTGTGATAAAAAACAAAGCAAGATTAGTGGCTCAAGGCTTCAGACAAGAGGAGGGGATTGATTATGATGAAGTGTTTGCACCTGTTGCTAGAGTTGAAGCCATTCGAATTTTCTTGGCTTATGCTTCTTACATGGGTTTCATGGTGTATCAGATGGATGTTAAAGGTGCTTTTCTGTATGGTGAGATTGAAGAGGAGGTTTATGTCACTCAACCCAAGGGATTTGAAGACCCAGATCACCCAAAGCATGTTTACAAGGTTGTAAAAGCTCTCTATGGCTTACATCAGGCACCTAGAGCTTGGTATGCTAGGCTTTCATCCTTTCTGCTAAAGCATGGCTATAGGAGAGGTGCTATTGATAAAACTCTGTTCCTAAAGAAGAATTACTCATACATCATTCTTGTGCAAGTTTATGTGGATGACATTATTTTTGGCTCCACAAACGAAGCTTGGTGCAGGGAATTTGAGGAACTAATGAAGGGAGAATTTCAGATGAGTGCTATGGGAGAGCTTACTTTCTTTTTGGGTATCCAAGTTCAGCAGAAACAAGATGGCATCTTTATCTGTCAAGATAAATATGTGAGGGACATTTTGAAGAAATTTGGTATGGAAGGTGTTAGGACTGCCACAACACCTTATGAAGCTCCAAAGACAAAAACAAATAATGAACCAGATCTACCTGTGAATGTTCATCTGTACATGTCCATGATTGGTTCATTGATGTATCTAACAGCTTCAAGACCTGATATTACTTTTGCTGTGAGTGTTTGTTCTCGACATCAAGTCACTCCACTTACTTCCCATCTCAATGCTGTCAAGAAGATCTTTAAGTACCTCAAAGGCCAACCTCATTTAGGCCTTTGGTACCCAAAAGAGTCTTCTTTCAAGTTGGAAGCATATAGTGACAGTGATTATGCTGGTGCAAATCTGGATAGAAGATCCACAACTGGAGGCTGCCAATTTCTTGGAAAGAGGTTGATTTCTTGGCAATGCAAGAAACAAACCATTGTGGCTGCCTCAACTACTGAAGCAGAGTATGTTGCTGCTGCAAATTGCTGTGGACAGGTCCTTTGGATTCAAAACCAATTGCTGGACTATGGGTACAACTTCATGAACACAACCATTTTTATTGATAATCAAAGTACCATCTGCATAGTCAAAAATCCAGTTTTTCACAGTCGAACAAAACACATTGAAATCAGGCACCACTTTATAAGAGATGCATATGAAAAACATTTGATAAAAGTGGCTAAAATTCATACTGATGATAATGTGGCAGACTTGTTAACAAAAGCTTTTGATGGACCAAGGTTTCAACACCTTGTGGTCAATATTGGAATGCTAAATCCTTGACTGCAAAGTTTAAGGGGAGGCATAGGCCTCAGGGGAGGCATATGCCTCAGGGGAGGATTTGTGCAAACTCTGCATATTTTTGTGTGTTATTTTGTTTACTAACACTAACTTTCTAATAATTCTTTAGTTTGTTTGTCTTTGTGTTGTTCTTGTGTGTTTTTGTGTCTGTTTTGCAGTTGTCTGGATTGCATTTTGTCTATTTCTTGTCTGAATTGCAGTTTGTCTATTCCATGATCAAGATCAAATTCATCAAGTGTGGTTCATTGGTATATGGTCAAGATAGCTAAAAGATTGTTGCTTGTTTCTTCTGAAATTAAAAGTACTGAAGCAAACAATTTGATTCTACTGAAAGGTCCAATGAAGCTCCCTTTTCCACAGAGCAATCTGCTGGTGGAGCTGAGGACCCTATTACACTCTCATCTGTCTATGCTCTTGTCAACAGGTATGCTACTGAGGTGTCTAGTCTGAAAAAGGAGCTTGCAGAGACCAAGTCTTCTCTTGGTAGTAAGATTGAAGAACTGCAAAATAAAGTCAAGGATTTAGAGGACAAACTTAAAAGGGGCTCCAAAAGAAAGCTTGTGGTTTCTTCTGATGAAGAACATGAAGTACCTCAGTTTGGGTCTCTTGATATGTTGGCTGATGTGTCTCTTAATGATCCTTCATCAGTAGTTGCTGATTCCTCTAAGAAGAAGGAACCTGTTCTTTACAAAAGAAGAAAGAGATCTTATTTAAGTAAGGTTTCTTCTGAAGCTTCAAAGGAACCTGGTGTTGACAAGGCTGCATCTGCTGATGTGCAAACGGAGGATGTATCTTCGGATCATGGTCAATCTTCATCTGTTCAAGAACCAACAGGCCCTTCACCTTCAGCAGATCATTCTGATGATGTTGTCATGACCACTCCAGTTGATAATCTGCATCAACATGTTTCTCCTACAGCTGACTTGGGTATTTCTACGGAGGTTCCTTTCATTGATATAACTGAAGATGAGTGTGCTAAGAAGCCTGATGATAAAGGGAAAGATGTATTAACTGAAGATGAGCTTGGTCCAGACCTGATAAGTGAGGAGGAAAGACTAGGACAAGCAAGTAGATTGGCTGAGTTTGAAAAGTCAAAGAAAAGTGAATTATTGGCTCGACAACATGAAACAGAGGACTTTTCATCTTTACCTCCTGAGAGACGAAGAGAACTGGATGCACTGCGTGTTCAGATGCCTGCTGAATATTGGGATGCTCTAACTGAGCAAGTTATTTCAAGACCTTCTCTTGCTCAAAGTATACTAGGTGGAGATTTCAACAGTGAGAGTTATGTGGATCAAATGATGGCTCAGGGAAGACAAATGAAGCAAGAAGCTATTGCACAAAGGAAGGCCATTAAAGCTTAGAAGAACAAAGAGAAACCTCCTACTAAATCTGAAATGAGACTGGTGGTGAAAAATCAATGCTCGATGTACAACTTTGGCTTAACAATGAAACAAGTCAAGGCTTTTCCTGATCATGTCCTGGTTCGCAAATATAAACAGATCATGGGGGACAACTCATCATCTTCAGCACATTCTACCAACTTGAAAAGGATTGCTGGGAATGAAGTTGCTCAAGAAGCCAAAAGACTCAAGACTGATGATGCTCCACCCAAGGCGACTTCTCCAGTCATTTCTGCTGAAGCATCTACTGAAGTTGCTTCTTCTACTGACAAGGGTCCATCTGCTGAACCATCTACCAATTCTCCTGAAGCACCTGATGTATCCGCTCCCACTTCATCTGTGGCAACCGTTGACACACAAGAAGATTCTAAAGTTAAGGAAGCTGATCTCGCTGAAATAAAAACAAAAAGGGCAATAAAGATGCTTCACAGGATGAATGCACTACGTGAAGGTGTTCCAACAAAGTCTCCCTCTACCTCTTCAAGTCTTACCACAAATGTTCAAACTGAAAATGCTCCCTCTGGGGAAATCTATAAGCCTGGTAGAAGGAAGAAGAGAATGGCCAAAAGATCTCCCTTGGATCTTGAAGCTGATGACTCAACTTTCATTATAGAGGGTTCTGCTGCTGATTTTCCTGAGGGAGATCAAAATGTGTTGGTCAAATGGAATCTGAAGGATGATGAGATGAATGTCATTCATCGAAAGGATTCCACTTCAATGGAATTCACCTTTCTGAAGGAAATTCTACACTTGATAGACAGGGCATATTTGCTTACTCTGTACACTCTTGTTACCACCCATTACTGCAACAAGGAACCACAAGGTTCTGGGATGTTCTTACCGGGAGATCTTCAAGTCCTGTTAAACTCTCATTCTCCCAGTAGTAAAGCACATTCCATTTGGGAGAACTCACATCGGTGGAAGGTTGCGTCCTGGAGATTCTATCCTCTCCCTCGTGTGCATGTGCTTGAGACTAAGGGTGGAATCACTGTCTGCATGCTTGCTGAAAGAAAGTATCCATTGCCCAAGAGACTTATGGAAAGGATGCTTAGTCAGAAATTGGAGATTCCTCCAGAACCAGTGGGCAATGAAAGATTGTCTGCTTCAACATTGGTGGGTCTGATCAAGACTCAACTTCTACAACAACAACAGGCCTCACCCTCATCCTAATCATGGTACTGGGTACTCTCTGCACTACCTTGTTTTGTGTTATTTGTCAAATTCTGTGTTATTTTTCAAATTATTAGTTAAAAAAAAAAAAAAAAAAAAAAAAAAAAAAAAAAAAAAAACTAACTTTTATGCAGGTTTGTTTGTTGTACATTTCTGATGGTTTTTAACTCACCAGATATACCTTGTGTATGTCAAAGAGTTGGCTAGTCCAAAGGGTACCGCTTTGGTAAAGACACAACAAATCTGTTGATAGCTGTAATGGTTTGCTCAAAATCATAGGGTCTACAACCACCCATGCTTAACTGCTGAGGGTTGTATGGTCATCAATTCACCATGGTCTATTCCTTTTTGGAATCCAAGAATTGGCTAGCCCACATGTATATGACATGTGGTAAAGGCAACTGAATCCATAATTGGTTCTCAATTCACCAATTCTAAGAATTGACTAGTCCTGAGCAAACGGCTACAGGTAAAGACAAGTCAAATCCGTTTAAATGGTTGCTGGTTTGCCAATAAATCAGATGGTTATCAATGTACCATAGTTTTCGAACTCAAACATATGACTACTCCAGTAGTGATGGCTATTGGTAAAGAGACATCAAACCCATTATGTTCAATGATTCACCTCTCACAGGAGTTAACACACCTGGAAGTGATGAGAATAGTATGAAACTTATATGTTTTGATGTACATGATGTCATATGTTGCTGCAAAGATCTGGTGTATAACAGTTCAGTCATCATAGAGATGTTCTTCTTCTGAATCTTGCTGCTGATGTTCGAATGCAATCCTCTTAATGTGAAGTATTTGTGCTCAAGAAACTGGACCTTCCTAGCTCAGAAGTGTTTACGGAATGGGGAGGATATTGTTTGGAAATTTTCTCATAAGATGGTACAATCCTCAAAAGTATTAACGATCTATCAAGGAAACTGGAACTTAACCTAGTCAAATTCCAGTTTAGGGGAGGATTGTTGGGAATTACGGTAAACTACTGGATCTGCTGAAGTATCTGCCGAAGAGTTTCTGCTGAAGAAGAATGGATTCTGCTGAAGTTATACTTCAGCTGAAGTGATAATGCAGAAATCGTGATTCTGCTGATAGTGCGAATCCACGTAGGAGAGATAAGCGCCGTATGTAGGCCGTATGCAGGAAAAGTCAGCGCCGTATGAAGGATAGGTTGGCGCCGTATTGTTTAGAGCTTACTCAGAATGTATTTGGAACAAAACAATATGATTAGTAAAACAATATGATTAGTTGCATGCTTGTCTAGATGCATGCATTGTCTATGTTTGTATTAGGAGCATACGTTGCAAATGCTCGTGAGTCATTAGGGTTTCTTGTCTATAAAAGGAACCATAATAGTTTGTATTAGATAAGTTTTTCTAAGTCTTTCAAGTCTTGTAAAATATCCGAAACATAGAGTTTCAATAATCATAAGATCCATAGAGGATCTAAGAGTTCTTAGTTATTATAACTTGTATTTTCATTCCGCTAAAGAATACAAGTTGTAGAGATCTTCTATTAGTTTGCTTGTGATTACATAGGCAACACTAACGATCTCCGAGTGCTTAAGATCTATCAAGGTCTTTGTGTTTGTAACAAGGGCGATGAGCATGAGTGTGATGTAAACCATGTTGATGACGGATCTTCTTGGTTTCGATTGAGATGGAATGAGGAGGAAGATGAAGTTTTTGAATGAGAGGAAATTTTTGAAATTGGAAGATTGAAAAAGTGAGGGTTTGATAAAGTGGTCGACGGTGGGAGTTTTTATGGGGAAAGAGGAATTTTTGAAATTCGTGTTTTGTTTTATTGGATTAAAAGAAACAAAACATAAGTTTTATATACCACGACTTTATACGAGAAATAAAACACGTATGTGAGAAAAAGGCTTCCTAATGAAGCTTCATGTAAAACATGTAATTTGCACAAAAGATAATCATATAAATACCTAACTAGGTATACTTAATTATCAAGCAAAGTAAAAAGAAAATCATAGCTCTAGCGCACTTAGGAATGTCTTTACAAATGACACAGCAAATGTCACTTAGACTATTCCCGCTCCTTTGCGTTTAAGATACCTTCTTAAGGAAGGTATTCTTGTTACCAAGCGACTCCTAAAGCTTGGTGGGTATGAGCTTTGACTAATCAACATGACAAGGAAGATTAGTGAAATTAAATGAAAAAAAAAATAAATAAGAAAAATGTTGTTATCAAATCAACATCCAAACATATAGTTTTAAAAAGACATGGTGTTTGTTTTTATGAAAAACCTTCTTTGTAGTTTTTAATTAACCATGGATCGTATCAAGTTTTTAAAGTACAATATACTTCAAGAAACTTGGTAACGAAGCTCTGATGCCAATTGTGGAAAACTAGAAGGGGGGTTGAATAGTTTTACCAATTAAAACTTCCTTTTAAACTATTTAGATCGACTTATGTCAATATATTTGGTTGTGTGTGTTGGATGTTGATAAACAAGCATATAAAGATTTGTAATGAAAAGATAAGAGTAAGAAGCACAAAACCACAACGCGAGTATTTGTAGTGGTTCAGCTACAAGGACACCTTCCTTGCCCTACTCCACTTCTTGAGTCACCTACTCGAGAGTTCGTAAACACTACACCAATCTCCTTATGGCGGAGCAGCCTTCACAACGTCGCTTAACCTTTTTCCAGTACAAAGCTAAATACCGAGTTCTTTCCCACCAAGGCGAACCACACCTAACACAACGTCGCCTACCCTTTATACGGTGCTAGGCTAACCACCGAGTTCTTTCACACCTTAGGAGAACTAATCCTATCACAACGTCGCCTAGCCTTTATAAGGTACTAGGCTAAGTACCTAGTTCTTTCACACCAAGGTGAACTACACCTTCACAACGTCGCCTACCCTTTATTAGGTACTAGGCTAAGCACCTAGTTCCATTGCAATGGAGGAACTACTACCACACTACACCAACGACTAATCCCAAATGAGATATACTCCTTTACAACATCATCAAGGACATCAATGTCCTTGGATCTAATGCTAGTCTATCTAGTACATCGAAATACACCATATCGAATGTACATCTATGGCACCTTTCACTAATGCCTTTGACTAGATCTACAAGACACCTTTCACTAATGTCTTGTGTCTTCACTTCTAAGCACCTTTCACTAATGCTTCAAGTCTTGACTTCTAAGCACCTTTCACTAATGCTTCTTGTCTTGACTTCTAAGCACCTACCACAAGTGCTTATGCTATAGACGATAGATATCCTTCAATAATATCTTCGTCTTGATACTTGAGACATCTTTCACTATTGTCTTCAACACTACACTTCTTTGAAGAAAGAAAGGAATCATCAACAAGAAGACTTCAGTAGCCTTGATGATGAGGAAGCTTGGAAACTCATGGACTTGAGCTTGCTCGACTTCAAAGGTGGTGATCTTGCCTTTAAGAGGAACCTAAAAGATCACAAAAAAACAAAACTACAAACATAGATCTCTTGGATCTAAGGTTAGTGAGATTTAACTCAGGGGAGAAAGTGTGTTAGAAAGGGGTGAGGAATAATGAAGAAATGACTCACTATTTATAGAGGAAAAATCCTACTGTTTCCCCGGATCCCACGGATCCCTTCCACTTGGGATCCGGCTAGCACAAAGGCAGGGATCCGTGGAACGCTCCTCTTTGCCCATGGGTATTTTGGTTATGGGTCATGGGTCATGGGTTGAACCATGGATCTTTGGCTAGATACAATGTATCTTTGAGTGCAATGCACTTAGTCACTTAGGTATGGGTTTATCCATGGGTTTATGGATATTGTCCATGTATGATATAAGCATGATGTCATGCAATGAGTTATGGGTCAAGATCCATGGGTTATGGGCTTTGGGTTGTACCCAACTACATTCAATGTATTTGCCCAATGGGTTGTGATACTTAAGTTTCTACCCATTTATAATACCCAATATACTACATACTAGTTATGTGTATATTTTATCCAAATATGTAAACACTAGTTGTTGTACATATGTATTACTTAAATCATAAAATCACTTATACTTGTTTTAGTGTTTTATGTGAAAATGTGAATATGTTAGAAACTATTAGTTCAAACCATTTACGTATTTTATTTGTTTCGTTAATATGATTTTACGTTTGTTATCGACAAAACATTAGAAGATCGTAAATTATAAATAAAAGTTTTTACGGCTTATTTGTATTTACAGAGAGTTCAAGCACTATGTCAACAAACTCCTTCACTTGGCGGAGAAGCCTTCACAACGTTGCTTAGACCTTTTTCCGGTACAAAGCTAGATACCGAGTCCGTAACACGGTGGACCAAACCAACACGACTATTACACAACAAATATGTGAAATATAAAATACAAGATCTTCGCTACAGAAATCTTGCGGAGTGACAAATCAATCAAGGACCCCTTGCTTGGATGACTTGTAGAATGCTCGTGATCTCGCCTTAGAGAAGGACCTATATGAGAATCACAATAGAAAGAAAGAAGAACAACTCTCTAGATCAAGTGATCTATATGTTATAAGAGAATGAGAGTGTTTGAGAGATTTAGTAAGAAGAGGGGTAAGTTAGAATGAAGAAATGGCTCTCTATTTATAGGCAATTTCTTCCACTGTTCCCCGGATCCCACGGATCCCTCTCACTTGGGATCCGTCTAGTGTAATCCTAGGGATCCGTGGGATGCTCCTCTTTGCCCATGGGTTTTTTGGTTATGGGTCATGGGTTATGGGTTGGTCCATGGGTTTTCCTTAGATTCAATGTATCTAAAGTATACATTGTATCTAACCATCTTTGTATGGGTTATGATCCATAGGTTATGGTCCATGGGTTGTGGTTTTTACCCATCCTAATAAACTATTACAACAAATGATTAATTACAATATTTTTGTATTAAATGTCTATATGTAAATGCTTTACAAAAATAATATTTATCCTTATAATTGTACTTAAGATAACATTATATTTGTTATCAACGAAACACAAAAAGATCGCAAAATATTAATAAATGTTTTTACAGTTTATTTGTATTAACAAAAAGTATTGTGATTGTTAATTTGTATCGAAATTTTTAGAGATATAAGGATTTACCTCTTTGCAGTTTATGTCTTCACGTGTTTCTCTTAAACTTAGGCGTGCAGCATCGAACGTGACACGACGTATGTGATAATTGGTCGACAATAATGTGTGTAGTTTTGTTTTGGTATGCAGGGTTTTTATGGCACAACTTGCATTCTTTTGTTTACGTTGACATGTGGGTTGATTGCATGGCCTTGTTCATTTAAGTATTGCGGCGAAATGCTTGTATTCTTTGACCCGCTTAAAGATTTTTTTTCCCTTAATGTATTGTATATTTAGATTATCCTACAGATCATGTATACGTATTAAACATTCTATGATATTTATTTGTACAGATAGTCAATCTAGTATACATACGTGTGCATAAAATAAGATCAATTTGCAAATGTATCTTTCGAAACCACCCAAGTCACAAATTGTGTTCATTTGTATTGCCGCATTTTTGCCTTCTTTTTTCTGTTATAATCTAATTGTTGTCAAGAATGTTTTTGCCTGCATGCTTATTTGACCGCTAGACCAAAATTTTAGTCTTTTATGATTTATTTTTATCTTTCTCTTATAAGTAGTTTTGGGCAATAGCATACCAACATTCTGTTCCGTAAGTAGTCTTGGCCTTACATAATGACGAAAGATATATGGAAAATATTAATGAGTCAATCGAAACATGACTTCAAAATAAAATGATTTCAAAATGCTACTTGGCCCACTCACTATCCATGCCACCAGTAAGTATCAAATCAGTTACTATCAATTGCAGATTTCTTAAAATGATGTTTTGAGGTTTAACATCTGTCATGTTTGACATTTTTGATTTTGAACTTGAACGGATTTTGTTTGTGGTTCATTTTAGTCAAAAATGTTTTTACTGATTCGTGTTTGTGTTTGATACGAATTGTTGCATCATTTATGAATTTTGTTGTTAGATTATTGGTCTGTTGTATGTTACTAATTGCTATGCATATTTGTGTTGATTACGGATTGATAATAATGAGACTCCAAATACTTCTTTTTGGCAGCTTCGACATATAGCTAGTTTGTTAAGATGGCGGAAGTCCGCCGTTCTAAAACAAAAAAGATGGCGGAAGTTCATGAAACCATTCCACCCAACGGATGTTTGATCTACAACGAAACTGTATTTACTGCTGGTGGTAAGAAGTAATAAATTTCAATCGATTTTGAAGATTCCCTTCGTCTGTTAGACAACAAGTTCCATGTAGAAGATGAAGATTACGTTTGTAGAAAGAATGCTATATGTGAGATTAAGCAACTTCTTAAGCTTATCGAGGCATATAAATGTGAAGAAGGCAAAGAAAGGAGCTTCATCTCATTTGTCATGTCACCAGATGATGAACTCTCTAAGATGAGCTGCTTGAATATAGAGTTAAAGAAAGTGAATATAAAGCTATGTATCCATATGCTGAAGGAGCCATAACATCTGCTTAACAGATACTTAAGCAATACAGTAAGGTTCCACCCAATGGATTCACACTCTACACTGGACCGTATTTATTGATGATAGTAGAAAGAAAGACATTACAATCAAATTTGAACCCTTAAAGCTCATTTACAGAGCCACTCGTCGTATCATCGATTGGTTTGAAATAATGGACAGAAAGCTGGTATGCTATTGCCCAAAACTACTTATAAGCTCATTTATCTTTCTCAAATTTGAACCCTTTCTCAAATTTGAACCCTTAAAGCTCATTTACAAGGCCCTCAATTTCAAAATCCTCAAAACTAGCAAGTCCTGCAGGCACACCCTCAGCAATATCCACTATCAGTTCAACCCTTATCTGAGTCTGTAACCACCTTTCAAGTACCAGTTTGGTTTGCCCAACCACCTTTTCCCTTGCGTCCTTTGGAACCTCCTATGAGAGTTCCTTCACAAGGTCAAGCTCCAGAACTCCCACCTGCACATGTTATTCATGAGGTTCAACCACGAATGCCTCACCAATATGTGCAGCTGCCGCATGTATCTGCAGGATACACTTATGGTCCGGTTTAAGGTCAGTCACCACAAGTATCCTCTGGTGGTCCACCTCAGCTATTGCAACAGCCTCCTCTTGGTTATTTTCAACCATACTTTTTGCAACCATATATCGCATATTATCAGTATGGGTCTGAATCCTCTGATATTCCGAGGAAGACAAAGAGTATGAGCTGGTGCCGCATTTGCAAAGTCGATTGTGGAAGTGTGGAAGGTCTGGGAAAGCATTGTCAGACATGTGAGCACCAACACATTACTATGGATATGGTCAGAAAGATCAAGCAGAAGTCTGCTCAAATAACCAAGTTAGTCTGTTTCAGGTTCTTTTAATAAATGACTGTTTTTAGTCGAGGTTGCATGGGTGGCTCAGTCAGGGTTGGGTTACGGTCAAAGTGGGTAATTTTGTAAATGTCAACCCTTGTCCAAATTTTCACATTTTCTTTGTTGATATTTAGTATCTCAAATATCATAAACTAATTCTTTGAATAAAATCATCTTACATGATTTTGATGTATTAACACTACACCTTGGGTGACTTTCATTTTCAACCTGTTTGACAAAAAAACTCACTTCCTTAAATAAAAATCATTTGACCCGTTAGAGATACATTGTAACCTTAGTAAACCGTTAATTCACTTTCCCTTGTATAACTTCTAATTCTCATTGTGGATTCAGGGCGACAAGCTTGTCAGGAAGTGAGGGGTCTCTTGGACGTGAGAGTAAACCTTAGTTTATGATGAAGCAGGGGTGAGCATACAATCTGTCTACAGAAGTTTAACATATGTATTTCAGGTTGCAGCCATGTTACTCACAGATGGTAATTGAGAACTGGATTTACTGGAAGCAAAGTATGTTTTTTATTTTTATTTCATCAACTTGTCATGTGATGGTCTTACATTGAACTAATGCCTTTGTTTGAGTGGTTTGTTACTTTGTTTTATAACCTGTTTGGGATGCATAAGTACTTCTATGCGGAAAATTGTGTATGCTAGTGTCATGCTATGGCCTATTTTAAATGAGTACTTCTATCCTTTTTTTTCTTTTTTTACTATCTTTTTGGGATTTTTATCCACTAGTTGATTTTTACTAGATAAGCATGTGTTTGGGCAGGTGACGCTGATTATTCTAAACATCAAAATGTTCAACCTTGTTTTAGATTGGCATCATCTTCCCTCATCTAACGTGGGTATGTGGGTTGAACCATTTGAAAGTCGTCCAAAGTCTATTGTTGATGGGTACACCATCCTAAGTGTTTATCCAAAGGTTTAGATTGTTACAGTATAAGATAACTAATCCATTTTAGCTAGTATCCGACTCATCTTACCACTTTTTAAAGCTAACCTATAATCTCAGGAAACCAAACTAAGAACCCTGATTTTTAACATTTTTATGCAGCGTTATTGGAGCAGTTATAATTGCGATAGGATTCTATTCGGTGGTGTGGGGTAAAGCCAACGAAAAGAGCAACTTAGTTACGGACTACATGTATGAACCAAATCCAAAAACTCCTCTCCTCTTGTGTGAAAATGTATCTGAATGTTAAGGATTATTTACCTGATGTTGTTTCATTATTTTCATTTTGTGCAAATAAACAAATATGTGATTATATAATATCTGGATGGGAACCACAAATTTATCCCTACCTTATTGTTATTGCTAATTTGCTAGGCATGCATATTTCAGTTGATTATGACTGATTTAGCCTTGGTCTTTTTCATATAGTTAATAATGTTGTTGTCATCATCTAGTGTTAAATGAGACTTAATAATCAGCAAACAAAATGACAGACACAACAAAGAATTCCTCTATATTTCTTTTTAGAAAGAAATATACAACTCATCAACTTTGAAAAAGCTACCTAACTTACATGCAATTAACTTCTAAATAATAATGGTATACTACCAACTGAAATTCCAGCATCCGAAAATACTTCACGAGAGTTTTAGTTTCGAATGCATATGTTTGACACTGGCCGATAGACATTGGATCACTAAAAGACCTAGCCGTCTGAAATCTACAAAAGCACCAATGGAAAAAGTACAATTGCAAGTTCGCAAAACCAATGCCTTAAACAATGCCCTAAACATATGATCAAAGTCCGCAAAACCAATGCCCTAAACAAGGGCTTATATTTTTATACATGTCCTAAGTGAAAACAATCGATAAACTTGAATATACATCTATATATAGAAATAAAGAATCACAACCTCGAAAGCGATATACATTATAAAACAGGAGTAGTAGAACAAAATGCCCAACAAGCGAGTCTCCCTTCTGTTACCCTGAGATCACAAAATTTGAAATGGTCATTGGCAAAAAGTAAGGAAAAAAAAGAGAAAATAACATTAGTAACTTTTCTGTCAACCAAAACCTACCAAGATTTGACTACATTTGAGTGAAGGTGTTATTGTAGTTTTTGTATAACAAAGCATGTACTGAAAAAAAGAAAATATGTAAATAAAAAAATATAGGGATCCTATCCAATAACCTAACATTCAAATTTCATGAATGCATTTACATTTTCGCCTCAAAACCCATTTATGTTTCTCTAAATGTATATTCTGGTAAATGTGGTACAAAATTTACAGGATAAGGCCCTATCAAGGCTTTCGCATTTACATGAAAGTGTATATTAATGAATAGTCCCAAGTACTTGATATATGTAACCATGCAAGTTTGCTTGCTTCTATTAGAAATATTGGTCATTTGGTCTCGCTGGAAGATATTATTGACAATGGGACAGTCCTAGATTCAGACACCTTTTACTAATCGATAACCACACACATTCAATTGCAAAACTAACTAAACCGAACAGAGCAGAGCAGAGAAATATTAGCTTCAAAAGTTGCTTATATAGTCACATCCATAGGGTTTGGCTTGTTGCTAGGATCATATGTAACATATAGGATTTCACTAACACATCATATCAATAACATATGGGGCGTTCACAATAGTTTAGAGAGAGAAAGTTTTAGAGAGAGAAATGGAAGAGAGTTGGGAACTATGTGAAACAAAGAAAAATGGTATAGAAGCTCCAACCCTCTACCTTGAGAGGTAGAGGGTATTTATAGTGTCTTATAAATAAACACCACCTACGGGCTGTGGATCAGGCATACAGTGGGTAAAGACCCGTCCGTCCTCCACGGTGTTACTTAACAAACTACTTACTAACATAACATAACTACGACTACGAGCTTTCTATTGAATGCTTATACTTGAGGTGACCGACTCTTTAACGACTGAATTTTCTAATTCCTAACAATCTCCCCCTAAGGGAGGTCACCTCAATTTACAATGAATACAAACATATATTACATTAGATTGTTCTAGGATTCTTGATTAAGTCCTTTGCTCAGTAGATCGTAGTCTTTGATTCTTCATTATTGCATGTTAGGGAATTCCAAGTGGAGGTCATTAACTGATCCACGTGAGAATGATTGTTGAGCCTGCTTTGAGATCATCAGCCATATTAGATCTCTGACTTTTCCTTTGTGATGTTGGTATTATGTGATGTTGTGACTTTTGGACCGACATGCTCACATTCTGGATCATGATTTCTTCTTATCAGAGTAGCGGAAGCTTTCGTTGATTCATGATATTGGTAGCAGCGTAGCAGAAGCATGGAGTGAAAATATCAGAGTCATTGATGCACTAATCATGATTTCTTTGGATATGAATGTGTTGTGTGAGCATGCGGCTATGGATTGACCGCTTCATTCTGATCAGCTGCAACCGTCGGGTGTACCTGCATACAACAGTTAGCAATAAAGCGCACGAAAGTGTCTTTGATCACTTTCGTTGAATTGAGGTACACGGCCCACGGTTCCCCGTTGATCAGTACAAGTACTGCCTGTGATCAGGTAGAATTCCGAAGAATTTCCTTGACAGGGTTTCGCAGTTGCTCTCTCTCAATCTGGAACGTCTCAAAGAAGACAACACGGAGTGAGTGAACTAGCGAATTTGAGATTCACTGATTGATGAAAAGAGATTTGAAAAACAATCGTGTATCGCTCAATTATAAATTGTTTTTGCAATACAACGAAGGTTTTAATGAAAATCAATTATCAATCATAAACACCTTTTATTTTGAGAAATTTGTACACAGTCAATGTGCTAAAGAAAAGAGTTTTTAAGCACAACGACCGGTTTTTCAAAGGTATCCGTCAATCCATAACCTGAACCAAGATTGATTCAACAGATTGCATCGCCCCATTGTTTCTGTTCAGTTGTCACATGGTTGATCTATTGAATAGATCTCACATGCCACCTACCAAGACCTTGTTTGATGATGGCTCCAGAAGGCTTTCCATCTTCATCGTGAATACTTTTACATATCACTCGAATGTTCGGGCAATACCACAAGGATAATGCATAGGACTCTTAATATATATTCTTACTTTCCACATTGTGTGAAACAACAAGTCTTCAAGTATTGTGTCCTAATGAGATATTGTGGATGATCTCTTGGCTCTAGACTCAATCGTGCATTTTGGTTTCCTATGCCGGAGACTAGGGAGAGGGTCTCCTTCTCAATATCAACAATCTCTAAGAGAAAGTAGATAGATTATGTAGGTTCCCCGTGAGAATGAAACAAGCCCTTTTAAGAGGAACTTGAGTAGCTTGGGAAGTTGTAGTGCAGAGCGTCACTGGGTCCATGACGTCTTGTCTTCAATACCGATGTTACCATCAGTAGCATATGAATTGTACCCGGTTTTTGCCCTATGGTTGAATAAATGGAGGGCTATTTCTTTTCACCCTTTTCTCATTCAATTATTTTTCATTCTTCAACCCCTTCAGTGCTTACCGAGACTTCATAGCTAGAACCTTGTTGGGTTTATTCCAGTACTAGCTCTGTCTCAGTCCGCACTCTTCCCATATCTCATTTTTCTCCTTTTATCATCATACCTAAGGACTTCTACACTAACTAGTGGATTGTCCCTGGGTAGATCCCTCCGGTTCTGGCGGATCATGGGACCATAACCTAACCTTATCATCCTTATATCACCATGCATAAAGTAGGATTGGTTGGTCTTTTGGTATAGTTCTTCCGCCTTGAAACCAATTGAAAACCATTTGAAAATCAATCAAGATACTTGTGATATAAAATCAAAGCATTTTGTATCTCAATTGTTTTGATAATTTTAGAAATGCTCCCCCTCAACATATGCATATAATTCAGAAATTGTTTTAGCATATGGAGGCAAGAGATCTTTGAAATCGTTAGATTAAGAATGACAGGTCCAATCTTTTGATTAACATTTTCTAAAATGATCATCATCACTTCCCAATCAATTTACTTTAGATAAAACATTTTGAGGAAGGGTGAGGTTTTCAAAAGTTTGCTCCCCCTCAATATGTGCCTCGAAGTTTGAAAGAGTTTTGCACATATTAGAAGGAACCTGCACATAGAGATAATTCAATCACGTTTCAATAATTTAAGGTTTAAAGTAGATTCTCCCCCTCAACATGTGCATGGAAAATTTGAAATCGTTTGTCACATGCGGGGAAGAGAGCTTATACATCCTTATAAAACTATTTATCGAATTATCAGATTAAATCCAATTTAAATCACAAATTCTCCCCCGATCACAATTATCAAGTCATTTGAGAATTGTGATCTCAGTAGATTTAAATTGAATTTGAAAGCTTTTAAGGAGAATTGTGACTTGATCGTGAGAAACTTTTTAACTGATAAGGATTGAATTTTGAGACTTTAGACTCCAAAGATTAAACATGCTTGAATATCTTTTGAAAACTTAATAATGACCACGGTCTGGTACCATTGTTTGAAAAATACACTTTTTAATTTAATTGAAAAATCATTCTCCCCCTCAATCAATGACATAATTAAGTTCAGATGATTTTCAAAAATATAGTCCGAGTAATTTTTCAAAGCAATTAGTTTTCATTAGATAGTAAGAAATTGTATTTATAGAATCAGAGTATGAGATTTGAAAAACCAGATATAGCATGGCTCTGTTCTTTCTTTGAAAACGGGTTACTGCCTGAAATAACAATAAACCACCATCTTTCTCCGCCTCATTTTTTTTTTAAACTATGTACATTCGAAGAACATCTAAAGACCCATGACATTCTTTGAATATCAACACAAAGTCCGTAGATGACATCGAATATGGAAAAAAAACATGACAAAATAAGAATATATTTTGAGAATTTTTCAAGATTTTTCAAATTTTTAGGGATTTTTGAAAGTTTTATATTTTTCTATTTGCTTTTTGGAGGTTTTGTAATTTTGTATTTTGCTTTTTGAATAAATATATACAAGAGATAGATGAATAAAGACCTTTACTCCTCGTCCTCCTCTTGAAGACGCTTGAGTGTTTCCGGTTGTAAACTCTTTAGACCAAGACGTGGAAGGATAAACTCAAAACGTTCTCTAGGAAGAGCTTTAGTGAAGATCTCTGCTAACTGGTATTCAGTCCTTACAAAATAGAGTTCCACCACACCTTTTTCCACTTGTTCCCTGATGAAATGATGTCGAATTTCGATATGCTTTGCTCTTGAGTGTTGAACGTTGTTGCATGAGAGAGCAATAGCACTTTTATTATCACAGTACAAAGGGATTTAATTGAATTCAAAGCCATAGTCAGATAATTGGGATCTCATCCATAGGATTTGAGCATAACAAGATGACATGGCTATGTATTCAGCCTCTGTAGAGGAAATAGAAGTACTCATTTGCTTCTTTGAAGACCAGCTCACAAGCTTATCACCCAAAAACTGAGCACCTCCAGACATACTTCGACGTGTATCTTGACAACCTGCATGATCAGCATCTGCATAGGCAGTTAGTGACATACCGGTGTCCTTCGGGTACCATAGTCCCATATTGATGGTTCCTTGGAGATACCGAAAGACCCGTTTAACCACTTCAAGGTGCTTTTTAGTAGGCTTAGACTGATATCTAGCACGCATGCACACAACGAACAGGATGTCTGGTCTACTAGCTGTGAGGTACATCAGGGATCCAATAATACTATGATATTTTGTTTGGTCTACCATGATCCCTGAGTGGTCCTCATCTAGTTTAGTACGTTCAATCATGGGAGTGTCAACAGGGTCACTAGAATCAAATCCAAATTTCTTTAAAATCTCATTTGCATATTTAGATTGATTTATAAAAATGCCTCCGGGACTTTGTGAAATTTGTAATCCCAAGAAAAATGACATTTGTCCCATCATTGACATTTGAAATTTAGAACCCATTTCTTTTGAAAAACGGTCACACTCATTTGGGTCAGTCGAGGCAAAGATGATATCATCAACATAAATTTGAATGTGAATTAAATGTTTGCCTGACTTTCTGGTGAACAATGTAGGATCAACTGCTCCTTTGCTGAATCCAGTAGATAGAAGAAACTTTGATAGTGTATCATACCATGCCTTTGGAGCTTGCTTTAGACCGTACAGAGCCTTCTTCAAACGATAAACGTGAGTAGGATGCTCTGGATTCACAAAGCCTTCAGGTTGGCTGACGAAGACGACTTCTTTAAGATATCCGTTAAGAAACGTCGTCTTTACATCCATCTGATAGACTACCATGTTCTTACTTGCAGCATTAGCCAAGAAGATTCTGATTGCCTCGATACGAGCAACAAGAGCAAATGATTCTTCAAAGTCAATACCCTCCTCTTGACGGTATCCTTTTGCAACCAATCGAGCCTTGTTCTTTAACACATCACCATGCTCATCAAGTTTCACTTTGAAGATCCATTTTAGAGCAATGATCATAGCACAATCTGGAGCAGGTACTAATTCCCATACATCAAGTCGATCAAACTCATGGATTTCTTCTTGCATAGCATTGAACCAGCTGTCTTCATTCATGGCGGTTTTAACATCTTTTGGTTCGATCTTAGAGAGTACGGAGTTGAAGAAGCACCATAAGGCATCGGTTGCCAGTTGTTTCAGTGTGGATACTGGACGAGAGGGATTTCTAATGATTTTGTCTAATGGATGATCGTGAGTCCATTTTCTGAGGTGTTCGTGTGGCTGTTGTTGAGGGACTAAAGTAGCAGAGTCGATGTCTCCTGAAGAAGATGGTTCTGTTGATGATTCAGGAGCAAATATGTTTTCAAATGGAGCATCTTCAGGAGTAGCAAAGGGATTAACTTCATCATTGATGCCAGAAACAGTTCCATGATGTACAATTGAAGATTGATGATTTGTTGATGAGACAGAGTGATCAGCAGCAGGCGCTTCTTGACTTAGTGATATTGAGACTAAAGGATTGACTTCATTCACAGGGATATGAGCAGCCTCTGTTGTGGGAATTGACAGTTCATTAGCACTTGGCTTATAGTGTTCATCAAACATCGGATCAAACAATTTCTTCAAATCATCTTCAGTTGGAGGTACATATGGAGTTGCTGGAGAGGGATTTGGTACAAGGGATGAACCAATGGGACTGTTTTGAAGTGCGGGTCCAGAACTGGATTTTCCAGGAGCCATATGACCGGTCAGCTCATCGAACGTAACGTGAATTGTTTCCATGATATTTCGGGTTCTTTTGTTGTAGATTCTGTAACCCTTCTTGTTTGGTGCATAACCAACAAAAACTCCAATATCTGCCTTTGCTCTTAATTTTCCTAAGTCTTGACCATCATTCGTTGGATAACACAAGGCACCAAACACACGAAGGTAGGAGAGATCAGGTTTTCGTTTATGAATATTCATATGGAGTTTTTCCATGAGAGGTGTGAATAAGGGAACGATTTTGGGTGTAGCAAGCAGTGGCAATGGCTTCAGCCCATAGAAACATTGGAACCTTTGAATAAATAAGCATTGTTCTTGCGGCTTCTACAAGAGTTCGATTTCGTCTTTCAACTACACCGTTCTGTTGAGGAGTTCGTGGAACACTTCTTTGATGACTGATTCCAACACTTTCATAAAACTGAATTAAGTCTTTGTTAACAAACTCTGTGCCATTGTCTGTTCAAACAATTCTGACTGTATTGTTGAGTCGAACCTGAAGCTGTATGATTAGTTTAATGATGACATCTGGAGTTTCATCCTTTGTCCTCAAAAACTTTACCTAAGTAAATCGAGAGTAGTCATCAACAACTACTAGAATGTATTTCTTCCCATTTATCGATTGCACTCTCATTGGTCCGCACAGATCCATATGAAGGGTATGAAGAACTTCCATTACAGAGTTTGTGGGTTTTGGTTTGTGGGCATATTTCGTGCTTTTTCCCAATTGGCAAGCTGAGCAAAGATGTTATTTTTCATATTTTAATCTGGGTAAACCACTGACAAGATCCTTTCTGGAAAGGTTGTTTATGGTACCAAAGTTCAAGTGATTGAGACGACGATGCCATAACCAAGACTTTGTTTTAGAAGCCTTTGACAGCAAGCAGATTGGAGAGGACTTCATCATGCCGTCGATAGAGATGGTGTATAGGTTTGAACCTCGAGTACCTCTTAATAATTCCACACCATCAAGTTCTCTAACAAAACAAGAATGTTTTCTAAAAGCCACTTCTAGATCGGAATCACAGAATTGACCAACAGAGAACAGATTGTGACCAAGACCTTCCACATAATATACCCTGGAAATCACACTTTTACCAACTACATAATCTCCATAACCCATAATAGCTCCAAAATGGTCGTTCCTGAATCTAACTGTCCCGATGAATTTACTCACGAAGTTCATGAGCCGCGACCGGTCTCCAATCATATGCTTGGAACAGCCTGAGTCCAGGTACCACAGAACGATTTGAACGATCTGCAGTTGAACACAGACAAGAATGGATAACTGGATAATTGGGATCCCCATGCAAGAATGGGTTCCATTTGGTTAGTAACAGTGATTGGAACACCCACATCAGAAATAGAAACATCCATATCATAAATAGAAGCAATGGAATCATTATGAATATATGCAGTACTAGTGTCCGTATTTGCCCTATTCAAAGTATGTTCACTTCAAAGTTATGTTAAGCTAGCCTTTTATTAAGTGTAATCCAATCCAAGTCCACGAAAGCCCAAGCTAAAGCCTTTAGGGTTTTATGCCTCTTGTACTATAAATACCCCTCAAATGGTCATTTGAGGGGTGTGCTTGAAAGTGTGTGTGTGTGTGTATTTTCTCTCTCAAGGAATATACAACTTATTGTTTGCATATCTTATCCTCTCACATATACACGGTTTTATATAAACATCAAGTCACCATTCATCTTAATATTTCCTTCTTTGGTTTACGCATATGTTTGGTTTGTTCGTGTTCTACGCGTAACTGTTGTTACGTGTGTTGGGTTTGCTTGGTAAAGTGATAAGGTTGATATATTTGTAAGGTCCTACAATTGGTATCAATCGCCTAACAATGGTTTAGGAGTGTTTGTGTTTGTTATGAAGGGTTACGCATAAAGCTCACGTTTTACATATTTGTCACGCTTAAAGCTTTAATTTTTGCACTCAAAAATTCAAGATTCTTGTGGTTTAAGGTTTATTTGGTGCTAAAGTTTCAGTTTTTTGCAAAAAGTTTGAATCTTTACGTGTTTTTCATCATTTTTGAACTCGTTTTTGGTTCATTGGTCATTTCTACTCGTAATTTTTCTAAGCACTTTGGGTGAAAAAGGTCAACATTTTTTGGTTATTCGAGTGTTTTTAAGGATATCTGTGCAAGCGAAATTGTTTGAATCGTTGGAATTTTTTTACGAGTAGGTCAAAACCCTAATTCTACTCGTAAGAAAGTCAACTACTCATAAGGTTCTACTCATAAATTTTTGGTGCAGATTCTTCGAGCTTAAACGGTGACTCAGTGCTTCCCTCACTTGGATAAGTGTGTGGAACACTTCGACTTTCGGATATCTTTTACGCTGTGACAGTGTAAAGGATTTTTGGTTTTTAACCTAAGTTTACGCATAAGCATAAACTCTTACGAGTAGAACTCTACGCATAAGATCACACTTACGCGTAAGGTTTTACGACTAAGTTTTTTTGTCTACGCATAAGCCTAAGGTTACGCGTAAGATACTTTCTACGCATAGGAATCCTACGCCTAAGCTTCCTACGCATAAGATCCTACGCCTAAGCCATCCTACTCGTAACTACATCCTACTCGTAACCATATCCTACTCGTAACCATATCCTACTCGTAACTTCTTTGGTCTTCGCCTAAGCTCTTTCTACGCCTAAGGTTTAAAAAAAAAAAAAAAAAACTCAAATTTTTGGGCCTAAATTCAAATTTTTCGGGTCAAATTTGGCGTCAAAATTGTCATAACTCAAATTTTTCATACGACCTTAGAATTGATTTTTAATGTGAATTTCAAATTTTGGGCGATTTTTTTTTCGACTAAGAACCAAGGTTACGAGTACGACTTTCAGAAAAACCTCAAACGGCAATATCTTTTCAAACACAACTCCTTTATCGCTGAATCGATCCTACATCAACTTTATCATTTCATACCTTCATCAATGGCAACTGACAAAGATCGTCTCAAAACTGCTTTCACAAATGCTATTGCTGGATTCGCCAATACATGGTTTTCAGAGTTTAATACGCAGTTTGCTCAACCATCTATGCATATGAGTCAAGAAGGACACATGGTTGATGTTATTAGGAATCAAAATGGATTTACTACAGGCATACAAATGGGGAATCAGATGAAATATGCAGGGCAGTATGTTGGACATCAAGGGGGTCAGATTGTGAATCAGAATATGGGATATCAAAATGGGAATAACTGTTTTATGACTTCGGTTCAGAATGCTACCTCCGAACCTCAAAGCCAAGATTCAGGGTATCGTCGGTTCATCATGCTACCTCCGAACCTCAAGTACAGGGTGTTGTTAGCAAAGAAAGAAAAATTGGGAATAGAGTTGACTGCTGAGGAATACGAATTTCTGTATCCAGGACGGGCAGAGAAAACAAATGATAATGCAAGCTACTGTCTTACAGTCAACCAGCAGGACACAACATCAAGTGCTACTTTTGATACACCTCCAGTCTATGACACAGATTCACTCAATGAGGTACCAAATTATAGTAATGTTGCTAATCAGTTTACTCATGATGAACAGCATTCTGTGACATCAGCACCTACTTATGATACATACCTGGACAATCCGAGTTGTAGCAATACGAACTCTGAAACTCCAGATGTAAATCCTAATGGAGGCTGTGTGGCACAAAATACTGCGACTGATGAGGAAACCCGTGCTTATTTTGAATCATTATTCAATAATTGTGGTATTGAGATTGAGAAAGTAAGTAAGGTCAATCGAGACGTTAAGGCCGCGAATAAGAAATTGACCGCTGAGCTTGAGAGCTACAAGGAGCATGCCAAAGCTTATGAATTTCATACAAAAAAACTTTCAGAATTAGAAATTGGTTATCGAGATTCTGTTTTAAGAGAACATCAATTGCAACTCAAGTATGACACACTTGATGTGAATTTGAACTTGAAAATAAAATCTTTAAATAAGGAAGTTTCTGATCTAAATGACCAACTTTCTAAACAAAAAGCACTGTTTTCTGATCTTGAAAAAGAGAAGAAACAGTTGATTGCTGATTTTTCAAAACGAGAAGACTCTCTTCTTGATGAAATTCTTGATAAAACGGAAAAAATCAAAACATTGGACAATTTGCTTCTTACAACGGGTCATTCAGCTAAATCAAACAAGATGCTTTCTAACCAAGTAAATCCACGTTTTCATACTTCACATAAGATGGCACTTGGTAACGACCCTTCTTCGTTTCTCAAGAAAGCTCAGAAATCTCAGAATGTGTTGAATAATGGACAACCATTGCATGAACCCATAATTGTTCGTGATTCTCTTGAAATGTTGGAACTATCTGAGGAGAGTAGATCAAAAATGAAACAAAAGAATCCAGATCTTAAACCTATTGATTATAACAAAATTAATGGTATTCCTTTTGTTTCTCAAAAAGAAAAGTCAACGTTTTCCACCACACCATGTGTTTCAAACAAAGTGTCAACACCAGTTTCAAAATCAGTTTCAAAACCAGTTGTTGTCTCCAATTCTCTTTCGAACATTGAACAAATGTCTTCAAACAATCCTTTTAACACAAGTGAAGCGCGAAGTATTTTGGAAAATGTGAAAACGAGAATTGCAGATCTTCAAGAGACCGTTAAACTAAAACCAATATTAGAACAAACATTTGGTTTAATAGTTTTGATAATGAACATAAAAAGTTTTTGAAACTCAAATTGCCCCTCAGCTGACTAATATCAACTCCAGGGTAATTCATTTTGAACAAGCCTTTTTGAAAGAAACAGCTGACTTTGTCAAGGACCATAAATCCCTGGTAAAGCAAGCTAATGAAAGTGTTGAACACATCAAAGTTTTGGAAAAGTTAAATGATTCTCTCTCCGAAGATGTTCTGACTACTGATATTATGTCCATCATTTTGCAAACATATTCTGTTGAAGATCATGAAAGACTCCAGGATGAGACCTCCAAAATTGTTTCAAAATATGAAAAAGCTCTTGAAAAACTTGAAAAAGAAAATATCTCATATTTTAAACAACTTGATCGAAAAACTGAGGAATGCAAATATGACAAATTGTCGTATGAGCGTGCCTACAATGACATGAAAGCGAAAAATGATCTTTTGAGGGCTCAGCTGGAAAGTCAAAAAGGAAAGGCAGTGGATACTGTGATTAAAAAACCATTGACTGCGGAGAAAGCAAATGATCCCAAACAGGTTTCCAAACCAAAAATGTCTATTTCTCAGTTTGCTCCAAAAGTCAATGAGAAACATGATTTGTCAAAAACAGTCACTCCACAGTCCCTGCCTATTAAAAAGAGAATTATCAAAAGTTTTGAAAAAGGAAAAGCAATTGCTGAAACACCAAAAGTGATTACACCTGGCATCTCTAAGACTAGTACACGGAATGTGACCAAAAATCCAGTTAAAGAATCTGTTGGTTCTAACAACATGGTCAACAATCACTATCTAGAAGAAGCTAGGAAAAAGGCACAGACTCGAAAAGATGGAATTCTAGGTGCAACATCTAGGGTGACGAATTCTACAAGATTTCAAGGCACTGCTAGTAGTAGTAAACCATTACCTAGGAACACTCTACAAAAGACTAGGGATTGGCTTGCATCTAAGAGTAGTTGCGCAAAAGAAAATGCTATGCCCTTAGAAAACAACACTAGGAATTCTAAGTCTTTTTCGAACAAGAATCAATTTTCAAAAGACTGTAGTGACAAAGTTAAAGCTGCTGTTTTAAACAAGAATATTGAATTTGTCTGTACTACATGTAAAAAATGTATCTTTTCAGCCAATCATGATGCATGTGCCTTACAATATCTCAAGAAAGATAATTCTCGTGCCAAGGCACAATCCACTAAGACACCAAATAGAAACAAACCCGTTGACAAGATGAACAGGAAACCTAATAGGTGGATCTCTTCAGGACGTAGTTTTTCCAAAAATGAGTCTTCCGCTGCATCTGATAAGAAAAAAACTCCTAGATCTTACCTTAGGTGGATACCCACGGGCAAAGTTTTCAACAAAATAGGTCTTAGATGGATTCCCACAGGAAAGATTTTTGATACTTGCACCAACACAGATAATAGTGACAATCATTCGGATAAGGAAGTCAGATCCACTACAACCGTTGATAGTGATCACCCTCAACGTGAGGAATCATGTACTTCTAACACTGTTATTTGTGAAAATTCTTCTTCTGTGGATGCAGGTACTTGTAAAAGTGTTGAAGGTTCATATACCCCGTGTGGTAAAGAAGAACTTTATGCCAATTTCGCATGTGGAAATCCTTTTCTAGTTCCACTCTTAACTCCACTTTTACTTGGCCAAACATAATCTTCTTTCTTCAAATCTTCTTTGTAAATATTTTTGAAAAACAAAATACAAAATTTGAAAAACCAACAAAAGCAAAATATAAAAATATAAAACTTTCAAAAATACAAAAACAATATAAAATCAAAAATACAAAAATATTCTTCTCACGACATGTCTCTTGTATAATCGATATTCTGTACGTTTCTAGAAATGTCATTCAACAATGATACGGGCATGTACAGATGCTTGAGCGAGAGTTCTTTAATATGTTTTCTAAAACATGTCGTTTCTCAAAATTTCTTAATAAAATGGCTTTCGTATACATCAGTACGAAACCCGGACCGAAATGATGACTTTTGATTACTTTCAACTCAAAACTCGTGCTTTGATAGAAAAATCAAGTGTACGCTTCAGTGCACTACATTTAAAAATGGTGAGAAATCATCATCATCTTGAGCCCCTTTTCAAGATTGTTCAAAAAGATTTTCAAAATCTTTCAAAATATTTTGTGCTCAAGATAACTCCCTCTAAAACCCTTTAATTGAATATGCTTTATTAAAGGGGGGGTATAAAACCAAAATATTCCAAATTCATGCTTAAATCAAATCCGTTTGTCTCCCCAAAAAGATTCTAAAATGTTTTTTTTAATCCGTTGATATCAAAAATATCACGTATATGCTATTTTTGAGGGGGAGGAGACGTGATTAAAATGTGATCAAAATCGTTGTTTGAATCTCAAAATGAGCTCGACTCAGTCGTAACCATTGAATTGACGAGGAATAATGTACCATCTCGAGAAACTTTCTATGGACTTGACCAGGACGGGTAATAATTTCAAGCTAGTTCTCTAGTGATGTAAACGTGTTTCGAATCGGTCTAGTTCATTTACAGTCGATCAATTCAAAACGTGCGAACTCTACCCTCTATGTGCAGATTTCTGTCAAAACTTATAAGCACATGTGAAGGGGGAGTGTTTCTGAAAATACAAAACTCACGGAGTGTTGCAAACATGTTTTCTATCATAAACACTCTGAGAGATTTTCAAGAAAAATGGTTTTATGGCAACAATAGGACAGTCATGGAGTTATAAGGTGTCTAAGGATAGGAAATTCGTCCTATGATCCGCCAGAGCCGGAGGGATCTACCCAAGGACATCACCAATAGTGTAGAACTAGAAGTCCTTAGGAATGATTGAAAAAAGGAGTAATGTGAGAAAGGAGAAAGAAGGGGTTGAAGAATTAAAAAGAAATGTAAAGAAAGGGTGAAAAGAAATAGCCCTCCATAATCAACCTTAGGGCAGAAACCGGGTTCAATTCATCTGCTACTAGTTGTCACTAGATGACACTGGTATTGAAGACAAAGACGTCATGAACCCAGTGGCGCACTGCACTAAACCTTCTAGCCACTCAATTCCTCTCAAAAGGGATTTGTTTCATTCTCACTGGGAACCCTACATAATCTATTGACTTTCTCTTAGAGATCGTTGGTATTGAAGAAGGAGACCCTCTCCCTAGTCTCCGCTCAGGAAAACCAAAATGCACTATGGAGTCTAGAGCCACGAGATTCATCAAAAGATCTCATAGGAACACTTGACATGACATCGCTTGTTGTTCATCATTAAGGGCACAAGTGATATATTATAGAGTCCTACGCAGATCTTAGCAATTTGCCAGAACATTTATGAGAAGTTTCACTTCTGTGATCTTCAGTGATTGAATGGAAAGTCCTGCCAGGGTCAACATCAAGCAGCCCTGACAGCAGGTCACTTCGGTAATTCTCCGTGGATTACGCTTAGTGTGCCTCAAACGGTCTACAGTCGTGGGGTGATGCTTCGGTGTACCTCAGCGACTCATCTGAACTGTAGGTGTACTTCGGTATATCGTGTTATCTCACTTGTGGGACTCCAGTTCAGGAACGGCCTCTGTGAGAATTAGAGACGTGTTTTCACACTATGCTGTTAACACCCTCGAAATTCAAACTTGTAAGTGCCGGAATCCGCTTATTACTAACCTGTTTTTATGTTTTCTTCTTATGGAAGCTCCGGAGTGGATTGATCGTGCACACTCGCCACATGCTCATACCAACAACATATGAACGTTCTCATCAAAATCAAAGGCTACTCAAAGTTAAAGATGATTCTTCGTCAATGTCAAAGAATCTACAAAGTTTAAAGACTCGAGAATTACATCATTGGTAACCTAAAGACAAATAGAAGTGTGAGCATGGTGGAGAAAGACGTGGAGACACCTAACCAACGAAGTTGACAACGGCAGACAACGCCATTATCTGATCACAAAGCATGAAGGAACAAAGAATCAAGACTATTCTATATCTACACGCAAAGTTCTAGCTCGAGTAAAGTAAAGACCAAATCAAGTGGAGCATCATTTGAATGACCACCCCTTAGGGGGAGATTGTTAGCCTTAATAGTTTTATTAAAAGTGATGGTCATTCACGATTAGGAACTTTGTAACATGTGTTAGATATCGTGATAGAATAGTCAACGGGCTCGTGGATTGGGCTAAGCTAAATGGCTAATAGTTATGTTAAGCTAGCCTTTTATTAAGTGTAATCCAATCCAAGTCCACGAAAGCCCAAAGAAAGCCCAAGCTAAAGCCTTTAGGGTTTTATGCCTCTTGTACTATAAATACCCCTCAAATGGTCATTTGAGGGGTGTGCTTGAAAGTGTGTGTGTGTGTGTGTGTATTTTCTCTCTCAAGGAATATACAACTGATAAGGTTTTAAAAGGTACCATTTTGAGGGGTCGTTTAAGTCCTTATTTGATCACTTTTGTATCCGTTATTGCTTAATATCGTTTCTTTTCACTTTTTAGGTCTCTTGAAGGCAAAATGCTGGAATAGCACTTATTTGGACGAAAAGGCGCGATTATATGAAGAAAATGGCCAAAGTCAGAATCGAGACACTCAAAGCTGCTGGAAACAGAAGGCGACGGCGTCAGGTGTTAGTTGCGACGCCGTCGGAGGATTTTTGTGACGATACAGTAGCCAAAAACCCTATTTTCAAGTGACGACGTCGGGCTTTAAAAGAGTAGGCCGTTGCAACTCAGACGGCCTAGATTTGATCCAGACGGCGTCAGAGACTAAAGGGGACGGCGTCACAAGCATAAGGTGACGCCGTCACAAGCTGATCAAGTCACAATATGCGCGCGAAGTAGCTGATACTGTTTTGGCCATAACTTTTGCATACGAACTCGGATTTAGGTGATTCAAAAGCCCACGTGACCAGAACGAGAAAATCTACAGTCTGGTGAAAAAACGTCATCGCGACGCCGTCACTCTTTAGGTGTGACGCCGTCGCTCTTTGCCGACAGAAAATCTGCCTATAAATATAACATTATAACTTCACTTTTTGTAAGCCCTAAACCCTAAGTCCGATTCCAGGGTTTAGGTAGGTGTTTTTCCAGCTACTTAAAGGGTTTCAAACACTCTATAAACATCGTGTAATGGTTTGTTTGTTAATCCAATCCTATGGTATGTCTTCAATTATCATAATTGTTGCTTGCTCTTCATTAATTATGCTTGGCTAATTCACCTTGTGTTTGCTTATGATTGTATGAAACTTGTATATAATTAATTAGATCTTATTGATTTCTTAGTGATGCTTGTGTCTATCTTCATCATTAGGGGTGTGACAATTTCAATGAGTCTAATTGGTTTAGTTTATAATTCTTGCACCCTACTGTCTCTTGTTTGATTGGTTGTCTCTTATCTTAATTGTAATTAGCTTAGGAGTGCGACTAGGCTATCGTTGTGTTTAATACTTGATAAATCTTTGATAGTTTATGAATGACTTGGTGGATTTCGTTTACTAAATCAAAGATAACCTTAAAGTTAGTTTATGAATGACTTAGTGGATTTTGTTTACTACACTTAAAGGTGACTTTAAAAGAGTTAGGGAAAGCACACCTTACGACCTTAGAAAACACAACGCGTTAAGAATAAGGACGTGACAATTCAACCATCAATAGGACGTGACAATTCAGTAGGTAGAATTAGATAGCTAGCAAGGAGTAATACATCATAAGTAGATACGCTTCACGTTACTGGTAGACCCCTAATTTAGTTAGTACCTTTTGGGATAGTTGACTAGCAACTAATTCCACCCTCCCCTCCAAAACCGAGATTCATAAAATATAAAAATACAAAAATAATCATCCCTCATCTTTAGACTTAAATCGACATATACTTCAGCCTAACGACACTATTTCCCTAGAGAACGATATCAATACCAGTGGCTTACCCTAATTACTAAACTACAACGATTAGGTTCACTGCCTAGGGTGTTGAAAAACTTGCTCGACGAAAAGGAAGTTCCTTTGACCCCGAACGACGCGTGTAGCGTTATCAACAACTTATTGTTTGCATATCTTATCCTCTCACATATACACGGTTTTATATAAACATCAAGTCACCATTCATCTTAATCTTTCCTTCTTTGTTTTACGCATATGTTTGGTTTGTTCGTGTTCTACGCGTAACTGTTGTTACGTGTGTTGGGTTTGCTTGGTAAAGTGATAAGGTTGATATATTTGTAAGGTCCTACAATTCTCGACTGCATATTCGGAGAAAAATGCCTTATTTAAACAAAAACAAGAAAGAGCTCGCAAAGACATTAAAAGAGCTTTCGGGGTCCTCCAAGGACGTTGGCATATTATAAGCCAACCGGCGCATGCTTGGACTAACAACAAGCTACGAAGAGTCATGTAAACGTGCATCATATTGCATAACATGATTTTGAAAGATTAAAAGTTTGCGATATCCGAAATGAATGAAATTTATGTTTGTCCGCGAGCAAATATATTACAGACATGGGTTGAGCGATGCGATTTACAACGGAAGAATGCCAAAGAACTCGGTGATAAACTAACACACGCAAGACTTCAACGAAATATTATTGAGCATGTTTGGCAACTACATCAGCAACAACAAGATTAGTTTAAATTTCGTATCTTTTTTTATTTCGCAATGTATTTTAAATTTCGTATGTCTTTTTATTTTTACTATTGTATTTTGTATTTTTATTTAAATGAAATGAATTTTATTGTGTTTGAAAAATATGAAAAAGAAATAAAATGAGGGTGGGTGGGGCCCAAGTGAAGAGGTTTGGGTTAGTTGTGACTGGGGGTGTGGAAAACTAGAAGTGGGGGTTGAATAGTTTACCGATTAAAAACTTTGTTTTGAAACTTATTGAAAGATCAACTGATATTGATCTTAGATATATTAGTGAATGATAATCAATATGCAAGCAATATATATAAAGAGTAAATAAGGAAAGAAACAATTAAACCACGACAAGTTGTTTATAGTGGTTCGGTCTACAAGGACTCTTTTTCCTTGCCCTACTCCACTCCCTGAGTCTCACACTAGAGAGTTTAACTTCACTAGTCAACAAGCTCCTTTCACCAGCGGAGAAACCTTTACACTTCGCTTACACACTATTTCCAACACTAAGCTAGATGTCGAGTTCTTTTCCAAGGGTACAACCACTCCCACACACAATGTATTTTGAGGACTAAAATACTAACCACTCACACTCACAAGATTATGATGGTTTGGTACAACAATGATGTATGAATCAACACCAGATCATACAACAACAAACAAACAAGACTTTCAACTATTTGTTGAAGCTTGAATATGCCTTGATCTTCTTTGCTACAAAAGAGGATCACTATAATGATATGAAACTGAGTTAGAATTGTTGGAGAGAAGGAATGTATGTGAATATGCTAGAAAGGGATGAGAAACAACTTGGTTTGACTTTGTTATTTATAGCCAAAATGATCAGCAGGCACCACGGACCACGGAACCCTTAAAAGGGTTCCGCCCGTGTATTAATTTGGTGCCGCCGGGGTCTGACAGCAAGATCACCAAAATCTTACCAAAGTCAACCATATCTATCCAAGATTGTGTAAGATATGTAGAGTCTAAATCTACACAAAATATCTAGTGAAATCTTCTAGAGATTTCAATGATGCACTATATGATGTCATGTGTTGTTTTCTATTTTTAGAAATATGTTAAATGTAAATACATATGTAATGTTTTGTCTTTAAGAAACTAAAACATGTTTGATCTAAAAATGTTAACATACATTATGGTTTAGATTCATATCAATAATATGATTAATCAAAATGTAAATGCTTGAGTGATGAAGATATTATTTGATGAAAAGCTTGTTTTAATATCTATTAAACTTGACAAGCTTTAAGCTTTATAAAAATTAAATATACTTTTATCGTTAACAAAACTTAGGTAAAGATCATAAAATATAAATAACGTTTAATGACGATAATTGTATTAACAATCTCCCCCTTTTTGTTGAGGACAAAACATAAATTTTATTTTTATAAAAGATGTAAAGTTTGTACAAAAGTTATAAAAATATGAAATTAATTTTAGAACTTGAAAGATTTAGATAAAGATGATAATACTAGTATGTCCAATTTAGACATTGTGTTGACTTTTTAGAAAGTCAAAGTATGCAGTTGACTTTATTTGAAAGTCAAAGTCTTCATTAGTCAAAGTGTGATGTTGACTTTTCAAAAAGTCAAAGTATGCAATTGACTTTTTATAGAAAGTCAAAGTCGTCCAAGTTCTATAATATTTCTCCCCTTTTTGTCTCAACAAAAAGAAGATGCGAGGCGGAATATGTAATGAGCCCGAGCTATTATCTCCCCCTTGACCAATGCTCCCCCTAAATTGGGTGCCAAGAGAAAGATACATGGATTGTGAAAAAGCTACAAAAAAATATGTTAGTAATAAGCATCATCACAAGCATTTCCAATCACCATGTAACAATCAACAACAATATAAGAAACATCATTCATTTGTTAAAATATTTCATAATATGAAAATCATGAAAAGGGAACACAATGAAGTGTTAGTACATGAATAAAATCCTAGAAAAAAAATAATCCTAGAAAATTAAAAAAAATACAAAGAAAATCCTAGAAAAGTAAAAATACTTTATAAAAAATAGACTAGGAACCTCCTATTGAGGTAGTGGATGAGCAAGAGCGTTGATGCGCTCTAGGATGTGATTGAGGATGAACCTCATTTCATCTTGAAGCTCATGGACCATCACCCGGGTCCTTTCGGTAATGTGGGCGGTCCGCTCACAATTTGAGCACCCATGTCTAGGAGGGTAGTATCGTTCATGATTTTGTGGTGGTGGAATGGTGGAGTTGTTGGTGTTGGTGGTTGGAGTGGTGATTATGGAGGCTAGCAAAGCACTTTGCATTTGCATGGTCTCACTAAGGTGAGAGTCCACCATATTGGAAAATTGGTGGAGATGATTTAGCTCGGCTTCAATATCCTCTTTAGTGGGGATGATCATCCCACATGGGTTCCTCAATGTCCTCTATATGAGGAGGCATGGATGTTGGAGGTAGTGGTTGATCCTCATACAAAGGACCATGAATTTCCTTGTGAATGGGATGGAAAAGAAGAGGTTTAGGCCCTAACGGGGCGTTTGAGTCAAATGATGGACGTGGAGACTCATGAGCTATTCGCTCAATAGTACCAAAGGATGGTAGTGGTGGTGGATGATTGGGCCTAGGAGGTAAGTCCTCCAAGTCCTCCAAGAATGGGTTTGGAGAAGTAGGTGGTGTAGAGAATAACTCTAATGGGATGAGCGTTGGAGATTTAGGAGGTGATGGTGATTTGGATAATTGGATAGGAGCCAGAGGTGGTGATGTAGTGATGGGAGTCTTTGTTAGAGGTGGAGTAGTGATAATGATAGGTGATTTTAGAGGTGGTGTAGGAGTAGCCAAAGTGAGAAAGTTCTCATCTCTTATGGGAGATGAGATGGTTAAGGGAGAGGACTCGGAAGAGGAGCTTATGTTGACCAAGCAACATGGTCTTACGCTCATTCTAGCCGTTTTCTTGCAAGGCTTGGTTGATGGAGAAGACTTAGTCATTTTAGCTTAAGGTTTTGCTAGTAGATGAGAATATTTGAGAAAGTGTGAGGATGATCATCTTAGAAGCTCTTAATTTATAGGATTATAAAATTATGGAGAAATGTGTTTGATTTGATATTAAATCATAGAAGAGATGAGGTTCCTATTATTTAGAAGTGGTTTTAATGCAAGTCATATCACCCAAGTCAATCCATACAAGAAGGATGGAGTAAAGTGACAAAGATATGCAATAAATGTGTTCTAATGATTGTGGGATCTTTAGAATCAGATCACCCACGGATTGCAAGGAACCAAATTTTTGGTTCCTTCCTTTATGAAAAAGGGTTCCTTGGGTGAATTTTTGGAATTTTTTAATTTTGGTGGGAAATGGATATCCTATATGCCTAAGTGTGTTAAATTAGTTCTAATATGGGTAAAAACTAGTAAAAACTATCCTAGAAGCAAGTTATGGTAATTTGGAATGTTAAAATAAGCGAAATTTAGAAAGTTACCTGTAGGATCCACGACACCAATTTTTTACACAGGCGGAACCCTTATTTTGGTCCCGCCTGGTCCGCCTGTACAGGTATGGCCGTACTAAAATTTATAACAGACGGAACCAAAAAATTGGTGCCGTTTGGTCCGTGGTGACCAGATTTCATCACAGACCCATTTTTTAACCGTCGAGGACTTTTCCGAAACCTGAAATTTTGCTTAAAACATATGACATTAATTATTTCTAGTTAGGAAAAGTCGATAACACATATACAAACATAGTGGAGCATAGAATTTGACCAAGGGCTAACGATTTTCACATAAAAGTGAAAATGGGTAAAATTTGCTAGCACACTTGTGCTATCACCCTGCATAAACCGGTTAGCACACAACATTGTTTTAAGTTATTTTATCATCCTACAAAGTAAAAACAACCAAATAGTATCATACACCATTGTTTATGTCTTGTTCCAAACACTCCTTTAAAAACCTCACTTATCCAAATTCTTGTAGATCTTTGTCATCATCCTTCCAAGGCACTTGAACATCCCCTTGGTTTGCTTGAACTCCGCCGATTCATTCTCAATCTCGGGGAGATATGCATAGTACTCTTAAGGTGGAAGACAAGAATTTGGGAGACCGTCTTCGGAGCTATTTGATGATGATGATGAAGGAGTTGGAGGTTTTGCCCTTTTACCTTTAGTCTTAGCCACTCGCTCGTCACTCAAGGGCACAAATATGTGAGGGATGAGAGCATAGTATATCTTCAACCTTTTTGGGCTTGGTGGAATGGGTGCAAATGCTCTATAGAGACGGGTGAGTAGCATCCCGTAAGGAAGAGCAACCGATCCTTGAGTTGGAATATCTACCATTCTCCTAGCAATGCAGTAGGCTAAATTGAATGGTTGACGAGTGGACAAGTTGTAGAGCATGTGACAAAGGCAAGCATTGATATGGTCTCTATTTCCTATAGTGCTAATGACATTGGCTCTAAGGAGTTCCTCCCACTTCTTGAATTCGGGCTTAAGCTCATTGAGCTCCATACCATATGGATCTCGGTTCACTTCCTTTCCCTTTCGGGTGACACGGGTTGGAGCTGCCCTTTCGTTAAAAAGGTGCTCACGGATGATGTTCTTATCCGCCAAAGGAGTTTAGTAGGGAAGAGAGCGGTCATTAATTGCATCAAGGATAGTGAGTGACCACTTATCCGAGTAAACACATGTACCACGGTTAGGAATTCCTAGCACTTGAGAAAATTGGTTTAGGGAGATGGTGTATTCAGTTTGATTGATCCTAAACCTAAGAGCCATTTGATCGTCCTCATCAGTGAAAGAGACAACACTAGAATAGAATTTTAAAACAAACCTAGGACAAATGGGTTCATCGATGTCGAGGAGACAATCAAAGTTGATAGTGGCAAGCGCTTGACGGAGATTAGTTCCGTCGACAAAGGTGGAATGAATGGTCCTACCCTCATGGAAGTACCTTTGCTCTAGACTTTTAAAGATTTCGACTTGTTCTTTGGTGAGTCCCTTGGTTTTGTGGTGTTTAGGGATGTAGCTAAAAGTATCCTTGTGATCATAGAATTTTGCGGCTACCATGGTTGTTCCTATGAGCAAGAATTTCCATGTTAAAATTAAAAACAAGCTTAGCGTTTTGGTTCTAGTGTGTGCCTATATGAAAACAATTTAGAGTTACAGTTATCTCGACTCATTTTATGCATAAAATGATTTTTAATGGGGGTGTTTGGCAAAAGGCATGAGATAACCCAAACGCTCCTAATTCAATGTGGCTTTATTTGAATATACCCGGGAATGCATATTAGTTATGAATTACCTTTAGTATTCAAGAGCATTATGCAAGTGATGAAAATTTACATTTCTATTTGTATTAACAATGAAAAATTATTTTCCTACAAGTGAGAAGCTTTTCAAAATTTTGACATGGGGTTTTTGTTTAATTAGAATAAGGCCTTATAGTAATTATATTTTAATTAGTGGGAAACATGATTAGTTTATGCAATGTGACAATGTAGTACCTAATTTCAATGACTAGTTATGCAATTTGCCAATTGAATTCATGTTTTGTACAAGAATATACATAATCCCCATGTAATGATTTTGTGCACAAATTAGAATCCTAGACTCAGAATTAAGAGAAGTAATGTAGTTAGGATACTTACAATGATGTTATCTTTAGTGATTAATGGGTGAGAAAGTCTCAACAATGAGGTAGGTGTGTTGTTGATACGTTTTGGTAAAGTGGGTTGTGAGGAAGAAGATGTTTTGTAAGTGGTATTTTTGCTACTGTTGTCACCACGGACCAGACGTCACCAAAAATTTGGTTCCGTCCTTGTTGTCGTTTGGCGCCGTGGGAACAGTAGAAGAATTAAGATAATTTATTTTGTTTTGTTTGTTCTAAGATTTAGACTATGTTTTAACTACATGTTTGGTTCCATTAGCCCTAAACCAAGTCTAAGAAGATTAAATGGTTCTCGTTTGAGAGGCTTAGTTAGGATGTCGGCAATGTTGTCTTCGGAGGATACTTTCTCAATTGAGATGTTTCCTTTTTGAACATTGTAACAAAGAAAGTGATGGCGGATTTCAATATGCTTCGTACGAGCATGTTGGATGGGATTTTTGCTGAGATCAATAGCTCCTTTGTTGTCGCAAAGTATAAAGATATCGTTGAGATGAATTCCGTAATCCACGAGAGCTTGCTTCATCCAAAGAGCTTGTTGACATGCTTTTCTGGCTGAGACGTATTCGACTTCTTTAGTTGAGATAGCTAGAGCCGTTTACTTCTTTGGAAACCATGAGGTGAGACAATGTCCAACAAAAGTACAAATACCACTTGTACCTTTTCTATCGACATAGTCACCGGCATGGTCCGAGTCGGCATACACTCTAAACATAATGTCGGGTCTACTAGCCGTGAGATAGAGCAGGCTACCGATCATTCCTCTATATTTAGTGTTATTTACCGATTCACCTTCCTCATCCTTGGTGAGTTTAGTGTCCGAAGACATGGGTGTATTAGTTGGTTTTGAGTTTTCAAGACCAAATTTCTTAAGCATATCTTTTATGTATTTAGATTGGTTAAGGAATATGTCATCTTCTAGTTGTTTAATGACAAGGTTTTAAAATGTACCTTTTTGAGGGGTCGTTTAAGCCCTTATTTGATCACTTTTTTATCCGTTATTACTTAATATCGTTCCTTTTCACTTTTTAGGTCTCTTGAAGGCAAATTGCTGTAATGGCACTTATTTGGACGAAAAGGAGCGGATATACGAAGAAAATGGCCAAAGTCAAGAATCGAGACACTCAAGCTGCTGAAATACAAGGTGACGGCGTCACTGCTTAACTGCGACGCCGTCGGAGCATTTTGTGACGACACAGAAGCCAAATTTCTTATTTTCAAGCGACGGTGTCAGGCTTTAAAAGAGTAGGCCGTTGCAACTCAGACGGCCTAGATTTGATCCAGACGGCGTCAGAAGCTGAAGAGGACGGCGTCACAAGCACAAGGTGACGCCGTCGCAAGACTAACGTGGCCAAGACGAAACCTTAATGACGGCGACCCAACGGCGTCACAAATCATAAGGTGACGCCGTCGCGATTGTAATATTATATATAGAATCCGAATTTTTCAGTTTTAGTGTGTAGTCTTTGGGAGTAAAAACCTAAACCGAACCAAGGTTGTCTTGTACAGTATTTTAGGGTTCCAAACCCTATCTTACATCAAGATAAGTGTTTTACTTCATTAATTCAATTATGTCTTCAATTTCTTTGTGTGTATGCTTGCATGTTCTCCATGTCTGACTAATTTAATTGTGTGTTTGCTTAGGGAATATGAAACTTAATTATTAAATATTGATTGGTTGTCTCTTATCTTAATTGATTAATGATCTAGTAATGCGATAGGTCATTCGTTGTGTAATTAATGCTTGATTAATCTTTGTGAACCTTGGGCTATAGCACTTAGAGCGGTTGTAGGCTAAACCATCCAAAGAGTGCCTTAGAGTTAGAGTTTATAATCCCTAGAGGGTTTTGTAAACGAGACCCTTTGGTAAGTTCAAAGAGTTAGGGATAAACGCATACCCTACGACTTTAGACACACAACGCGATTAAGAATAAGGACGTGACAATTCAACCATCAATAGGAGATAATTAAGGAGTAATAAAACCTAAGTGAACACATCTTTAAACTATCATACGAGCACACAATAATTAGACATAGACTACATACACCTTAGATTAGATAATTAGATAAGTAGAGTAATCGGTAGAAATACCAACCCCCAAATCCAAACCCCGAGATTCGTACCTTTCCATTTCCTAAAAAACCTAAAAAGATAAAAAAATAATCTTCCTCAACCCCAACCTTAGCGTAGTAACTTCTCACTAGCATTCCTATTCCGCTAGAGAACGATATCAATACCCGTGGCTTACCCTAATACTACACTACAACGATTAGGTTCACTGCCTAGGGTGTTATAAAACTTGCTCGAAGAAAAGGAAGTTCCTTTGACCCCGAACGACGCGTGTAGCATTATCAAGTTTTTGGCGCCGCTGCCGGGGAATAGAATAGCTAGTTAGTAGTCCACCTCGTTTAGGTTTCTTTGCTTGATTCCTATCAAGTAAATTTTTCTCAATTTTTAGCTTTCTCATAGTCTATCCCCCTTCTTCGTGACCTTTGTTCGTAACCCCATCACTTTTCATCATGGAAGGTGATAACCAACCACCATTCATCAACCTACCACCAAATGACCCGCCAAAAGCCCGTACTCTTGGTGAATACTCGAGACCAAGCCACCTAGGCTATAGGAATACCATTGAGCTTCCCGACCAAGCCCAAACTGCGGCCTTGCGATCCGACACCATCCGGTTGGTGCAAAACGGATGTGCATTCCATGGACTTCGTTCCAAAGATTCTAATCAACATCTGAGGGATTTCCTCAAAATTGTCGATTCCATTGACCTTGATGCTACTACTCGGGAGACCACGCGCCTGCGTCTCTTCCAATTCTCTCTACGGGACCAAGCTAGTAATTGGCTTGAGCGGCTTCCCGCCGGCTCCATCTCAAGTTGGGATGATCTTACCTCTCGCTTCCTTGCTCAATTTTTCCCACCGGGGAGAACCACTAAGCTTAGGAACGGCATCTTAATGTTCCTACAACGTCAAGGTGAATCTCTCTACGAAGTATGGACTCGATTCAAGGACTTACTCCATAAAGTCCCTCATCACGGCATTGATCTTTGGATTCAAGTCCAAATCTTTTATGATCATGTCAACTTCCCCACAAAGCGATCCATTGACCAAGCGGCCGGTGGAAAACTTAGTGATCTCACCGCGGAAGAATCATGGGGTATAATAGAGGACCTTGCTCTCTATGACAACAAAAGTTGGAATGACCCCCGTGAGTTGCCCAAAACCGTTAAGGCAATCTCCTTGCCTCCCATTGACTCACAATCTTCCGATCGTAGGATGATCGAGCTTGAAGATCAAGTAAAATTCCTAATGAATTCCTATGAAAATCCTAAGTCTTTACATCAAGTGAATAAAGTCACTCTACCTTGTGAGTTATGTAGTGGTCCCCATGACACTCGTGATTGCACAAGACTCCCCGAACAAGCTTTTGCGGATTACGCCTCCATGCGTACCGACGGAACGGGAGAGAAGTGGTACACTTTGAAGCCCGAACAAAACAACTTAGGAAACTCTTACAACCCCTCATGGAGAAATCACCCTAACCTTAAGTGGAACCAAAACTCAAGCACGCCCCAAAGCTCATCTAGTCCACCTAATAGGTTCAATTCTCTTAACACCGGGAACCCCACTAATCTTGAGGAAATTGTATCTAGATTCATGTCATCTCAAGAAACTCGATTGACTAAGCTTGAAGCCGATTTTAAGCGAAGAAAAGGCGAGATGACAAACAAGCTTGATGCCCTCTTAAAAGCCTTTAATGAACTGGAAATTGGAGCACTCCCAAGTGATACTATAAAGAACCCAAAAGTGAATTTGATTTCGTCGACTTCATGTTCTTGTTCACCATGGGAGAGTGCACATCCATGCCCCTCACACCCAACGGTTCACTCGGTAAATGCTATCAACAAGGGTTCCAAGCAATCCAAAATGAGGTACCAAGGCCCTGCACCATTGGTAGAACCTACTCTTGAGAAACCCGTGAACCAAGAACCCAAACTTAATCTAGAGGAGGAGTACAAGGAACTCCATCAAGAAAGTCTTAGCTCATGCACCTTATTATAATGCTTTAAAATAAAAATATGAGTTAGAACTTAAACTTGGGGAACATGGGTCCGCTTTTATGCGAAATAATCTACCTAAGAAGTTAGACGATCCCGGGCTATTTACTCTTCCGTGTAGGCTTGGAACTTCCAAACCTCTCGATGCTCTAGCCGACTTAGGATCATGCATCAATCTTGTTTCGTTGTCTCTCCATAGAAGCCTTAACTTAGGTAAGATAGAACCAACGGAAACCATCTTAGGTCTAGCGGACGGTAGTGTTGCATATCCGGTGGGGATAATTAAAGACATGGTAGTACACGTAGGAGAGTTGACTCTTTTGGCCGACTTTCATGTGCTAGACATGAATAAGGACCCGACATGCCCATTACTAGTAGGAAGAGGATTCTTAGCTACCGCTAGTGCTATCATCGATTGTAAGATGTCCAAGATAGTGGTAGGGGAGGGGAGTGCTAGGTCAATCTACGATGTCAAAAAGCATACGTACTACAAAGAAGAGGAAACCCCACATGAGATTAGGTTGGATAGAGCACCTTCTAGATATGGACCTTGGATAGATAAGAACCTCATAGGTCCCCAACGACCTTTCTACTTAGATGGCTTGTGCACACATAACAGTGTACAACCCGTAATTGTCAAGAAAGGACCCTGTGGTACGCTTCAGTGCCACAATCCTTATAAAAGGAGCGAAAGCTTCTTACTTTTGAGTAAAACCTATCAAACCTTTCATTTTTCAAGGTTTTGCTCAAAAGGACAAGTACTTCCCCGTATGATATTCAAAACCTCAACCGTTTATATCACTTGTTGAGGGGGAGTGTTTGAATTAAAACTTTGTTCATAAATTTTTCACAGTGGTCACTCTTCCCGCAACACTCGAAAATGGTCATATTTATTCTCAACCGTTCAAAAATAACATTTTTATATGCCATTTTTGAGGGGGAGAAAATTGTGTGATAAGAAATATGTTGTGCAAAATGCAAATGAATCTGTGTACTTCAGACTTAACTAATGAATTGACGATACTAAACTGTTAGTAACTCGAAAAGACTTGTCCTGGACGGGTAATAATTTCAAGCTAGTTCGCTAGTAATGTAAACGTGTCTCGCAAAGGACTTGTCCAAGTAGAAAGTACCATTCGAGATACTCTTGGTAGACATGAACTCTGACGGGTATGACAACCTTTCGAGGATTGTCTACACCTTCAAGGTAGTTATTAGAGCTAGTTGTCACCTAAAAGCTGTCAATGTAACTCTTTAACTATGCAACGTAACCGTGTCTCGTGGGAGATTGTCTATCTTGAGTTGATCAATTCAAAAGTGCGCGCTCTTCCCACACAGTGCAGATTTCCATCAAAACTCTAAAGCACATGTGGAGGGGGAGTATTTCTGCTAAAAGATAAAAATCTCACAGTGGTATCAATCGCCTAATAGTTGAGTGAACATATTGTTTGAAGTGAGTTTTGGTCTCACGCTTAACTTGCGTCTCCAAAACTTTGGCTTGATCAAAAACGTATTTTTTACACTTTTTAATCCAAGATTGTTGTCCTTTCAACGTTATAAGGTATTAAACTTACTGTTTTTGGCAAAAAGTTTCGAACTTTGTGTGTAGATCATCGTTTTTCATCTAGTTTTTGTACGAAGGTTCTATCCTACGCGTAACTGTTTTAAGAGTTTTGGTTCATCAAGTTTCACACTTTTGTGTCTTTTGGTGTTATTGAAGCTATTTCATCACACAAAAACTGGTTTAGAAACAACTTTGAGCATAATCATATTTACGAGTAATCCTACGCGTAGCAAAACCCTAAAACTACGCGTAAGGTTATCCTTGGCTTGATCTTCGTTTTCGTGGTTTACTCCGTGTTTTCTTGCTTGGATAAGCCTGAAAATACGTCGACTTTGGATATCTTTTGCACTGTGAAGTGTACAAGATCACCTGGGATAAAACCCTAAAATTACGCATAAGCATAAGCTTACGCGTAGAAATCCTACGCATAAGATTCATCTTACGCCTAAGCCTAGTCTTACGCATAAGATAATCCTACGCCTAACTTTCTATGCCTAACTTTTGTCTACGCATAACTTTAGAGTTTTTTCCATACTTACGCGTAAACTAAATCTACGCGTAACTCCTTACTGTTACGCGTAACTTTGGTGTTTTTACGCATAAGTGCTACTTGGTTTATTGTGATTTCTACGCCTAAGGATACTTCATCAACATCGTTTCATTCGACTACAAAGATCCATCAACATCGTTTCATTTTTGGCGGGAAAATTTGAGTAAATTTTAATTTTTCGAGGAGACTAAACGTTCAATTTTTACGCGAGATTCAAATTTTGGTTTAACCGTGAAAATTTTGGTCAAAAATTCAAATTTTTGGGCCCAAATTCAAATTTTTCGGGTAAAATTTGGCGTCAAAATTGTCATAACTCAAATTTTTCTTTCAACCTTCGAATTGAATTTTATAATGAATTTCAAATTTTGAGAGTCAAAATTTTTCAAAATTATTTTTGGAGGGAAATTGCAATTCACTATATCGACCTTCTGTGTGCTATATCGACTTCGCACCTTTTCTTCTCTTTGATTCTTCTGCAGGGGAGTGAAATGGATTCTGATCATAAAGATCCATTTGTGGCATTGAAAGAAGGATATATGGCTCTGGCTCTGGCATTGAAGCGTCAGACATCATCAAATTCCCGATATCCCGCAGTCGTGCAAGGTGAAAGAGTTGATGTACATGAAAGGAATACTCAAATAGACGTTGAGAATGTTGTGATTACTGCAACTGTCGGTAATGCGGACAATGAGGTTGTAGCATTGGAAAAGCAGGATGACAGCAGCAGATCTGGAGAAGATATCATACTTAACAGCGACACTGAGCCCAACTGTGACGAAGAACAAATGGTTGAGGAAGATATCTTACCCACCTATGACACTGACACAGAACAGATGGTCGAGGTACAATCTACTGTTGATCATATTCTGACTGCAAATGCGACACAACATACTGTGCAACCTAAATTTAGTAATAAAGGAGAGGTTGACAAGTGTGTTGCACAATGTCCAGACAACTATCTCATGTCTGAGCCCTTACTTGTTAACAATTCAACTGAAATGTCAAATCAAACTCTTCTTGAATCTGAAATCATTCTTCTCAAAAAGACCATTGCTCAGTTTCATAACGATTTTTCAAAACTAGAGGCACATTGCATCTCTCTTGAACTTAAATTACAAAACAAATCTTTTTCTTCAGAACACAATGGTCAGTCTTCAAATGAACAAAGTATTCGTGTGGATGTTAAAGAAAATGAGCATTTAAAAGCTCAACTTCAAGCAAAGGGGCTTGCACATGTTGCTTTACTAAACAAACTGAGAAGATTCACTGAAAAGAGTGTGGATACTAATTTTGCTAAACCAACAATCTTGGGGAAATCGTCTCTACAACCTTTCAGAAAACAATCAGTAGTTAGACAACCAACTGCATTTAAATCTGAACGTTCAAAATCTTTAAAACCACGGTTTCCCTCCCAAGTTGTTGAGAATAATCATTTGATAAAACCAGTCACTCCACATTCCTGGCCTAAGTATAATGCTTCTGTTTCTGTTAAACCTGTTTCTGTTATACCTGTTTCTGGTACACCTCAACTTGTGGCTGCTCCTGGAAAATCTAGGATTAGTTCGAACACTGTGTCTAAACTGAGCATTAAAAGTAAAGATTCATATGATTCAAATGACATGTACAAGAACTGTGATCTATAAAAGGCTAGAAAAAGGGCACTTCTTCAAAAGGATGGAATCTTAGGTTCACGACCTAGTGTATCACCTTCGAGTGTATTACTGAACACTGCTTGTAGTAGCAAACCAAAACCTAAGTTAACTCAAACAGTTAGAAATAAACCCGTTGATTTAAACGTAAAATTTCAGAAACCTAATAGGTGGATCAATATAGGACGCAAATTCTTCCCAAAAGAAGTTTCAACATCCCTTAGATCTAACCTTAGATGGATACCAACGGGTAGAGTTTTCACAATTGTTGGTATTAGGTGGATTCCTACAGGCAAGATACTAAGTAGTTGCACCAACACAAGTGTGAAACCCACAACATCCATCCCTGAGGTAGGAAAGGAACTTATCAAAATAGCATGTTCAGGTGTCAAGAAGATAATTCACACTACATCTTTATGCCTCTAACATCTGGAACCCAGTTACACTTGGGGATCCATGTTTCTTCTTTCTTGCCCCCCTTCTATTTTTCTATGCAGGTACAACAGCTATGGCTTCTACTGCAATACAACGTAGGACCCGTTTCTCACCGTCTAAAATTTAATGATCCATCAGCTGTTCCACCATTGTACTTAATCGTCATGAATTGGAAACATTGCTTGCTCCTCTGGTTAAAGATTCTGCCAAAAGTCGTACTTCAGATGTATCGAATGTTTCCGCTGCATAACCGATAATACTCTAATTTCATATACACCTGAATCTACAACAACAACCGAATCTTCTATAACAGAAGATCAAACTGCTTCCAACAACAATGACACAGCTGATGATCAAAATGAACAGAGATGTTTTATCAGCAGTTGATTCTCACGATATATTTATGGGACTTCACACTTGTTCGATTGCTTGGACATACATGGTTTCACTGTCTCCTCATACATGGTTTCGCTGTCTTCTATTCATCATCAACATACGTGGTGTATGATTCTAATTCATTGAAAACATCGAGGGGGAGAGAGTATAGGCGTCCTTTGCTTCTTTTGTTTTTCCACGTGCTTCCTTGCGAAAACCCTATGCCTTCTTGAATTTCTTCAATTAGGGCGAAGAAATGAGATGATCTGTAGTTCAAACGTCTTAATTCAGTGTTATCGTCTCAACTTTCACGGGTAATCTTGTGTGAAGTTACCCAAATATGATGTTATGATGCCTCACACATGGTCTTGGTATCGAGTTATTGCATATTCACAGGTGATGTGTATTCCGAAAGACCACAACATTCAGGGGAAAGTCGTATCATTTCGTATTTCGTAGTTTGTTTGGTGTGATGCGTCTACATACGCGAGAAGATCTTGTTGATTTCTGGCATGTTACCCTCGAACGGATATTCCGCAATTAGTCAGATTTTCTTTGTGTGGTTTACTGCTCATCTACAAATTTTGCTGCGTACTGAAACCTTCAAAAGTTAGAGGAAATGTAAACTTCATCAAAGTTTCAAATCTGTTAAAGACAGTTATCAGTTTGGGGGGGGAGCTAATTTAGAAACATCGTCAATTGGGGAAAGGTTAATTTGTTTCATACTTATTTTATCTTTTCCCTAAGATGGCTTGTGCACACATAACAGTGTACAACCCGTAATTGTCAAGAAAGGACCCTGTGGTACGCTTCAGTGCCACAATCCTTATACAAGGAGCGAAAGCTTCTTACTTTTGAGTAAAACCTATCAAACCTTTCATTTTTCAAGGTTTTGCTCAAAAGAACAAGTACTTCCCCGTATGTTTTTCAAAACCTCAACCGTTTATATCAATTATTGAGGGAGAGTATTTGAATTAAAACTTTGTTCACAAATTGTTCACAGTGGTCACTCTTCCCGCAACACTCAAAATGGTCATATTTATTCTCAACTGTTCAAAAATAACATTTTATATGCCATTTTTGAGGGGGAGAAAATTATGTGATAAGAAATATGTTGTGTAAATGCAAATGAATCTTTGTGTAATAGACTTAACCTACGAATTGACAGTACTAAACTGTTAGTAACTCGAAAAGACTTGTCCTGGACGGGTAATAATTTCAAGCTAGTTCGCTAGTAATGTAAACGTGTCTCGCAAAGGACTTGTCCGAGTAGAATGTACCATTCGAGAAACTCTTGGTAGACATGAACTCTGACGGGTTTGACAACCTTCGAGGTTTGTTTACACCTTCAAGGTAGTTATTAGAGCTAGTTGTCACCTAAAAGCTGACAATGTAACTCTTTAACTATGCAATGTAACCGTGTCTCGCGGGGGATTGTCTATCTTGAGTGGATCAATTCAAAAAGTGCGCGCTCTTTCCTCACTGTGCAAATAACCGTTAAAATTCTTAAGCACATGTGGAGGGGGAGTATTTATGCAAAATCTTATCTCAACAGTGGTTCAAAATGTTTTTCATTCACAAACACTGTGAGAGATTTTTCAAGTAAATGGTTTTATGGCAACATAGGTTAGTCATGGAGTGATAAGGTGACTAAGATTAGGAATAACCATCCTATGATCCGCTAAAGCCGGAGGGATCTACCCAAGGACATGACAAATAGTTAGTACTTAGAAGTCCTTAGGTATGATTATAAAAAGGAGAAAATGAGAATTGGAGAAAGAAGGAGTTGAAGAATTAAAAAAGAAATGCAAAGAAAAGGGTGAAAAGAAATAGCCCTCCAAATTATTCAACTTAGGGCAGACACCGGTTTCAATTCATATGCTACTGGTTGTCACTTAGGGACACCGGTATTGAAGATTAAAAGTCGTCATGGACCCAGTGACGCATGCACTAAACCTTCTTAGCCACTCAAGTTTCTCCCATCAGAAGCTTGTTTCATTCTCACAGGGAACCCTACGTAAACTATTGGCTTTCTCTTAGAGATCGCTGGTATTGAAGAAGGAGACCCTCTCCCTAGTCTCCGCTCAGGAAAACCAAAACGCACTATTGAGTCTAGAGCCACGAGATTCATCAAAAGATCTCTTAGGAACACTTGACATTTCATCACTTGTTGATCACCAAATAAGATCATCAGTGGTTCATATCGAGTCCTTCACAGATCTTAGCAATCTGTCGAGAACATTTATGAGAGGTTCACAACTGTGATCCTCAGTGATTGAATGGAAACTCCTGCCAGGGTCAACATCAAACAGCCCTGACAGCAGGTCACTTCGGTAACTCCCCGTGGATTACGCTTAGTGTGTCTCAAACAGTCTACAGTCGTGAGGTGATGCTTCGGTGTACCTCAGCGACTCATCTGAACTGTAGATGTACTTCGGTACATCGCGTTATCTCACTTGTGGGACTCCAGTTCCGGAACGGCCTTTGTAAGAATTAGAGTTGTGTTTTCGCACTATGATGTTAACACTCTCGAAGTTCAAACTTGTAAGTGCCGGAATCTGCTTATTACTAACCGTTTGAAATGTTTTCTTCTTATGGAAGCTCCGGAGCGGGATGATCGTGCAGATTCTTCTCATGCTCACGCCAACATCATCACTAATGGAAGTTCTATCCAAAAGCAACACAACAGTCAGAATGATTCTTCAACAAATCAAAGAATCTACAAAGTTAAAGACTTAAAGAACTTCATCAGTACTGAATTCCAACGTCAAAGAGCGTGTGAGCATGTTGAAGAATGACGTGGAGACACTGTAGCAGCGAAGCAGACCTGAGGCAGACTTGACGCAGACAACAACATACTATCACTTCACAAAGAACAATGATCAAAGAAGAAAGTTAAAAATGACGTCAAAGCATAACCGTTCAAAGAAGACAATTTCTCTACACTGGGGAGATTGTTCGAATCAAGGCAATTCTTCTCACAAGAAAGAAGAATGTCAGAAGTCGTCAGAGCTACTATTACATCAACGCCTTCACCGTTCATCACCAACACTTGAGGGGGAGATTGTTGGAATCACTCCTAAACTATAATTCAAGTGTTAGTTATTCTTATGTAATAGGTAGCTTATTATGGCCTTTATGTTTGTTATTAGCCTTAAGCTTATGTAGAAGGCCCATGAGCTTAGGCCCAAGCCCATAAAGGAAAGGATGGGAACTAGGAGTGTTGCCCTAGCTTCCCTCCTATAAATACTCTTGTAAACCTTCATTTGAAGGTTGGTTGTTCAAGTTTTCTCTTTCACTTCATACTCTACGCATAACTGTTTTAGTATAACGTGTGTGTGTGTTTGGTTTACCTGTTCAATCGCCTCTATCTCCTTGTAAGCTTGTGTTGTAAAACTAGTGATATAACAGCTAGTAAAGAAACTTTCCATGAAAAAGAAATGGCTAGGGACATGGAAGTGAACCTGTTCGAGGACGCCTTAGTATTTAGGAAGATGACCGAGTTCTTAGGAAGTTTGCCCGTCAACCTTGTCATGAATAGGTGGAAATTGAAAAGCCTAAACATAAGTGGGAATGGAATAGACCGCCTAGTGACTGTAATGGAGAGTGGCACATTAGGATAACAATATATGATCCCGATGGAGAAAATTTTGAAAAGGCATATCGAACCGAACGTACTACTAGGAACTTAAATGATAAGTTTGATCCTTATGACATTGTTAAGGATAGGCTTACTTATATCGGTACGTATGAGCACGACTACGAGTCTAGCTACAAGACTCTTAAATAAAGAAAAGCGCTTCGTGGGAGGCAACCCATGCTTAATTTGTTTGCTTGTTAGTGTCATATATCTTTTATTGATTACTTATTCTCATGTTTAAATTTGTAAAAATGCTTTATTTTGTTTTTAACATCGTCTTAATTGCATATAAAGGTATTTTACATAAAGGATAAGTGTAGGGAGGATTACACACGTTTTCAAAGAAACGTAAACATGAGAATAGCAATTCATTAAAAGATATATATGTGTGTTTGTTCGAGTCAAATGTTTGTATCGAGTCATAATGGATGTTTTGCAGAAATTTTTCCAGATTCTAAAGATGTAAATTTTCCAGAATTTTTTTCAGAAAATCGCAGACCAGTTTTTGTCAGGATAACCTGACGGCGTTAGGATCGCAACCTGACGGTGTCAGGAAGGAGTAAAAACAACATATTACTTTTTTCTCGTTTTCTGAGCTACTTATAAATTTTTGGAATTTTCCAGGTCTTAATTTTCCAGAAATTTTGTAAACATCCATTCCACAAGCATTATATCCTAGTTTAGTAGAGTCTTATATATATTATTACCGCTAATTTTACGCGAAGGTTTCGTTTGTTTTCTTCGAATGTGCAGGTTTTATTTATCAAGAAGAAGAAACAAAAGATTGGAAGGAGCTTTTCACGCATACATTTTTCTTGGAGAGGATTTAACCACCCCTTCACACGGATCCTACCGAGCTAATCAGGGGAGTACTAGTTTCTTTCATTTTTAATTACCTTCCATTATCATAACTTTGATACTTTTGGGGAACATTGTGGACAATGTTCAGTTTAAGTGTAGGGAGGTAAAATAAAACGGGAACTTAGAAACTATGCGTATCCTTGATTATTTGCTTTTTCCAATTGTATTTGTGTAATAAACCATGAGAAAATGTCGGTTAGGGTAATTTTGGCACCAAATTTAAAATTTTTCATGACATATAGGAGTGGGCCATTAGTCTTAACAAAAGCGTCTCACGGATAGGAAGTTGCATGACTAGCACAAAAAACCCTTTACCACCTAAATTCCACCCAAAATGTGAGGATCGCCCTTAGATTAGTAGGAATTAAAGCATTCATCTTTAATGCTTAGAGTGTGAACCGGTAGTATAATAGATTCTAGAACTTGTTTTGTGATGCATTCCGAGATCGCTAGTAAGACTACACTTGTGTAGTTAGGAATAACTAAATGATAAGAGGCATTAGGATAGCCCTTGTTTGATACCCGTAATATAATTACTTCTTCCACATCGGTTGAGTAATTCCCCCACACCTTTGTGTTGTACTCATCTTTAGTACACGATACCCCTAGTTAACCCCTCAGAGCCTATCCTTTTCGCGGTTCTCGTGATGTTTCGGTTTTTCCGGAATATCAATGAAGAGCATTGTTTACACCCCACCCCCAAATATACACCCAAATAGCCTTAGCCTACCTTGTATGCACTCACTTTTAGTGCATTATTGTTATCGCCCTAAACCCTTAGTTCAATTATCTAGTTGCTTGCATGAGTTGCTAAGTCGAGTCATATCTTTTGTACACAGTTTTGGGACGATTGGGACTCATGGGAAAAAGTTAAAGTTTATGAAATGACTGGAAGAGAACGTTAAATTCCCTTATTTTCGTAATAACGTACCCCAAGTGTTTTGATCTTTTTAATTCGGGTCAAATTAGTATTAGAGTAATAAAAACTCAAGTGTAGGGATGTGCCTATAAATCCCTATCATTTTGATGTTACCGTAGAGGATGGTAGAGTAAAAGTGTATGAAAATAAAAAAAAAAAATAGAGTGTTCAAAAAAAAAAAAAACATACGGGCTACCATCCTACATCTATCCTTTAAATTTATGTTTGTTTGTTTTAGTTATCTAGAGTTTAGAGTGTCGAGTCTTGGCTTAGCAACGCCATTCTTCGTATGCTTGTAACATAGAGATTTTTGACTTGCCACCACTAAATAGCCTATCCCACCAAACCCTTTGTTTCCCTACCGTAAGCCTAACATTACAACCCTTTAAAGACCTCTTTGATAGTCTTTCCGAGGTGCTTACGCCAAAGCGATGGAGGTTTGATCTATTCTCAAGCCTATGGTAATCTATGTACTAGGACCGGTTAATGAGTGTTTATCTTCCATTTCCAACTTGTTATATTTCATATACACCCGAGAGAGATGTGAGTATCCAAACACCCTATGTGAGGTGCTAGTATGTAATTTCCGTGCTTGTTATGACTTTTGCGGGCTTATATGTGTTGTGGACTGTTTTAAACCAATGCTTCATGACCCCTAACTTATAAATTAATTGGCTAAAAGCACATTTGCTTGAGGACAAGCAAATACCAAGTGTAGGGATATTTGATAAGGTTTTAAAATGTACCTTTTTGAGGGGTTGTTTAAGCCCTTATTTGATCACTTTTTTATCCGTTATTACTTAATATCGTTCCTTTTCACTTTTTAGGTCTCTTGAAGGCAAATTGCTGTAATGGCACTTATTTGGACGAAAAGGCGCGGATATACGAAGAAAATGGCCAAAGTCAAGAATCGAGACACTCAAGCTGCTGAAATACAAGGTGACGGCGTCACTGCTTAACTGCGACGCCGTCGGAGCATTTTGTGACGACACATAAGCTAAATTTCTTATTTTCAAGCGACGGTGTCAGGCTTTAAAAGAGTAGGCCGTCGCAACTCAAACGGCCTAGATATGATCCAGACGGCGTCAGAAGCTGAAGAGGACGGTGTCACAAGCACAAGGTGACGCTGTCGCAAGACTAACGTGGCCAAGACAAAACCCTAATGACGGCGACCCGAAGGCATCACAAATCATAAGGTGACGCCGTCGCGATTGTAATATTATATATAGAATCCGAATTTTTCAGTTTTAGTGTGTAGTCTTTTGGAGTAAAAACCTAAACCGAACCAAGGCTGTCTTGTACAATATTTTAGGGTTCCATACCCTATCTTACATCAAGATAAGTGTTTTACTTCATTAATTCAATTATATCTTCAATTATTTGTGTTTATGCTTGCATGTTCTCCATGTCCGGCTAATTTACTTGTGTGTTTGCTTAGGGAATATGAAACTTAATTATTAAATATTGATTGGTTGTCTCTTATCTTAATTGATTAATGATATAGTAATGCGATAGGTCATTCGTTGTGTAATTAATGCTTGATTAATCTTTGTGAACCTTGGGATATAGCACTTAGAGCGGTTGTAGGCTAAACCATCCGAAGAGTGCCTTAGAGTTAGAGTTTTTAATCCCTAGAGGGTTTTGTAGACGAGACCCTTTGGTAAGTTCAAAGAGTTAGGGATAAACGCATACCCTACGACTTTAGACACACAACGCGATTAAGAATAAGGACGTGACAATTCAACCATCAATAGGAGATAATTAAGGAGTAATAAAACCTAAGTGAACACATCTTTAAACTATCATACGAGCACACAATAATTAGACATAGACTACATACACCTTAGATTAGATAATTAGATAAGTAGAGTAATCGGTAGAAATACCAACCCCCAAATCCAAACCCCGAGATTCGTACCTTTCCATTTCCTAAAAAACATAAAAAGATAAAAAAATAATCTTCCTCAACCCCAACCTTAGCGTAGTAACTTCTCACTAGCATTCCTATTCCCCTAGAGAACGATATCAATACCAGTGGCTTACCCTAATACTACACTACAATGATTAGGTTCACTGCCTAGGGTGTTATAAAACTTGCTCGAAGAAAAGGAAGTTCCTTTGACCCCGAACGACGCGTGTAGCGTTATCAGATGGTCAATCTGCTGAAGGAAGTCAATCAGCAGAATCAACTCAAGTGTAAAAGTATCTTCAGTAAATATCTTGAGTTTTACTGTGCCACCCAACTCGCATTAATTGCCATCAATCCTTGACTCCGCCTATAAGATAGTCCCAATTCACAATTAACACATATCAATTACCCCCAATTTACATCAAAACCTTAATTTCTCAATAATTCTACAATCATCAACAACAAATATGTCTACCAAACCAGAAGTCATCGATCTAACCTCCTCCTCCTCCTCCTCATCATCATCATCCAGTGATGATTCACGCCCATTGTTTCGATACCCTTATTAAGATGAACCTCGTCCTTTGAAGTCCCGCTTATCAAGATGAACCATTTGTGTATTTATGAAACATGTACATGCTCAAAGATAGGAGTGCTTTCATCAAATGGCTCTCTAACTAGACTAGGTGTGGCCAGTCTAGTAAACTCATGTTCAAGCTCATCAGGAGCAACATGAGTAGGTGATGGACTAGGACTAGGTGATAAAGGTAAAGGTGTAGGTGGAGGTTGGTAAGGAGAAACATTTGATGCTTCAATAGTTATGGAGGGTCCCTCATCAATGGCAACTGATGGATTACCATCAGAAGCAACATTAGAAGAGGGTGGAGCACCAGCAGCATTACCCTCACCAGCAGCATCATTGCCATGTGGCAACATGGCTTCTAGCAAAGGGTGATGTGTCCCAACATAATGAGTTTATTTTCATGGAAGCAAACAATTTAGCACTAAGAGCTCCTATGGGACAAAAGACTCTGTCTTGGGTTGTTATGTCTAATATCATTTGTAAAAACCTAGGGTACATTAGAAACATATGCTTTTTCTTTTGAATATTTTCAACCATATTATCAAAAATAAACTTAGAGAAATTATAAGTTAAACCCTTTGAAAGACATACAATACCACAACCCAATTGGGTAGAGAATTGATCCCATCCTCCTGACTTGTTGCTTATGCACTGAAGTAATGTATGCACCAAAAACCTCCACATGGGGCAAAACTTATTCTTGTGCCACATATCTGTGTTAGTACTTTGGTATCCAACAACTCATAACCCATCAAGTATCTCTTCAGTGTTGGTGTGATATACCCCACCTTCATCATCCAAACAATGTTGTGTCCTAATCAGATCCTCAGTCACCACGTACTCAGTTCCATCAATCGTTGCTAGAATTTCTGTGTCACTTCGTTTAGTAGCAGATGCCCAAAATTGTTCAACCAACGATTCAAATATCACATTTGGAGAGTGTGTTAGAGCATAATGAATCTTGGAACACTTCAATAAATCCACCATAGGTTCATACAGTTCATGCCCCTTTGCTTTTCCCAGAAAAGCAACCTTGTTGTGATCTTTCTTAAATGGAAGTGCCGCCATGTGAGAAATTATCAAGCAAATGGAAATGTGTTTAAATTGATTGAAGAGGGAATCAGTTGATTTTGGGCGAAGATTATGCGAAGTAGGTTATAAATAGAAGTTACCCAATTATGGTAAAAAAAAATCGGAACAAATCGTTGACCAGTTCTGACGTGTAAAGTAACTCTAACCAAGTAATGCTTCAGCAGAAATGATGGTCAATCTGCTGAAGGAAGTCAATCAGCAGAATCAACTCAAGTGTAAAAGTATCTTCAGTGAATATTTTGAGGTTTACTGTGCCACCCAACTCGCATTAATTGCCATCAACCCTTGACTCCGCCTATAAGATAATCCCAATTCACAATTAACACATATCAATTACCCCCAATTTACATCAAAACCCTAATTTATCAATAATTCTACAATCATCAACAACAAATATGTCTACCATACCAGAAGTCATCGATCTAACCTCCTCCTCATCATCATCATCATCCAGTGATGATTCACGCCCATTGTTTCGATACCCTTATCAAGATGAACCTCGTCCTTTGAAGTCCCCCTTTCTCCCTTCATCTGAAGATGATAGTGTAATGGATCCAAGTGATTCATCTAGGGGTTCTGATGACTCCACAGAGCGTCTAGAGCCAATCTTCAATAGATTGGTGAGAGAGGAAGCAGAGAGGACATCAGCAGGTGTAGATAAGCCCCAACCTTCACAACCCCAACCCCAACCAAGGCCACGTGCCAGAAATCCACCACTCCCAAAAACAAGAGAGGTGGTGATTGGTCTTCCTGCTCCAGGATCTGGTGCTTCATACCATGGAAGCAGGGGAAAGGGCAAGGGGGCAGAGGTGAAGGGAAAGGGAAAAGGGAAGGTGGAGTAGAAGGTGGTGTGATGCTTTATGGTGGAACGAGTAGATGGAACAACTGAAGATTTCTCATATCACAAATGCATCCACCATCGTTTTCATCAATCCATCCTTCCATTTTCATCTTCAGCTTCTTCATCGTACTGGTCATGTATATCCACCAGCTTTTGTAATAGATGATAGGAACTAGAATATGTCTGGTAGATTTTGTATAGGGATGGTCTTTTATTTCATTTGAAGTTGCTTGTAAGCTGTAAATTGTTTCTTGAATGAATGAACAACTTTACTTCAGTACTTCTCTTCGGTAGAAATAATTAGATCACTTGTACCAATGAGTATCACTTGTGCTTCTCTTCAGTAGAAACAAGCTTTAAGCTTACATGACCATATTCCCAATTAATCACACTTGGTGAACTTCAACTTAAGATTAGTAAAAGCTCATAAAGGCATTCTGCAAAACAGACACATAGTAGCAAACAAACCAAAACATACAAGACTTAAAGATCATTAGCTAGTTAGTGTTAGCAAACAAAAACATAAACAATAATATACAAAATTTACAAGTATAGCAACAACAATCCTCCCCTGAGGCTTATGCCTCCCCTCAAACTTTGCAGTTAAGGGTTAAGCATCCCAATATGGACTCTCTGCAGAGGATGATCCTACAACAACAACAAAAATATATACAAAATATTAGTACACTATGGAGACTCAAGTCATCACTGACTTGAGCCTGCCTTGTGGATCATAAGATTTAGGCCATGTAGATGTATAAGATCTACCATTGTTCGTGGGCCTCCTTTTAAAATTAGGTCCCTTTTGAGTCCAAGAACAACATGCTGAGGGCTTCACATCAGTATCCCAATATCCCTTGCCAACATACATTGAGTTAAAACATCCAGGCCAATAACCATTTTGAAAATATGAACTAGTTGGTATCACATATGGTCTAGCAACAGATCTACTCCATTTTGAAAATTTATCAGCAGAATTGTGTTCGCTGGTTTTATGAGTTGCTTGTGGAACAAAAGATGGTATATCATTAACATTTTTCCACATTGGTCTAGGTTTCTTTTGACTAGCACATACACACATTCTTTGCTCATGAAAATTACAATCCTTAATCAAATGAAATTTACTTCCACAAACAAAACATTTCTTCTTTTTAGAAGATTTATTCAAAGTGAAAGATGTTTCATTACATGCAAAAGCATTCAAACCACAAACATTAACAGAATTGTTTTTAACTGAATTAAAGACATTGTTTTGCAAAGAATTAAATGACAAGTATTCATAGGAAACTGTCTTGGAATGTGATTCCTCAGCAGCAACTCTAACAGGCTTGTAGGGAGTCTTGGGTGTAAGCTTGGGTGAGGTCTTGGGAAGGTCTGACTTTTCACTCGAATCACAACTGGTATATGTAGTAGACCCTTGGTCAGAGGACTTGTCACTGTCAGAACAAGAGACAAAGTCAGTAGATTTAGAATCAGGGTCTGGCAAGTCTCTTGACTTTTTGCCATAAAGATGGTGTGATCCATCAAAGTCTATTGTGATGGAAAGGTCAGCGGGCATATGTTCTCCTCTAATAGGTCCAGGTACAACATGTAATTCTCCTTCTTTTACATAGTTAGCTAATCCTGCTGGTGTAGATTTACGCATATCCTTTCCAGCTTCTAAGCCAACATACTTTTTAAAATATAAACCTATCCCAGAGTTTACAGATTGACTACTATAGATGAAGCTAGCTAAATTGTCACCTGACATTAACCATTCTTTATGTCTAGCTACTTCCTCATCTAGTTTCTTTTTCAGCACTTGGTTTTCTGAAACTACATCAACTTTTTCTTTCTCAGTACATTTTAAATCAATTCTAGTACATTCCAAATCACTCTCTAACACCCTTATCTTTTCATCATAAGCAAGTTGATTCTTTTGAAACCAAATTTTTTGTCTTTCTAAAGTTTTTAAAGCCTGTTTGTAAGCCTCAACTTCGACATAACATTCATTATATTTAGGTTTCAATTCATCATAAGCTTCCTTAAGTTCATTATATCTTTCACTACAACCAAAAACACAATTATGTACCTGAGAGATGCCCATTAAGGCAACTTTATTATGCTGATCCTCTGTAGTACAGCTTGCCAGCAATCCACTCTGCTCAGAACCAGAAGTTTCATCATTATCAGGCTCATGCACCTTCCAGTTGACATGGTCATCCAGAGTGACCAAAGCTTTGGAGGATCCAGCTTCCATTTGATTCTGCTGATAGGTAGAATACCTAACCTCATCACCAGCCTTCCTATCCTTGCATTCTCTTGAGAAGTGACCCATCTTACCACAAGTATAGCACTTGACTTTCCTTCTGTCAAATCTTGCTGAATCTCTTCCCTGGAAACTAAACTTTCTCTCAGCCTTACTCTCAAACTTCTTGATGTTCATTGAGAGCATGGCCAGTTGCCATTTCAAGTTCATCTCATTCATATCAAGTGGATCCACCTGTTTAAAATCCTTAAAAGCTAGTTGCTGCTGATTTTCATAATCAGCAACAAAAGAGTGAAGTACATCTTCCAATACACCACTGGATTTAGGTTGAGAATTTGATGTGGTGGTGATGTAGGATGATGATGCTGAGGAAATTAGGCTTGGAGCATAGGTCATCTTGTTTGAGGAGGTGCTAACAAAAGCTGAGTGAGTGGGAGTGGATGAACGAAAGGGACTTCTGACATCAGGCTCAAGAGTTTTAAGTCTGTTGTAGAGATCATCAAAAGTGACCAGATCTAGCCCACCTTTTTCTTTGAGTGCAATGCTTACTTCCAACCAAGATGGAGGTAAAGATCGTAAGAACTTTGAATTGCAATCCTCATTGTCTGGCATGGCCTTCATCTGATTCAATTGACTCAAAATCCTATGGAACCTGTCATATCTCTTGTGGATACCTTCTTCCTTAGAGATTTGGAATTCTTAAAACTGTTGTTTCAGCTTGATTTCCTCATCCTTTTTGACTCATCATTCCCACCAAACCTAGCCTTGATTGCCATCCAGATGTCCTTAGCATCCTCCATGTAGTGAAAGTCACCCATGTGATCATCTGGTATAGCCTGAAGGAGAATAGTTCTGACTTTATTCTCTCTCTGAACAGCTAGTATCTCTTCAGCAGTTTTGGGACCAACGATGGTAATAACACCATCAGCATCTTCGATGCAGTTCTTCAAACTGTTAACCTTACGGACAACTTCCGAAAGATTCCAGTCAATATTGTTGATCCAATTATGCATCTTCATAGCCCACAATTCATACTCCTCCTTCTTAAGGTATGGGAACTTTGCATTGCTGTTTGTGAGATTGAGTTGTTGCAAAGATGTGGTGTTTTGATTGTGAGTAACTTATGTTCCTTCGTCTGACCCAGGCATTGTTATGGCTGTTTTGGTTGTGAGAGTGTAAAGAAAAAGATTTTCTTAGTATCACAGAGACTCTCCTGAGGCTCTGATACCACTTGTTGAACCTAAGACCTTGATAGATCTTTGAGCACTCGTGAATCGTTAGCAATGTTTATGTAATCACAAACACACTAATAGAAAGTCTCTATTACTTGTATTCTAAAGCGGAAATCAAACACAAGTAAGAACACAGATTACTAAGAATACTTTGATCCTCTATGGATCTTTTATAAAACTAAAACTTGTTTTTTCAAACTCGTACATCATACATACTAATGTGTTCCTTTTATAGACAAGGAACCCTAAACCGTTTCACAAGAAACGTATATTCATAAAACTAAAAGAGATATGCATGATCACTTCCTAATAAAACTCATGCATATCCTAACTAACTATAAAATACGCGGAATATCTATATCCGCAGAAACAAGCTACACGGTTTTACTACTTCCGTAGAAACACTTCTTCAGCAGAATCCAGTACTTCAGCAGAATCTGTCAGCAGTATTAATCAGCAGAATTCTTATTCAGTAGAACTCCCAATAGCAACATTTTCAGAATAAGCAAGACCCATACAAACATCTAGAGACACATAATTCAATCTCCAAGTTAATCTTTAGCATTACATCTCTCCCATTAAGCAGAAAACATAATCCTAGTAGCATAAGAATCATTCAAGAAAGTACCATCAACAAAACTTTATTTATTTCAAGCTTGAATGGCAAGTTTCATAACACCAGACAAGATACTATAGTTTTTAGTACCAAGAAGTATAAATAAAATTAAAACAGTACTACTACTATCATTAGTCTGAATATGCAAAGAATTACCAACATCCAAGTAATTAATCTAAATAGTATTATTAGTACCACTACCACTGGAAACTCCAGTCATGATGAATCATCGAACTCATATTCATATGCTTGTGACTAGTCTGAGTTAAATGTTCATTTTCTCTTATTATTTCCTTGAAGAACAAATCGTGAAATGAGGTTTTGTGATTGTTGAATTAACGTTCGTGTTTTGTAACAACACAGCTACAAAGAGTTTGCGATCCAGTCAATCGAGCAGTTCAAATATGATGATAGATGTTCAAGCTGTGGAACAAGTCGTAGGCTCTAGACGCAGATATAATCCCGGTACGGGTAGAATGTTGGCGGGCATGGCCTCAAGGTCAAGCGCCGAGTTACAACCCCAATCCCAAGAGCCATCATACAAGCAAAGAAGAGTTGATCACTTGCTCGAGACACAAAATAGAGCATGGGGGATCAAGTTCCTGCATTGGATTAGGAAAACCATGCAACACAAGCATAAATCAATTCTATCCAAACTTTCTTAATAAGTTTAAGCATAACTATTATATTTCTCTGACTTTAGGTTATCGGAACACGAATGAGGAATGGAAATTATAATGAGTAGCATAAGAGAAGATTCCCCACCTGTCTATTTGCTATTTTACAAACTCTGAATACTAAAAAGAAATTCGATGCACCACCGGAGAGAGAGCAGTTGTATCCTTAAACCCAAAAGAGACGACCAAGGACATAACTCAGAATGCTAATAAATAAATTTTTTGTAGCACTAAAGAGAGAGTCGTTGTCTCCTTAAACTCAACAGACCCGACCAAAGGCACAACTCTATACACTGAAAAAGAAATTGACTGTAGCACTCGTATCCTTAAACTTAACAGACCCGACCAAGGACACAAAATCAGATACTGATAAAGAAAGTTACTGCACCACCAAAGTGAGACCAACTGTCACCTCTAGCGAACATAACCCTAAACCTACTAGATGGGATTTAATCAATGTTGGTCCCAAATGTGTGAGTTGATATGAAATGCAAACAATAATAATCTTGAATAACTAAATCGTCTAACGTTGTAACATTTACATGTATACGTATATATACTAAACGAATGGGTATGTCCAAACGTTGTACCGGTTCAAACATGTGTAACCGTTTTCTAACTACTTCTAACCGTCCATAACTGTTTATAACTTAAAAACGGTTATATAACTACCTTTAACTACTTATAACCGCTTGGCGGTTGAAAACTATGTAATGACCAAGTTTGGTCAATGTCGTTTGAAGCAATGTCAAGATTAGCATTTACAATAAACACTACTCTTAGTAACCTCACTGGTTTTACCACCAACATTAGCTTTTCAAACGCGACCACGTGGACTAACAGGGGTGTTGCTTACTTCTTTATTTTGCCCCGCTTCCGATGGGCTAGGAAAATCAGAATTAATTCCAACCATCTGTTTCTTTGAAGCCTTTACATTTTTACCAATGTAACGAAAACCTGTCGACTTTTCTATCTTCATTGATCTTGTTACAATAGAAGTTTTGTTTATCAGTATTTGGAGCTTTGTCTTTAGTGCGGTCTGTTGAGTTTAAGGAGACATGTAAAATAGCTAATTTGCTGGTCGATCTTACATAAAGCTCAGATACCATGTAAAATAGCAAATTGAGATATTACTGATTTTGTTTTATGTGATTACATAATGAGATCTCATTATGTACTGACAGAAAACATATTCGATAATATCTTGATTTACCATTTATACACGGTATCGGGGCTTTAGGTAAGATCCACCAACAAATTTGATATTTTAAATGTCTCTTTAAACTCAACAGACCAGACTAAGGACAAAACTCCAAATACTGAATAAAAAAACTTCTATTGCAACATGATCAATGAAGAGAGAAAAGCCGACAGGTCTTCCTTGCAATGATAAAAATGTAAAGCCTTCTAAGAAATTGAAGGTTGGAATTACTTTCGATGATCATAGCCCATCGGAAGCGTGGTAAAGTAAAGAAGTAAGCAACACTCTTGTTAGTCCATGTGGTCGCGTTTGAAAAGCGAATGTTGGTGGTAAAACTAGTGAGGCAACTAAGAGTACTGATGATTAAAGCCCATCCAACACACGGAAAAGTAAAGAAATGAGCTAATATAACCCTAAACCTATTGGACCCTAATAAAGGGCTTAGGTTCTAATAGGTTTAGAGTTATGTTAGCTTGAGATGACAACAACTCTCACTTTGGTGGTAATGTAAGTTTCTTTTTCAGTATTCGGAGCTGCGTCTTTGGTCAGGTCTGTTGAGTTCAAAGAGACATCTAACCTCTCTTCAGTGCTACAGTTAAGTACTTAATCAACATCCTGAGTTGTGCCCTTGGTTGTCTGTGTTGGGTTTAAGGAGACATCTGCTCCCTCTCCGATGGTAGAACGAATTGCTTTATCAGTATTCAGAGTTTGTAAAATAGCAAATAGATTGTTGGGGAATCATCTCCCATCCTACTCAGTATAATCGCCCTTTCCCAGAACCTAAAGTTGGAGGAAGAGTTATGCCTGAACTTTTTAAGAAAGTTTGGATAGAATCGACTTAGGCTTATGTTGCACATAAGACATGAGCATGAAATGTGTTTTTAGACATGGATAAATATTTTGGCCATGTCAGTAAAACAAAAGGCTATGTACCTCTCGTATATATGTTGATTTGAGTATATAAAGTACTCAGTTATAAAAAGAGCATTTCTAAATGAAACTCATATTCATATGCTTGTGACTAGTCTGAGTCAAATGTTCATTTTCTCTTATTATTTCCTTGAATAACAAATGGTGAAATGGTGTTTCGTGATTGTTGAATTAACGTTCGTGTTTTGTAACAACACATCTACAAATGTAGAGTATGCGATCCAGGCAATCGAGCAGTTCAAATCTAATGATAGATGTGCAAATTGTGGAACAAGTCTGAGGCTCTAGACGCAGATATAATCCCGGTACGGGAAGAAAGTTGGCGGGCATGGCCTCAAGTTCAAGCGCCGAGTTACAACCCCAATCCCAAGAGCCATTATACAAGCAAAGACTAGTTGATCACTTGCTCGAGACATATAATAGAGCAGGGGGGAGCAAGTTCGTGCATTGGAGGAGGAAAACCATGCAACACAAGGTGAAATCAATTCTATCCAAACTTTCTCAATAAGTTTAGGCATAACTATTATATTTCCGTGACTTTAGGTTATCGAAACAAGAATGAGGAATGGCAATTATAGTGAGTAGGATGTGAGAAGATTCCCCACATGTCTATTTGCTATTTTACAAACTCTGAATACTAAAAATGAAATTCGTCGCACCACCGGAGAGAGAGGAGTTGTATCCTTAACCCCAAAAGAGACGACCACGGACACAACTCAGAATGCTGATAAATAAATTTTCTGTAGCACTAATGAGAGAACAATTGTCTCCTTAAACTCAACAGACCCGACCAAAGGCACAGCTCCGTACACTGAAAAAGAAACAGATTGTAGCACTCATATCCTTAAACTTAACAGACCCGACCAAGGACACAAAATCAGATACTGATAAAGAAAGTTACTGCACCACCAAAGTGAGACCAACTGTCACCTCAAGCTAACATAAACCTAAACCTACTGGACCCTATGCCCTTGATTAGGGTCCATTTGGTTAACGGTTGTATTAGCTCATTTCTTAACTTTGCCCCGCGTCAGATGGGATTTAATCAACACTACTCTTAGTTACCTCACTAGTTTTACCACCAAAATTAGCTTTTCAAACGCGACCACATGGACTAACAGGGGTGTTGCTTACTTCTTTACATTGCCCCGCTTCCGATGGGCTAGGAAAATCGGAATTAATTCCAAACATTTGTTTCTTAGAAGCCTTTACATTTTTATCAATGTAACGAAAACCAGTCGACTTTTCTAGCTTCATTGATCTTGTTACAATAGAAGTTTTGTTTATCCGTATTTGGGGGTGTGTCTTTAGTGCGGTCTGTTGAGTTTAAAGAGACATGTAAAATAGAAAATTTGTTGGTAGATCTTGCATAAAGCTCAGATACCATGTAAAATAGCAAATTGAGAAATTAGAGATTTTGTTTTATGTGATTACATAATGAGATCTCAGTATGTACTGACATAAAACATATTCGATAATATCTCGATTTACTATTTATACACAGTATCGGGGCTTTAGGTAAGATCCACCAACAAATTTGATATTTTAAATGTCTCCTTAAACTCAACAGAGCAGACCAAGGACAAAACTCCAAATACTGATTAAAAAAAACTTCTATTGCAACATGATCAATGAAGAGAGAAAAGCCGACAGGTCTTCCTTGCAATGATAAAAGTGTAAAGTCTTCTAAGAAATTGAAGGTTGGAATTACTTTCGATGATCATAGCCCATCGGAAGCGTGGTAAAGTAAAGAAGTAAGCAACACTCTTGTTAGTCCATGTGGTCGCGTTTGAAAAGCAAATGTTGGTGGTAAAACCAGTGAGGCAACTAAGAGTACTGATGATTAAAGCCATCCAACACAGGGAAAAGTAAAGAAATGAGATAATATAACCCTAAACCTAATGGACCCTAATAAAAGGCTTAGGTTCCAATAGGTTTAGAATTATGTTAGCTTGAGATGACAACTGCTCTCACTTTGGTGGTAATGTAACTTTCTTTATTAGTATCCGATTTTTTTTCCTTGAACCGGTCTGTTAAGTTTAAGGATACGGTTGGTCTTTCTTCATTGCTACTCTAAGTTTCTTTTTCAGTATTCGGAGCTACGTCTTTGGTCAGGTCTATTGAGTTTAAGGAGACATCTAATCTCTCTTCAGTGCTACAATTAATTACTTAATCAACATCTTGAGTTGTGTCCTTAGTTGTCTCTGTTGGGTTTAAGGAGACATCTGCTCCCTCTCTGATGGTAGAACGAATTGCTTTATCAGTATTCAGAGTTTGTAAAATAGCAAATAGATGGTTGGGGAATCTTCTCCCATCCTAGTCAGTATAATCGCCCTTCCACATTCGAATTCCTAGAACTTAAAGTTGGGGGAATAGTTATGCCTGAACTTCTTAGGAAAGTTTGGATATAATCGACTTAGGCTTATGTGTTGCACATAAGACATGAGCATGAAATGTGTTTTCAGACATGGATAAATAGTTTGGCCATTTCAGTAAAAAAAAAGGCTAAGTACCTCTTGTATATATGATGATTTGAGTATATAAAGTACTCAGTTATAAAAAGAGAATTTCTAAATGAAACTCATATTCATATGCTTGTGACTAGTCTGAGTCAAATGTTCATTTTCTCTTATTATTTCCTTGAAGAACAAATCGTGAAATGGTGTTTCGTGATTATTGAATTAACGTTCATGTTTTGTAACAACACAGCTACAAATGTAGAGTTTGCGATCCAGTCAATCGAGCAGTTCAAATCTGATGATAGATGTGCAAACTGTGGAACAAGTCTTATTCTCTAGACGCCGATATAATCCCGGTACGGGTAGAATGTTGGCGGGCATGGCCTCAAGTTCAAGCGCCGAGTTACAACCCCAATCCCAAGAGCCATCATACAAGCAAAGACGAGTTGATGACTTGCTCGAGACACATAATAGAGCATGGGGGAGCAAGTTCGTGCATTGGAAGAGGAAAACCATGCAACACAAGCTGAAATCAATTCTATCCAAACTTTCTTAATAAGTTTAGGTACAACTATTATATTTCCATGACTTTAGGTTATCGGAACACAAATGATGAATGGAAATTATAGTGAGTAGGATGGGAGAAGATTCCCTACCTGTCTATTTGCTATTTTACAAAATCTGAATACTAAAAAAGAAATTCGTTTCACCACCGGAGAGAGAGGAGTTGTATCCTTAAACCCAAAAGAGACGACCAAGGACACAACTCAGAATGCTGATAAATAAATTTTCTGTAGGACTAAAGAGAGAGCAGTTGTCTCCTTAAACTCAACAGACCCGACCAAAGGCACAACTCCGTACACTGAAAAAGAAAACGAATTTAGTACTCAAGTGAAACCAGCCATACCCTTAAACTTAACAGACCCGACCAAGGACACAAAATCAGATACTGATAAAGAAAGTTACTGCACCACCAAAGTAAGACCAATTGTCACCTCAATCTAACATAAACCTAAACCTACTGGACCCTATGCCCTAGATTAGGGTCCCTTAGGTTTACCGTTGTATTAGCCCATTTCTTAACTTTGCCCCGCTTCGGATGGGATTTAATCATAACTACTCTTAGTTACCTCACTGGTTTTACCACCAACATTAGCTTTTCAAACACGACCACATGAACTAACAGGGATGTTGCTTACTTCTTTACATTGCCCCGCTTCCGATGGGCTAGGAAAATCGAAATTAATTCCAACCATCAGTTTCTTAGAAGCCTTTACATTTTTATCAATGTAACAAAAACGTGTCGACTTTTCTATCTTCACTGATCTTTTTACAATAGAAGTTTTGTTTATCAGTATTTGGAGCTGTGTCTTTAGTGCGGTCTATTGAGTTTAAGGAGACATGTAAAATATAAAATTTGTTGGTAGATCTTACATAAAGCTCAGATACCATGTAAAATAGCAAATTGAGATATTACTGATTTTGTTTTATGTGATTACATAATGAGATCTCAGTATGTACTGACAGAAAACATATTCGATAATATCTCGATTTACTATTTATACACGCTATCGAAGCTTTAGGTAAGATCCACCAACAAATTTGATATTTTAAATGTCTCCTTAAACTCAACAGACCAGACTAAGGACAAAACTCCAAATACTGATTAAAAACTTCTATTGCAACATGATCAATGAAGAGAGAAAAGCCGACAGGTCTTCCTTGCAATGATAAAAATGTAAAGGCTTCTAAGAAATTGAAGGTTGGAATTACTTTCGATGATCATAGCCCATCGGAAGCGTGGTATAGTAAAGAAGTAAGCAACACTCTTGTTAGTCCATGTGGTCACGTTTGAAAAGCGAATGTTGGTGGTAAAAACCAGTGAGGCAACTAAGAGTACTGATAATTAAAGCCCATCCAACACAGGGAAAAGTAAAGAAATGAGCTAATATAACCCTAAACCTAATGGACCCTAATAAAGGGCTTAGGTTCCAATAGGTTTAGAGTTATGTTAGCTTGAGGTCACAACTGCTCTCACTTTGGTGGTAATGTAACTTTCTTTATTAGTATCTGATTTTTTGTCCTTGAACCGGTTTGTTAAGTTTAAGGATACAGTTGGTCTTTCTTCAGTGCTATTGTAAGTTTCTTTTTCGGTATTCGGAGCTGTGTCTTTGGTCAGGTCTGTTGAGTTTAAGGAGACATCTAATCTCTCTTCAGTGCTACAGTTAATTACTTAATCAATATCCTGAGTTGTATCCTTCGTTGTCTCTGTTGGGTTTAAGGAGACATCTGCTCTCTCACCGGTGGCAGAACAAATTTCTTTATCAGTATTCAAAGTTTGTAAAATAGCAAATATACCGGTGGAGAATCATATCCCATACTACTCACTATAATCGCCATTCCACATTCGCGTTCCCAGAACCTAAATGCGGGGGAATTGTTTTGCGTGAAGTTTTTAAGAAAGTTTGGATAGAATCGACTTAGGTTTGTGCTGCACGGTTTCGCTCCTCAAATGCACAAACCTGCTCCCTCGTCGCTCAATTTGGAGACTCGATCAAGTCATCAACTTGTATTTGCGTGTACGATGGCTCTTGGGGTTGGCGTTGTAAGTTGGCGATTGAACTTGAGGCCATGCCCGCTAACCTTCTACCCATACTAGGATTATATATGCGTTTAGAGCCTGAGACTTGTTCCACTGTTTTCACATCTATCATCGGATTTGAACTGCTCGCTTGACTCGATTGCAAACTCTCCATTTGTTGCTTTGTAATTATTAGAAAACAAGAACGTTAATTCAACAATCACGAAACACCATTTGAGTATTTGTTCTTCAAGGAAATAATAACAAAACACGAACATTTGACGCAGGTCACAAGCATATGAATATGAGTTTCATTTAAAAATTCTCTTTTAATAATTTAGTACCTTATATACTCAAATAATCATATGTATAGGAGTCACCTTTTTTTTCTTTTGTTTTTTTTTAGTGAAATGGCCATAATGTTTATCCTTATTTAAAAACACATTTCATGCCAATGATATTAGGTGCATTTATTTATTATTATTATTATTATTATTATTATTATTATTATTATTATTATTATTATTATTATTTATTTTTTTTTAAACACACTTTTATTAAAAACTCATAGGATTACAAAAGATTGGTGGGGAGCCTCGAAACCAACTGAGCTCCCACACCTCTAGCAATGGTAAAACCAATCCTATTAAAGATATGAACTGCTGCACGTGCTCCAATGTCCTGGGTCATAGAGAAACGCCGAACCCGCTTAAGTAAGGTGACTGCATCTTTCTCAAGTTCTCCAAAGGAAGAAAAAGAGAAAGGAAGAAACCCATATCCAATATCCGCACATTTAGCATCGTACTTGACCCGTTTGCGCTGTGCAGCATCACTGATCGCTCGCCCTGGTATAAAATCAATCGCCCTGGTATAATAATAATATAATTGTTATTATTACTATTATTATTATTATTATTATTATTATTATTATTATTATTATTATTATTATTATTATTATTATTATTATTATTATTATTATTATTATTATTATTATTATTATTACTATTATTATTATTTTTTTTTTTATAAAACATCACTTTATTGAAAACTCAAAGGATTTACAAGAAATTAGTGGGAAGCCGAGAAACCAACTGGGCCCCCACTCCTCTAGCAATAATAGTGTATTTTTTTTAATAATAGTGTATTATTATTTTAAAATTTTACATAAAGTTGGATAGGAGTCTAGACACAAGTTGTGCTCCCACTCCTTTACATAAATTTCAAGGTCCGTTAGATTGTTTAGGATTAGTACAAAATGGATATGGCAGCTATATATTAGTCTAGCATATTTATTATGTCTCGTAATGGGCTAACCCGAGTATAAACCCGACATAATAAATATGCTAGACTAATACTATCATACTAGTTGTGCTAGATGTATAATTATTGGATTTTTTTTTAACTCTTGTCTGTATCCTTCTATCATACGCCTACACATGTAAGTGAAATTCTGATTTTGGATTCATACATGGTAACGGTTCTTGTAAAACCTGAACAATTCTACACCCGGCAAAGAGATGTTCACATTAGGATCTTGGAACAATTCTCCACCCGAAGGTGTTACTTGATTTCTTGGGTGTACTCATAATGACACAAAAAAGTGTAAGGATAATTTTTATTTTATTTTGTGACACATAATTTTCGTAAAAAGTGTCATTAAATCTCAAAATTTTGATTTTTTGCTCACATTTTTTAGAAAGAATAATTGAAAGTTAAATTTAATCCACTTTTTTGTGTCATTAGAACCATTAACTAAAAGGTTATTTTCTTGTAGTGAGAGATGTTCAGATTAGGATCTTGGAACAATTCACTGCCCGAAGAAGAGAAGTTCACATTAGTATCCTGGAACAATTCACCACCGAGTAATTACAGTGCATACAGATGGCTCTATTCATTAAATTTAAAGTCACATACTCACATACTTACATGAAACTATGTATATCTGGAAAAAAATGGAAAAATCACAAAGATATATACCGAGATTTATAAACTAACCTGTGAGCTGCCTTCGCCATTATATATAACTCTTCTTTGATATGAGTTCTCTTCTATGAACTTTCTCACTTCCTTGAGGGACCTCAATATCTTTTTACTGTCTGGATGGTGATAGATCTATACAGATTTTATGTTTTTAGTCGCCTTGATAATCAGAAGTATAAAATTAAATAATTGATCATCCGATGTGTATAAAACTTACCTTGTCAACTCTCCCATTCTCATTATTTTCTAGGTGCCTTAATTTTTAAATTTTCCAGCCTTTTAAATTTGTCAGTAGTTCTTGAGGGTCAAGAGTTCTTTCTCTACCTTGTTTTTAACTGTAAAATAAGACTATTATATTAAGACATAGTAGAAGTAGTAAGCAAATAAAACAAACGGAAAATTGGAGGTGCATGTGGTCTTGTCAAAGTTTTTGGCAGATGTTTTATAGGACGATCAAGTTAAGTAACCCATTTAGTATGGAAATTTTTGCCTAATGAAGGATGTTTATTGGGCCTCCATGTAATATGTAAGGAAAGGTGTGGATGTGCAACCATCCCCAAGTATCAGATAAACATAAAAATATAGCTAGGTGCATGCAAGAAGAAGGGCCTGGATGCACGCTTCCTTGGAGCACAAAGTTTAACTTTGTATAAATAAAAGGATAGAAAAGAAATCAATTAGATTTACCCCCTCGACATTGTTTGATTCAAAGAGCTAGTCAAGGGTGAATTCCTTTTCTAATATCTCCTGACATTCGGAAGCAGTGCCTCTTTTTCTCTTTTTTGATGAACTATTAACTTGCATCAGGTTTTGGTATTGAATTCATATATATATATATATATATATATATATATATATATATATATATATATACTAGCCGAGTACCCGCGCCTAGCGGCAGCGGTTTCCAGATTCGATCTAATTTTGAGGGTTTCCACATTGCTTTGTAGCGTAAGAGAATCATTTTCCGGTAATATCATTTTAAGTTGCAATGTTTCTCTAATGGCATGGTTGCATTAATTTTCTGATAGCGTCGTTTTAAGTTGCAATAGCCAATTGAAACTATAATAATATATTCGAGTGTTATATTCAATAGCCGAGTATCCGCGTCTAGCGACAGCGGTGTCTATTTTCCGACAAAATTTTGACGGCGAATAATTGTTTACAACAAACAATATTTGTGCTAGCTGTTAGGAACTCACTTTTGATTAATTTTTCTCCGATGGCATGGTTGCAAAACAATTATTTCTCAAAATTAGGTTGCGTCGATCTTAGTGTGACGTTCTCTCGATGGCGTTGTTTTAAGTTGTAGTATTTGATTAGATTGTTATAATAATAGATTCAAGTGTCGTACATATTAAGCCACAACTATTAAGTACCACAATAAACAGTGGAGATGTTGTTTATGAGTTTTATTATGAAATTCGTTGTGTTGTTTTGTAGAATGAGTTTTTTTCCGTTATGTGTATGCGCGATTTAAAGGCAAGTCTTTTTGTGTTTGTACTAAAAAAAAGTCTACTTTCATTCATTGAAATACAAATTGGACACAATTCCCAACAATAACCCAAGTTATTTCATAACACCGTCCACGTTAGCGCCACATCAGCTTTAACATTTCATCTTAACATCCCAAAAAATACCCACAACAATAATATTCCCAATTTAAACTTTAACATTCCAACAATTTACAAAAACAACCCCTTATTTAGAGGCATAAATAAAAAAAGAAACAAAAAAAAATAATAAATAAAAAATAAATAAAATAAATAAAAAATAACGGGCGTTGGGGTTTTAACGCCGCCCCAATAACGCCATTATAACGCCGGGTCTCCAATGGCTAACGCCATATAACGCCGGAATTTTGATGTTAACGCCGTTGAGGGCGTTACTATTGTAATTGCTCTTACTATGAGACATTTCTAAATAGTAATGTGGACATTTAATATGCGACAAAATGAATATATATTACTCCCTCCGTCTCAATTTAATTTTCATGAGAGAGAAATCACAAAGTTTAATAAAAGTAGGGTCACTTTAATTTTTAACCACACGAATAAAATATTCCGTCTTTAAATTCTATAGTTTTTACTAAAAAAAGAAAGTGGACAATCTTTTTGAGACATCCAAAAATGGAAATATGAACAATTAAATTGAGACGGAGGGAGTACTACTTTTGTCTCCAAGTAAGTGTATAGCTTGACTTTTTGAAATCTCTTTTTTTTTCAACTTTGATCTTAACTATTATTTTGTTAAATAATACTTGATGCAAAATATATTAACGGATTGAATTTTGTAAAACACAAATAAAAATATATAAAATCAAAGTTGAAAAATAAAAACGTTAAAAAATCAAACTGAACACTTATTTTGAGACGGAGATATAATAAGTCTAAAGAAAAAGGTGTATGGAAAAGCAAATTAGCAAGCCTACTACATTAGTGTACAATCTTTTTCATTGTTCTTTCCCATGTAAACTTTATTTGTCTTCTCCATTACGCTACTTCTCATTGTATATTTTTCCTTACAAAAAGTACATATAATTCAAAATTTAGATTATCAATATTTCTAAAAGTTCACATTTGTTGATTGTATCTTGTACTTATGTTACCTTATATAACTTGAATATATGGCATAAAAGATAAAATTAATAGGGGAGATGTAAACATCAAGAGTGACGTAGAATTTTAAAATTAGGTGTTAAAAATTTTAACCTTCAAATTTCAAAAAATTCAAATTTCAAATACTTGAAAAAATTCAAACCGCACACACTTTTAAAAACGTCCAAATTTAATATTTTTAAAATTTTCAAGAGTTTTCAAGTTTCAAAATGTTTAAAAGATTTTAAAACTTTCAAATCTTCCAAAATAACAAGAATTCTCAACGAATGTGAAACCTTAACAATATTACTTCAACAAATTACACATTTAAGTATTCACACATTAAACTAAACATATACTGTATTTAATATTTTATGTACCAAAATCATACCAACAAACTATACAACCAAATTTCTCAAATATACAACAATTTGCACAACCTAAATTTACAGAAGTACAAACATAATTTACACAAGTTTATCGACATACTCCAAAAATTTTACATTCTACCAACGTAAATGAACTATACATTTTGATAAAAATTACCAACTAAACATTCTGATAAAAATTACCAACGTAAATGAACTATACTTTTTGATAAAAATTGCCAACTATACAAAATTTTCATATTCTACCAACGTAACTACTAACAAACTGATAAAAAAATTACCAACTAAACTCAAAAAAAAATTACAAACTAATTTGAAAATGAACTATACATTTCCGGCAGCGACGCAATGCGGATTCCGGCGAAGGTGACGTTGGCAGCAGCAACTCTATATAAAAAGTCGTCAAACATTTTACAAAACTCAGATCTGTAGAAAAGAAATAGATCTTTTAATAAATAACTTTCATAACTTGAAATATACATATATCGACAAAAAGAAACCTTCAAACCTATGCATCTATAAACTAAACAAAAACCACAAAACTCGAAATATCCTAAGATCTGTGGAGAGGTGTCGGTTCAGTGGTGGTGTGGTTTCCAGCAATGGCAACGGACAACAGATCTGTAAAAAAATATGTTATTACAAATTAGATCTGCAAAAATATACATAGATCTAACAAACAAACTCGAAAATCCCTCAAACCTTAACATACATGAATATATATTCCGGCAACGACTGTAAAAATAATGTTAAAATATTATAAGAACCAAGATCAACATATAATAAATATAAATCTATAAAATAATTTGAAACTTGTTTAATATATAAATCTATTAAGAGCAAAAAACAAAAACTTACAAAAAAAAAAGGGGTTTCGCTGAACAGAAAAAAAATCGGTGGTTATGGGTTTCAAGAGGTGGAGTTTCGATGGTGACAGTTTTATTAGTAGCGGCTTGTGATTTGTTTTTATGGATTTTTTTTTATGAGATGAGAGAGACAGTGATATTTTTGTGTGTGGGTGAGATGAGATTTATGGTAAAGATGATAAAAGCAAATGGGAGTGGGTGGATAATGTTTGATGGGTATTTGTTTATATAGTTAGTTTGTGGGCTTTTTGTGGTTTGAAATTTTTTGGTTTGAATGTTGTATGGTGTGTGTAAATTTAGGTTTGGATGTTGGTTTGGTGTGTGTAAATTTAGGGTTGTATGTTGGTATGGGTGGCTGAATCTTAAAGTTAAAGGGTTGGTATTAGGTTGGGGATATTGATGTTTTATAAGGGAGTATAGATATATATATATATATATATATATATATATATATATATATATATATATATATATATATTGATTAATTTCCTTAAGAACTGACATTGTCACTAAAGCTAGAAACCAGAGAGAATCAAAGTTCCAATTACATATACTCTTAAACATTTGATTTGGAAACTTCAATATTTTAAATGAGTGTACGTAGTAAGTGAGATATAAGAAAAGGTTGTGAATCATGTAGATAATGTGAATGTTACCTTTAAGTTGATACGAATCTAGAAGGTTACTGTTTTCGGATTAAGAAAAGATATTACCTGCTTCAATAGCGGGGATGCTTTGCCCTTCAAGACCTTCAATGGCAGCTTCCTGTTCTTGCAAAAACAACCATGTTATATATCTATCTAATTTTTAGAACAAGCCAAGAAAACTCAACAAAACTATGAAGCAAGAAATTAAATGAAACTTATAGTACGATCAAATTAAAGCCTTGAACTTACACCACTGAGGACGTACGCATAAAATGACCATTTTTATTCGCATGGGAAAGGATGGATACATGACAATAGAACAACAAGGAAACCAAGCTATATATGAATGACATCTTGATGGGAAAACCACAAACACTGAGGTGTTGCGTGGTCAGGACAGCCAAATAGCATATATGTTTTTTGCTAAAATGAAACCATGATTCAAATTTTATTAAAGTTCATATTCCTCTCTTGCTTTAATCTGTTTTGTCTATCAAGGATCGAATCAATAAAAATGAATGCAACATCAACTTTGTAATTTTTCTTTATTACCTGAGTACATGATGGTTGTTGAACAATCATCTCCATTTCGCCTGCAGATTTTAAAAGTTCTTGGTTAGCGGTTGGGTGCACAATCATTTCAAGTCCTGTAGGCTGATTCATTTGGTTGTTTGGCATATTTGTTCTAACTGTTTTAAGCCCTTAATCGATATGAGTATTGTAATGAGAGAGGAGATATATAGTAAAGAGAGATGTGTGTCACAATGTAGTTTATGTTTTGGTCGAATTTATAGTCATTAATCATGCATGTATTAATTACAATAACAAATATCTATTCAATGCATTTGAATCCTGCCTAATGATGTTGTTAATGTATTTCTCATTTTGTTTTAGGACCATCTACAAATTAGGTAATACATTAAATCCAAAGATATCAATCTTGACTATTGTATTAAGTAATTATGTGACTACAAATATAAAATACATCAAATACTTTAGTGTATTCTTTGGTAACTAATTAAGTACCTTTTCTTTTTCATTTTTTTTCATGATATGGTTAATTAGGTAAGGCGATTGGGCACCATAATAAAATATGCTTGATGTGCATAAGCACCTACAATCATAAATGTATAAGTTATTGTAGGTTGAAACAAAATATAACTTTTTACATTATGTATTAACAGTAATATTAATATTACTACCTTTTTTATTAATAGTTAATAGTTTCATATTAGCGTTTGGTAGCAATAATTTTATACATCTAAATTTAAAATACAAATATAAATATTCGTGAGAAGCGTAAAAATGATTCGGAAAAAACTGTTTAATAAGTTTCACATGATGGGGGATGTTGGTGAATAAAAAATCTATGAATGGATTTTTTCTAAAACTGTATACTTTTGATGAAAAAAGTTGCGAAAAATATGTTTGTGCATCAAAAAATTTAAATCCACATTTTGTGCATCGACAATTTTTTTTTACATCCAATTTTTTTTAGTATTTAAATCAAAATTTCATTCTATATGACAAAAAAAATTAATATTTCAAAAATAAAAATAAAATTTTGCATTAAAATTTCCCTTTCTATGCATTAAAAAATGCATAAAACATCAAATTTATTAAAAATTACATGACATCCTCTATTTTCGTAAAATAATTTAGAATTTTTCAAATAATTTTTAATTTTTTCAAGTCTTGTTACACTTCTCAAGAATATTTGCCTTCTTATTTGATCTCCTCCCTATACTAACAATACTAATGAAATAGGCTTTTAAGTTATTTGTATTAAATTAGACAACATAAATCCTTATGTACTTTTGAAATTCTATAACATGTTAAATCTTTCTAAGATTGTCATATATAATGACTATATATGACAATTTGAAAAGCATAATGACACAACAAAAACGTGGCAAAATACTAACTTTGGCTCATTTACGACAAGTGAGACATCATACAAATTTACAAAGATAATGTATCTAGATAAATCACGCGAGAAAAGACATTGTTATGAGCCTCTATATTTTTGTTGACAAATAAGATCCTCCACTTATAATTAATAAGATGTAAACACATTTTTGACGACATAGAGTCGATATATCATTGAAGACCGGGTTATATTCATGTTACATGCAAATTTTATTTCATAAGTGCCCCCAAATAAGATAACAAGGGTTGTAATTGAAAACCGCCACAATATCTAAGCTATAACCAAGAACTAAATTTGATAAACCCTTATTGCGCAATCAATGTTTGTTCACTGCCCGTTATTAGGCTCGCTAGTAAGCATGGTCACTTGCAGTGTATCTTCGGGCCCATTATTCGAGTAATGTAATTTTACAAAGCCACATTATGTGTTTTAGCCATGATATGGTATTTGGACTTTTATACATTAAAAAATTAATCATTATTTTTCACGCACAACAACAACTACTAATACACTTATGATGAAGAAAAAAGTTGTTGATACTAAACAATGCAAATTAGACAGCATATGTTATATTCTGCGTTACTCGTCACTTTTACTAGATACCTAACTTTCTAATAATAAGGATATGAGGCCTCTCATCTTTAAAAGAAAATGAGAGATCATGCTGACCAATTAAAAGCAAGATAGCTTAAGTGACGATCCGTTCTAGTAAAAAGAAATAGCCCGCATTTTTATTTGGTCTCAATAGAGTATTAGTTTATTTGTACTAAAATTACACAGAATAATCTTTTATGTAATAATAATTAATTCATATATTTTTCTTACGTATAAAACATATTATATCACTCTAAGATTGTCATATATAACGACTAATATATGACAAAACCCAAAAAATGACAAAATGAAATTGCGGCAAAAAACTAAACTTGGACGATGATGTAGTGGAACAAAAAACAATGCATGTGCTCATTTATAGCAAATGAAACATTATACACTTATTTATTTAAATAAAAAACATACTGATATCCAATCAAGAGAAAAAAAAAGAAAGATTTTATAAGTTTCTATTTTGTAGTTGATAAATGAAAGTGATGTCTTTCGTTATCTAAATTTTATTATCAAGTTTTAAATTTATAGTTTGTTAGACTATTTTTATAGACAAACACTAACAGGTAGTGTACCAGATCAAATGTAGTCAGTGGGGCAAGTACAAGATCGTTTTTACGAGCAGTGTTGTTTAAACTAACCTAGTGAATTTTACAGATTCATAAGGGGGTTTAATTTTGATTTAATTAAACTATTAAACAAGAAAAGTAAATTAAACTAATTAAAATACTAAGGTTGTGATTGATAAAAAGAAGTGTTAGCTATGTTACTTCTACTATATACATTTAGTTATTCGTTTAATTATGCAATGATTTAATATGAGGAATTACTGATATTAGAAACACACAGACAAGCATTTCTATCTAAGGTAAACTATGCCTTATCTCTCTCGTACTTAGTTCTATGTATGCAACCTATATCCCTGAAGCAAATTATCGGTCTACTCAGTTACAAGCATGCAATAAATGGTATCAACTAATTTATGTGATTTATCTATGGTACCCCATTGCTAGTGGTAATACCTACTCTTCTCACGCGCTCGGTCTGTTGAAGAGCACTATACGAACTTTAAGTTTTTTAAGCATTATTTTTCTAACCTCGAGCTCCTACTCCTCGAGTCCTAAGGAAAGTCAGTAATGAAGCCAGGTCAAGAGTACCGACCATAGTGATACGGATCACCACTAACTTAAATGCTATTCATATGATGATCTAGAAAATAAACATCTAATGCTTTAAACAAATAAATGAGTATACTACTTGACAGATAAACACATAAACTATCTAAAACAATGCATCAAATCTTTATAAACGAAATAACATAAACACAATAGTCATAACATGGCTAACACCAACGAGTGTTAGCCACTAATGTATGTAGAGTTACACTAAGTAAATACAAACGATAAAAAAATGAAAATCATAATGAAATCAATATGCATACCAAATGATTAAGCTAGGTGTGTTGATTCGGGACCTTGTCCTCTTGATCTTCTTACCTTGGGGACTATAACTTAGGGTGTTGGAACCTTGGAACTCGGTTGTGGTGTTGTGTGGTATATTCAAAACCCGTATTAGGGCATGTATTTATAGTATTATGTCTGAGGCTTGATATGGAATATCGAAAGGTCGATATGGCAAATCTGAGATTTCTTAATTGCTGACGAAGAAAGCATATTCCAAGCATATTATGCTTATCTTTTAAATACAGCGTATTACTAAATAGTGATACACCGTATGACTTCAAATCTTTGAGATACTTGGACTGGGGATAAGATCTTTAATACGACGTATGGCCAAAGTTTCATACACCATATACCTTTATAAGTTGACTCGCGTTTTGAATGTAGAGCTTCCAATACGACGTATTGCCACAGTTAAATGCGTTGCGTGTCTTCATTCATCAATACTTAGTATTCTTCGAAATACCAATACGATATGCTCTATGCTGTATGCTCTATGTAGGTTGCATAGAATTATCAGATAAGCTCGAAAACATGTACTTTTGCGTGTCTTTTCTAGTATTACTCCATAAACACTGAAAGTAATAAAGTTAAGTAATTAAGTATTAATTCAGTTATAAACATAAAATAACTAATAAATAATCGAGGGATAAATGATATTCAAACATAGCATACATTAAATGCTATCATAAAGCTCTTACATATTATTGATTACATGATATATATATATATATATATATATATATATATATATCTTTACACATTAGGTTATATCCATGGTGCATAGAAATTTTGTATCACGAGAGGCCGCCAAATTAAATAATAGGGTTTGTAATTACAAGCCATCACAATATCTAATCCGTAACCAGAATCCATATTTAATAACCCCTTATTGCGCAATCAATGTTTGTTCACATCAATAAGTATTTCAGTACCCGTTAAGAAGCACATTAATTATCATCTTCATGCACACTATATTCTGGGGCCCCTATTAGAGTAATGTAATGTTACAAAGGCACATCGTATGTTTTAGTCGTGATGTTATATTTTAAGTTTTTTACCGTGTAAAGTTATTATTACTTCCCCAACAAAAATAAACATGTTGTGTTTATCGATAGCTTATCATACTGATGTCAAGTGTATTATTTGTCAAGTGTATTATTTTCAATTGTACCAGAGTAAACATAACTTTTTTATATAATGATATGCGACCTCTCTTGTTCAAGTGGAAACAATAGGTCATGTTAACTAAATAGAAGCAAGTTAACTGAAACAATGGTCTACCTTTTAGTAAAAATCAAAATCAATGGCTCACCTTTTTTACTTAGATGATCTTTATAAATTTTGATGTACTTATTTGTAAGTTGTTAGCTTAATTTTGCTTTTAATAATACCGTTGAATTTTCTATAAAGCGTACCACATACGCTTTTGTGTCACTAAAGCGACATTACCAGTTTAGTCACTAGATGTTTAGTGTACTTAATCAATTGTTTCTTTTTTGAAAGATAATTTTTATTAGACTCTATCAAGTTTCTATAGATAATAGAATAACCGGTTACAATACATTACATTTTTACAAGCCGTTTTAGATCATGAATCTAATACCGCACAATCTAACAAAAGGAAAGAACCTATATCTTCTTCTTTCAAAATGTCTTTACGTAGAGGCTTCAAAACGAAACAAGCTTGATTTTTAAACGCCAAATAACTTAATTTGTTGCTGCATGGCCATATCAAGGCAGATTTTTGCTAAGTTATTAGATTTTTTGCTAATTAGTTGTTTCTTATGAGTTACCATATTGTAGTGATCTATTATTCATTGGCTATTAGCGTATACTATTTGATCATTGAATATTCGTTACATATATGTATATAACAATCCTGATATTATTTTAAAATGAACCTAGCTGTCACATGTAGTCTACATGAGACTCTCTAAACGCCTATTATTTCTAACCATCTTAAAAATGGTGGCAGCGAAAAGTGGTGTTTGGAAGCTCGTTGTCAAATCAATACTTACACGGGTTGGAATTCCGGTATAGGGGGAATTAAAGACACAAAGGTAGGATTTTGATTCATATTTTGAAAGATGTGAAATTAAAAGTCTTCAAGATTTATATGCTCTTGTTTTGAATTTTTTTTTCTTAAAAAAACAGTAGAGTGTCAATGAGATTCAGGCTGGTAGACTTAATAACGAAGCTTTAATGGTCATAAATCCTCAAGTGTTGTTCCCTTTTTTTAAAGTGCCTCCTATTTTTGTTAAAAGATTTAACACTAAAAGAAGTAGCATTCATTTTAGTTACAGTAACGCTAATGGATTCAGGTGCACTCCTGTAGGAATCCTCTCTAGATACAGTAGTATAAGCATCTCTTACCTCACGGAGTGGATCCATGGTTTAAAGAGTTGTCCTAACAAGGTGATAACAGTCAAGGCCCATTAAGAACTTCAACAGCTTCATAAGTTGCTGAAGCAAAATCAATTCTTTACTAGCATCACAAGAACACTTAACCTCACATTTACATTTAAAATTTTTAGTCAAATCATCAAATTATATCCAAAGAGAGTTAAGTCTATGATAATAGTCATCAATAGTACTACCACCTTGTTTGACAAAGTTAATCTTGTGTAACAGATTATATATAAGAGAACCATCAAATTTATCATAAGTATCTGATAACTCTTTCCTAAAAGAAGCAACATTTTCAGAATAAACATGACCCATATAAACAACTTGAGACACATAATTCAATATCCAAAAACTATAGCATTACATCTCTCCCGTTGAGGAGACAACATATTACTAGTAGCATAAGAATCATTCAAGCAACTACCATCAATAAAACTCTGTTTATTTCTAGCTTGAATGGCAAGTTTCATAGCACTAGACAAGATACTGTAGTTTTTAGTACCAAAAAGTTTAAATAAAATTAAAATGGTACTACTACTATCACAAGTTTTTTACAATTAATAACAAAGCTTTAATGGTCATAGAACCTCTAGTGTTGTTAGTGTTTTTAAACTGCCTCCTGTTATTGTTAAAAGATTTACCACTAAAGGAAGCAGCATTCATTTTAGTTTAAGTACACTAGAGGATTCAGGGACACCCATGTGGGACTCCCTCTAGATACAATAGTATAAGTGTCTTTTACCTCACGGAGTGGATCCATGGTTAAAAGAATTGTCCTAACAGGGTGATAACAGTTAAGGACCATTAAGAACTTCAACAACTTCATAAGCTGCTGATGCAAAACCAAATCTTTACTAGCATTACAAGAACACTTAACCTCACAATTACATTTAAGAATTTTAGTCATATCATCAAATTTTATCCAAAGAGTGTTAAGTCTGTGATAATAGTCATCAGCAGTACTACCACCTTATTTGACAGAGTTAGTCCTTTTATAATAGATTATATATAACAAAACCATCAAATTTATCATAAGTATCTTATAACTCTTTCCTAATAGAAGCAGCATTTTCAAAATAAGCAAGACCCATACAAACATCTAGAGACACATAATTCAATCTCCAAGTTAAACTATAGCATTAATTCTCTCCCATTAAGCAGACAACATATTACTAGTAGCATAAGAATCATTCAAGAAAGTACCATCAACAAAACTTTATTTATTTCTAGCTTGAATGGCAAGTTTCATAACACCAGACAAGATACTATAGTTTTTAGTACCAAGAAGTTTAAATAAAATTAAAAGTACTACTACTATCATTAGTCTGAATATGCAAAGAATTACCAACATCCAAGTAATTAATCTAAACATTATTATTAGTACCACTACCACTGGCAACTATGATGAATCACCAAACGAATATCCAACAAACAGATAACAAAACCAATAGAAAACCAGCTAACTAAGACAAATAACAAATCATTCAAACACAACAAATAAAAAACCAACTCACAGATAACAGAATAATCAAGCAAACAAAATAACAACCAAATACCATGCACACCTTCAGTCACAATTAACCACCAATAAATCTCATTCCAACTACTTCCAAGACTACCCAAGAACCTAACCTCTAGTAATCTAGAGTCAATATATAACAGCAAAATAAAAGACATAAAAATAAAAACTCACACCCAAATTTACCAAGGATTTATGTTGGCTTCGTTGGGAGGATCGCGTAGTTTGTTACGTCAGCTCCAAAAGGATAAGTTGCCTTAGAATCGAGAAAGTTACGTGGAGTTCATAGCCAGGTGAACTGGGAGATGGCCAGAGCACGTTTCCTTGCCACTCATGGTGGTAGGTCAAGATTAACCACGCTGTATGCACCCATTCATCTAGAGTATCAATAACCTTAAAGGAAGAAGATGACAATTAAAGTGCTTTAATAACCGCATCGGAAAACAAATCACAACTATAAATACTCTTGATTCACTTAGTCAAGAGTGCAAATGGTCAAGAACAAGCCAAATTAGGTCAAGAAACCCTAACAAAACAGACTTATTTCAACATGGTCGTTGAAATTATAACACTAATTGACCAATTTCACAACTAAATCAAGAAACCCCATAAATTTCTAGAAGACTTAGAAATCAAGAACCACTATATATCAAAGTCGTGGCTTTGATAACATATAAAAATGGTTACATCACAACAACAAAAATCTTTTCACCCGGCCAACCACCCCTTGATTAATCTTTTATTACTACTGCCAAATAAAATAAGTCTAAAAATGGATGCTTACCAAACTTATACAAAAGACCACAATAGTCCCCCAATAAGGATGCTATCAACCTCACTACAAACACTCTCAAACACTTAACAAATCACAAATGTGTGTAAACAAGAGAGAAAACAAATGAGACTGTTGGATGATATTTGACCCTAGACCGGTTAGGATGTATTTATAGCATCATCTTCCATCCAGATCCTTGGACTTTTAAACTAGTCAAAACTGGAACAAACCTTGAACTTAGCCTTGAAATATTTTCATCTTTGACACAAGTAGTCCTTGCATTTATATAACTAAAAAACTACACAAGACTTTGATCAATTTAAAGTTTGACCATATATATTCGAAAGTTGGATGTAGTGATCTTTATTGAGGTGGATGTGATTCAAGACATGTTTTATTGCTATAATACGCACTGCTAAATAGTTTGAGCGCAATGTTTGTTCCTTCGTGGTAATAGTGCATTTGATTAGAAAGATACAAAGAATGTTATGTTATGGAAATATAAGTAATATTTTATTTGTTTTTTATAGCAGTATCTTCAATTTTAGATTTTATAGCACCTGTACATGTTGCGAAATTGGTAAATTATTTTTTAAATATGTTAAATGAGGAACCTCCTAATGTCTAAATTTTTTACCAAGTGGCCACATATATGGTCATTAACGGATTTTAATGGTGTATTAATGGGTCCGTTATCTTTAACAAAACATTGACAATTTTAATGACCACCGTTTTTGATCACTACCTATTCAATTAATGACCAAACTTAGTGACCAAGTATATTTTCACAAGGGTTATTATACAAAAAAGTAACTAAAGTTTAACCAAAAGTTGTCTTAATTTATTATAGTTTCACTTTGTTCGCTTAGGTTAATGAACTTTGAAACTTTGTTCACTCAGGTTACTTAACTTATAAAAATATACGTTCATGTTACTGAACTTTGAAACTTTATTCGTACATTCGCTCAGGTTACTGAATATAAGTTCAGGTTACTCGGAGTAACACTGAATTTATCGAAGTGTATGCTTCCCGAAAGTTCGGTAGCCGAAGTGAACAAAATGAAACTTTAGTAACTTATGACAACTTTTGGGTAAACTTTAGTAACTTTATTTGTATAATAACCCTTTTCAAAAATATAGTGACAAGTTTATTATGGTCATTACTTATTAATGAATTTTTATTTTTGGTCTCTAATAAAAATAGTGAATGAGCTATAGTGACGAAAAGTGACCACCGAGATTTTTCTCACTAAACTAGTGACTGGATTTATACCGATGGTGACTATATTCATTTTGTCACTAAATCACTTTTTTCTTGTACTGAATCTAAAATATCAAAAAACTATATTATTAATAATAAATAAATAAATATACTCACATAACAGCATGGGCATGAAATGTGCTTTCAGACAAGGATAAATATTTTGGCCATTTCAATTTAAAAAAAGCTAAGTAACTCTTGTACATATGATGATTGGAGTATATAAGTACTCAATTATAAAAATAGAATTTTTAAATGAAACTCATATTCATATGCTTGTGACTAGCCTCAGTCAAATGTTCTTGTTCTCTTATTATTTCCTTGAAGAAAAAATCATGAAATGGTGTTTCGTGATTGTTGAATAAACGTTCGTCTTTCGTAACTACACAACAACAAATGAAGAGTTTGCGATCGAGTCAAGCGAGTAGTTCAAATCCGATGATAGATGTGCAAACTTTGGAACAAGTCTTAGGCTCTAGACGTAGATATAATCCTGATATGGATAGAAGGTTAGCGGCCATGGCCTCAAGTTTAAGCGCCCACTTACAACCCCAACCCCAAGAGCCATCGTATACGCAAATAAAAGTTGATTACTTGCTCGATACTCAAAATAGAGCGATGGGGGAACAAGTTCGTGCATTGGAGGAGCAAAACCGTGCAACACAAGCCCAAGTCGATTCTACCCAGTGAAGATTTCCTTGCCACTCATGGTGGTAGGTCAAGATTAACCACGCCGTATGCAACCACTCAACCAAAGTATCAATAACCTTATATGATGAAGATAACATTTACAGTTCTTTAATAACCGCATCGAAAAACAAATCACAACTACAAATACTCTTAATTCACTTATTCAAGAGTGCAATTGGTCAAGAAAGAGCCTAATTAGATCAAGAGCCACCGAATAACATAGATCCCCAAGTCAACAAATTAGGTTTCAAGAAACCCAAACAGATCAACCCAAAAATCACCATGTCTATACAAAAAAGACTTATTTAAACACAATCGTTGAATTATAACACCAATTGACCAATTTCACAACTAAATCAAGAAACCCCTAAAATTTCTAGAAAACCTAGAAATTCTTGAAATCAAGAACCACCATATATCGAAGTCGCGGATTTGATACCATGTAAAAATGGTTACAAACACAACAACAAACAATCTTTTCAACTAGCAAACCACCCTTTGGTAAATCTTTTATTACTACTGCTAAAGAAGACAAGTTTCCAAACGGATGCTTACCGAACTTGTACAAAAGACCACGATAGTCCCCCAATAAGGATTCTATCAACCTTACTAAAACACTCTCAAATACTTAACAAATTACAAATGTGTGTAAACAAGAGTGTAAACAAAATAGTTAAGATGTATTTATAGCAGCATCTTCCATCCAGATCCTTGGACTTTTAAACTAGTCAAAACTGGAACAAACCTTGAACTTAGCCATGAAATATTTTCCTCTTTGACACAAGTAGAACCTGCATTTATATAACATAAAAACTACATGAGACTTTCACCAATTTAAAGTTTAACCAAATATATTCGACCGTTTGATGTAGTGATCTTTATAGAGGGTGGATGTGATTCGAGACATGTTGTATTGCTATAAAACACATTGCTAAATAGTTTGAACGTAATGTTTTTTCCTTTCTGGTAATAGTGCTATTGATTAGTAAGATACAAAGAATGTTATGTTATGGAAATATAAGTAATATTTTAGTTGTTGGTTCTAGCAATTTCTTAAATTTTAGATTTTATTGCATCTGTACATGTTGCGAAATTGGTGAGTTGTTTTGTAAATATGTTCGAATGAGGAACCTCCTAGTTTCTAAAGTTGGTACCATGTGACCACACATATGGTCATTAACGGATGTTAATTATGGTTTTTTAACGGGTCCATTATCTTTTAACAAAACATTGAGAATTTTAATGTCCACCGTTTTTGGTCACTATATGTTCAATTTAGTCACCACCTTCACTATTTAGTGACTAAACTTAGTGACCGAGTATATTTTCACAAATAGAGTGACAAGTTTATTATGGTCATTATTAATTAATGGATTTTAATTTTTGGTCTCTAATAAAAATAGTGACGGAGCTATAGTGACAAAAAGTGACCACCCAGATTTTTGTCACTAAACTAGTGACTTGTCACACCCTCGCCGGAGGCGGAAACACGAGGTGTAACGGAAGGGAACATAAGCACAAGATAATAGAACATACCAACATTAAGATTAAAAAGAAATAAAACTCCATTACAATACTAGTTTAGCCGTCAACGGCAAATATATTACAAAGTTTAGATTTCAAAATATTGAGTTTTATTACATACGACTTGTAGCAACCAGTGAAAACTTCATTATGCAAGACCCGGTAGAAAAACTTACTAACGATCACCTGAAATGCATGAGAGAAAAACGGGTCAACTATGAAAATAGTTGGTGAGTAAACACGTTTAGCAAAAAAAAAAGTTAAGAAAACTCGTAAGAAAATATACAAAGCTTTCGGTCGACAAAAATGGTCCACAAAGCAAAGGCATTGTAAATCCACTCAGTTCCAAGTTCCGCCCATACAAAACTTGCAACCTGTGTGTTCACAACCCACTGCCAAAAGTAGTATGTCTAAAAGTCAAGTAAAAACGGTCATAATAGTTCACAATATAGTACCACGAATATAATGATTCAAGGATGCTCCGAACATGAGAGTCTTTGCACTGCTCCAACAAGGGAGACTCCTTTGTCACTCGGCCACCTAGGCGAGATTTATTGAGACGCTCCACCAATAAGGCGAGACTTTATAGTGATGCTCCGAACATAGGAGACTCCTTTGTCACTCGACCACCTAGGCGAGACTTATTGAGACGCTCCACCAATAAGGCGAGACTTTATAGTGATGCTCCGAACATAGGAGACTCCTTTGTCACTCGACCACCTAGGCGAGATTTATTGAGACGCTCCACCAATAAGGCGAGACTTTGTACGGTTCAATAAGTTCAAATAAGTAATAGGTTCGTAATTAAGTTCAAGGATTTGATTCGAGTTCACAAGTTCTAGTCAAACTAGTTAATAAAAGTAGTAAACATTTTAGCTCAAGAAAGGTTCATGCATTTCGCCCCAAAATATAGTAAAAACAGTAAAAGGGGGTTTGTGATTACTCACTTGGTAAACTGAGGCGATGACAAAAGTGAGTACACCGAGGTATAATGTGATGTTTTAGCCGGGACCTATTACGAATGATATGATATGTCATGAGTTGCAATGTAATGTTATGCATGCACTTCGTATGTTATTTATACCATTTACGGGTTTTGAAAATATTACTCGTCGTCGAAAAAATACTCTTTTGACGTCTTGACCCTTCAAAAATGACTTTACATGTTTTTACGTCAAAATGTCATCCTATAATGGTTTTTTAATGATTTTTGGTGAAATTACCACTTTTCGTCGCAAAACAATGTCGTCGGAAAAATCATGAAATCAACAAAAATGACTCCGGAAAAGTAGTCGTAAAATGGTGTACGTCGATCGTTAGAGAACGAACTCGATGGTTTTGGAAAGTTTGTATCGATATCTAGAAGTTTCAGTTCAGGAGTTTTCGTCCAAAAGGTCTCGATCATAAAGATATCAAGGGTTAAAGTTGGTGGTTTTTGCTAATTGTGTGCAGAAAATAAGTTTCGGCCAATGTTTGAACATCCGTAATTAATTTACCATAACTCCGCTTGACAAACGGCTTTTTGTTTTGAAAAATATGGCCGATGAACTTGATTTTACTAGAAGACATTTCGTTATAAAAAGTTTCAAATCATGGTTAAAAACTGCCGCAAACATAGCCCTTACAGCTAATGAAATACTTGAATCGTAGAAATAATATAATTTTTCAGAAAATAATAGTTACGGCAACTTTATAAAAACGTGCATATATTTGTCGTTTCAAATCCGTTTTCTACGTAAAATATGTCCTTAGCTTCGTATCGAAGTAAACTAATATATTTTTGAGAAGTCGAAATAATTTATGAAGCTTAAGGCTAGTTTTTGACCCGAACAAGTAAAAACATCAAAGCTGAATTTTCTGAAAATAATACGTTTCGTCGTCAAACTTTAAAAATTCACCACGGCTTCGTTATAACTCCGTTTTTATCCGTTCAAAAGGCCACGGATTCGTTTTAAAGTATATTTTCTAAATATCAAGGCCAAAATGTCGTACCAACTGTTGGTTTTTCCAGAAATTCGAAACAAGGACAGAACCTAAAATATAGTTATCGAAAATAGTTTTTCTCGGACAAAACCTATTCTAATCCCTTCAAATCAACTCCAAAGCTAATCTAATCCTACCATACACCTTCTTAGGGTGTCATGGGTTCCTAATCACCATCAAGACCAAAGAATACCATGGGAATATTTATAGGATGACCAATATGTATATATAACTCTAAGATCATAAAATAAATGGTATAAATCACATAACATGCATATAAGCTCCAAAAATGAAAAGAAACATATGAAAATGAAAAGGAAACATGAAAATGATAAAAACATGCTTACTAGTGAAAATGATGAGGTGTAAGTAACAAGGATTAGCCTAAATACTCTTGGTTTTTATTTCAAAACCTATAAAGAGTATACACTAGATTGTTAAACACTTGATCTTGATAAAATTTTTGGAGATGATCCCTTGGGCACTTCTATGGAGTTCGGTTATGAGGAGAGAACAAGAGAAGAGAAAAAGTTTGATTGAGGTGAATGATTGAAATGAAAATGAATGAAGTGAAGAAAAATGTTGGAGTATATAACTATATAATCAAAGAAGACTTTGTTGCCAACATTAAATGAGTACATCCTCCCCACATGGCCGGTTGGGGGGGGAGGTGTATCTCAAATACATTTTTTTTTTTTTAATCATGTGTATAATTGTTTGTAATTATTGAAAATGTAGAAAATGTATAAGTGAAGGTAAATGGTAGATTTTTGGTACAAGTAAGTTTTTAATAAATCAAAATAGAATGTTATGAGATAATAAAAATTGTAAAAATACATTCCTTGTAAAATTTGAGTGATAAAATAATTATCGTACAATTTTAAGAAAAACGACGTAATAATTAAACTTTAACGATTAATGTACCAAATAAATTTGAAACACTAGGAAAACTAAAAATATAGTTTTTATAGACTAAATGTAAGTTTAAAAATACCTCGGGATCATTTTTGAAAGTAACGGGTTAAATATTTAAAATAATAACTCACGCGATAAAAATTATTAAATAAAAATTTACGCGATTAAAGTGAAATGAAATGCCATGAATGAACTAATACGATGCATTTATAATTTAAGAAATGACCGGAATTTGAGAATTGTGACATTCTTCCCATGTCAGCGGAATCACGTCCCCGTGATTCGATTAACGATACTATGGTCCGAACCTCGACAAGAGTTCTAAAAGTTCATGCTCGTACAAACAGTCTAAATGATCATATCAATGCCCATGCGTACAGGTTCCCCATTCAACTAAGTACGTGCCCGTGATTAGATTGGATAGGGTAAACTTTCCCAATATCGAACGTAGCTCTCAAAAGACCTTTAGGTAGTCGATTCTAATTTAATCCCACAACTCATCAAACAAGAACTGTCATGAGATTAAACTAAACCGACTTGAGTAAACTTGTCTCTTAGCTTGATTTTCGCAACTCATCAAACAAGAACTGTCACTAGATCAAGCTAGGAAACAAGTTGTTAGAAAGATAGGAATCAACATCCTTGAATGAAGTCTTTTGAAAGATTCGCTCGATATTGGATTTGCTTACACAAATCAAATCAAATCAACAAAATATATAACAACTAAGGTCGATATCAATAGGTCTCAAATTAATCAAAGTCGTGAACGTGTAAAGATTGGAAGGAAGTTATGCACTCAAAATCATGTCGTACAGAAATAAGGTAGTTGCTCGAAAGAATGTACCCATTACGCGTTGCGGGCTTCCTCGGTACCCAGATAGAATGCTCGACCACGTGCGGGAGGAATTTCAATGTTCTGATCTTGTGGGCCTTCTATTGCCAACGCCAGGTTTGGACGATTTCCTCCTTGATTGGGAGTTCTTTTCAGCTTTGGACAGGTATTGCGAAGGTGATCTAGACTTCCACACTCGTAACATGCTTTCCTCTGTCCTTGATTTCCCGTTCTGTTTGAGCAATTTTTCGCGAAGTGGCCCGTCTGTCCGCATTTGCCGCACCTTGGGCAGTCTCCTAAGTGATGATAATTACATCGAGTGCACAAAGGATGTGGACCTGCATATCCTTTGCGTTCCTGGGTGGTCGCCCCATAGTTCTGAGTTATTCGCTGCCTCTTGTTTTGCTGATTCTGGTCTCGGTTTCCCTGGTGATCCTCCTGTCGCTTTCGTCCATGGTCGTTTGCTTTTGTTAGTTCTCCAGACCTGATCACATCATTTGTCAAGCGATACGCCATACTCACAGCGGCTTGCAGAGTGGTTGGTTTTGACGAAGTGACATCCCTCCTAATTTCTGGTATCAATCCCCATATATATCGGTCAATCAACTTCTCCACAGTGGAAACCATGTGAGGAACCATTCTAGTTAACTCGTGGAACCGGATCGTGTACTTGTCGATCTCTACTCCTACCATCAAGTGATTCCAAAATTCTTCTTCCAGTTTCTGCACTTCATCTTTTCTGCAGTACTCATCAGTTAGTAGTTTCTTGAATGCTTCCCAAGATAATGCATTTGCAGCCTCTCTTCCTCTAGTCTGTAGTTGGTTGTTCCACCAGGTCAATGCTCGACCCTGTAGTAGCCCAGCAGAGAACTCAACCTTGTTTCCTTCAGCACATTTCGTGATACTAAGCTTCGACTCAACATTCTCGAACCAGGTTAGCAGTCCAATGGCACCCTCAGTACCATGAAATTCCATTGGCTTACATGTCATGAAAGTTTTGTAGCTGCATCCTTGACCAGCGTTTGAAGTACCTTCTCCGTTGTTGGTTCGTCTAGCATCGAGATGTGTTATAATTTGAGTGAGTAGATCCGCTATTCCAGCAGCGTTGTTGTCTGGATTGTCATTGTTGTTTGAGTTGCCGTTGTTGTTACCTCCTGAACGTGTGTTTCTTGCAGCCATGATCCTACAGAGGACCAAAACATCGGGTTGAGTAAACGACATTCGAACGAAGTCAGATGAGGTGCAGAACGGTGGTAATGTGTTATAGTGATCGAAACATGACAGGAACAGAGACATGCTATGTCTAACAAGTCGAAAGATGGAAAAGAGAAGATATGAACAAGGTACGGTAATGTAGACGTGAACGTAAAAACATGCCATGCATACCCACCCGACCAATGCAACTTCAGGTGACCAGACTCAAAAGACTCGACTAAACATGATTTAAAACTACCACTCTTATCATTGCATGGTTCTTCATAAATTAGACATAGTTGATCAGGCTATGTATAATTTATGAGTAACAATGCAACGATAGGACTAGTTGACTCGAATGGTGTTCAATGTTTAATAAATAATATAAAAAAATTTTCCGGTTATAGCTGTGATTTTTATTTTTGAAAAATCGGCATTCTCTATAACCTTTGGCTCTGGTACCAATCTGTCACACCCTCGCCGGAGGCGGAAACACGAGGTGTAACGGAAGGGAACATAAGCACAAGATAATAGAACATACCAACATTAAGATTAAAAAGAAATAAAACTCCATTACAATACTAGTTTAGCCGTCAACGGCAAATATATTACAAAGTTTAGATTTCAAAATATTGAGTTTTATTACATACGACTTGTAGCAACCAGTGAAAACTTCATTATGCAAGACCCGGTAGAAAAACTTACTAACAATCACCTGAAATGCATGAGAGAAAAACGGGTCAACTATGAAAATAGTTGGTGAGTAAACACGTTTAGCAAAAAAAAAAGTTAAGAAAACTCGTAAGAAAATATACAAAGCTTTCGGTCGACGAAAATGGTCCACAAAGCAAAGACATTGTAAATCCACTCAGTTCCAAGTTCCGCCCATACAAAACTTGCAACCTGTGTGTTCACAACCCACTGCCAAAAGTAGTATGTCTAAAAGTCAAGTAAAAACGGTCATAATAGTTCACAATATAGTACCACGAATATAATGATTCAAGGATGCTCCGAACATGAGAGTCTTTGCACTGCTCCAACAAGGGAGACTCCTTTGTCACTCGGCCACCTAGGCGAGATTTATTGAGACGCTCCACCAATAAGGCGAGACTTTATAGTGATGCTCCGAACATAGGAGACTCCTTTGTCACTCGACCACCTAGGCGAGACTTATTGAGACGCTCCACCAATAAGGCGAGACTTTATAGTGATGCTCCGAACATAGGAGACTCCTTTGTCACTCGACCACCTAGGCGAGATTTATTGAGACGCTCCACCAATAAGGCGAGACTTTGTACGGTTCAATAAGTTCAAATAAGTAATAGGTTCGTAATTAAGTTCAAGGATTTGATTCGAGTTCACAAGTTCTAGTCAAACTAGTTAATAAAAGTAGTAAACATTTTAGCTCAAGAAAGGTTCATGCATTTCGCCCCAAAATATAGTAAAAACAGTAAAAGGGGGTTTGTGATTACTCACTTGGTAAACTGAGGCGATGACAAAAGTGAGTACACCGAGGTATAATGTGATGTTTTAGCCGGGACCTATTACGAATGATATGATATGTCATGAGTTGCAATGTAATGTTATGCATGCACTTCGTATGTTATTTATACCATTTACGGGTTTTGAAAATATTACTCGTCGTCGAAAAAATACTCTTTTGACGTCTTGACCCTTCAAAAATGACTTTACATGTTTTTACGTCAAAATGTCATCCTATAATGGTTTTATAATGATTTTTGGTGAAATTACCACTTTTCGTCGCAAAACAATGTCGTCGGAAAAATCATGAAATCAACAAAAATGACTCCGGAAAAGTAGTCGTAAAATGGTGTACGTCGATCGTTAGAGAACGAACTCGATGGTTTTGGAAAGTTTGTATCGATATCTAGAAGTTTCAGTTCAGGAGTTTTCGTCCAAAAGGTCTCGATCATAAAGATATCAAGGGTTAAAGTTGGTGGTTTTTGCTAATTGTGTGCAGAAAATAAGTTTCGGCCAATGTTTGAACATCCGTAATTAATTTACCATAACTCCGCTTGACAAACGGCTTTTTGTTTTGAAAAATATGGCCGATGAACTTGATTTTACTAGAAGACATTTCGTTATAAAAAGTTTCACATCATGGTTAAAAACTGCCGCAAACATAGCCCTTACAGCTAATGAAATACTTGAATCGTAGAAATAATATAATTTTTCAGAAAATAATAGTTACGGCAACTTTATAAAAACGTGCATATATTTGTCGTTTCAAATCCGTTTTCTACGTAAAATATGTCCTTAGCTTCGTATCGAAGTAAACTAATATATTTTTGAGAAGTCGAAATAATTTATGAAGCTTAAGGCTAGTTTTTGACCCGAACAAGTAAAAACATCAAAGCTGAATTTTCTGAAAATAATACGTTTCGTCGTCAAACTTTAAAAATTCACCACGGCTTCGTTATAACTCCGTTTTTATCCGTTCAAAAGGCCACGGATTCGTTTTAATGTATATTTTCTAAATATCAAGGCCAAAATGTCGTACCAACTGTTGGTTTTTCCAGAAATTCGAAACAAGGACAGAACCTAAAATATAGTTATCGAAAATAGTTTTTCTCGGACAAAACCTATTCTAATCCCTTCAAATCAACTCCAAAGCTAATCTAATCCTACCATACACCTTCTTAGGGTGTCATGGGTTCCTAATCACCATCAAGACCAAAGAATACCATGGGAATATTTATAGGATGACCAATATGTATATATAACTCTAAGATCATAAAATAAATGGTATAAATCACATAACATGCATATAAGCTCCAAAAATGAAAAGAAACATATGAAAATGAAAAGGAAACATGAAAATGATAAAAACATGCTTACTAGTGAAAATGATGAGGTGTAAGTAACAAGGATTAGCCTAAATACTCTTGGTTTTTATTTCAAAACCTATAAAGAGTATACACTAGATTGTTAAACACTTGATCTTGATAAAATTTTTGGAGATGATCCCTTGGGCACTTCTATGGAGTTCGGTTATGAGGAGAGAACAAGAGAAGAGAAAAAGTTTGATTGAGGTGAATGATTGAAATGAAAATGAATGAAGTGAAGAAAAATGTTGGAGTATATAACTATATAATCAAAGAAGACTTTGTTGCCAACATTAAATGAGTACATCCTCCCCACATGGCCGGTTGGGGGGGGAGGTGTATCTCAAATACATTTTTTTTTTTAATCATGTGTATAATTGTTTGTAATTATTGAAAATGTAGAAAATGTATAAGTGAAGGTAAATGGTAGATTTTTGGTACAAGTAAGTTTTTAATAAATCAAAATAGAATGTTATGAGATAATAAAAATTGTAAAAATACATTCCTTGTAAAATTTGAGTGATAAAATAATTATCGTACAATTTTAAGAAAAACGACGTAATAATTAAACTTTAACGATTAATGTACCAAATAAATTTGAAACACTAGGAAAACTAAAAATATAGTTTTTATAGACTAAATGTAAGTTTAAAAATACCTCGGGATCATTTTTGAAAGTAACGGGTTAAATATTTAAAATAATAACTCACGCGATAAAAATTATTAAATAAAAATTTACGCGATTAAAGTGAAATGAAATGCCATGAATGAACTAATACGATGCATTTATAATTTAAGAAATGACCGGAATTTGAGAATTGTGACATGACTGGTTTTATACTGATGGTGACAATATTCATTTTGTCTCAAAATCAGTTTTTTCTTGTACTAAATCTAAAATATTAAAAAAATATATTATTAATAATAAATAAATAAATAAAGACATATATATATATATATATATATATATATATATATATATATATATATATATATATATATATATATATATATATATATATATATATATATATATGTGTTTGTATATATGTATATATATCTTTATTTATTTATTTATTTAAAAATGAAACTCATATTCATATGCTTGTGAATAGCCTGAGTCAAATGTTCTTGTTCTCTTATTATTTTCTTGAAGAACAAATCGTTAAATGGTGTTTTTGTGATGGTTGAATTAACTTTCGTGTTTCGTAACTACACAACAACAAATGAAGAGTTTGCAATCGAGTCAAGCGAGCAGTTCAAGTCCGATGATAGATGTGTAAACTTTGGAATAAGTCTTAGGCTCTAGATGCATGTATAATCCCGGTACAGATAAAAGGTTAGCGGGCATGGCCTGAAGTTTAAGCGCCCACTTACAACCAGAACCCTAAGAGCCATCGTACACGCAAAGACAAGTTGATTACTTTCTCCTAACTCAAAATAAAGCGATGGGGTATCAAGTTCATGCATTGGAGGAGCAAAACCGTGCAACACAAGCACATGTCGATTCTACCCAAACTTTCTTAATAAGTTCAGGCATAACTATTATATTTCCCCATCTTAAGGTTCTGGGAAAACGAATGAGGAATGGAAATTATAGTGAGTAGGATGGGAAATTATCCCCCACCCGTCTCTTTGCTATTTTACAAACTCTGAATATAGATAAAGAAATTCATTGTACCAACAGAGAGAACAGATGCATCCAACCATATCCTTAAACTTAACAGACTCGACTAAGGACACAAAATCAAATACTGATAAAGAAAGTTACTGCACCACCAAAGTGAGACCGGCTGTCACCTCAAGCTGACATATGTGAACAATAATATCGATATTGCTTCATATGTAAATAATGAAACATAAAGGACCAAATATGTTCGTTAGTTAGTTAGTAACCACCAAGCGGTTAAGTTAGTTATGGCGGTTAGTTTGTTAGTTAGTTAGTTAGTTATGTCGGTTATGTAAACCGAATAGACACAAACGAAGGGACACACCCTTTCGTTCCATATATATAGGTATGTACATGCAACGATGTAATGTTAGACGAAATATAGTTATTCACTATAATTTGTAATTCATTATTCGACTCATACTTTGGGACAACAGTTGGCATCAGAGCAAGCGTTACATACGCTCGTTGGGTACCAAAACTCTTAACGAGAACAACCAAGGAAGAACATAAGCTGGAACTTTCTGTTTCAGTAGGGAACACGGCGTTTTAAAGAAAAAGAATGATGCCTGGATAACTAGGAACGCAAAGGAGATAGTGCACGATCTAACTATTGTGGAGTTGCAAATTTAAGCATCAAACGAAATTGGTGGACGTTTTGTTGTGATCTTTGGAACGCAACAACAAAACCAGAAGAAAGAACAATATTGTTACAAATTTGTTAGTGACTGAAATAACGTGACAACAAAGGAAAGGAAAACTCTTGACGCTTGAAAGGATAGCGAGGAACAAGAGTAGTTGCTGATTAACGCAACAAGGAAGAAGAACACGACATCAAGTGAAAGAAAAAAAAACTTTGTGTAGAAGAACCGGTTTGACAAAGAAACACAAAAGGAAAGGAAACGCGTGACAAATGCAAGGATTAAAGTTGCCGTGGACACGGTTGAAAAGATACCGAGAAAGACAATCAAGGATGTTTGTGAAACGTTTTGGAAAGGAACAAGCAACAACAAGAAAAACAAATGACTCGTTTTGTTTTTGTTTTTTTGGAAAACAATACCGAAAGGTATTTAAAAGTTTTGTGAAAAGTGATTTTGTAATTCGAAACAACAACAACAAGAGGGACTCGCTTGGAGGGATACCGAAAACAATTAACTTTGTTAGAAGGATACCGTGAACAAGAGGGTCTAGGGCACTTTTTTGTTGGAAAATCTCAAGTCGAACACAAAAAGGAAAAGGCAACGTGGGGCAGTGTGGTATAGCGAACAAGAAGAACTCGTATGGTTTATTGAAAAAAATAATAATTCAACAACAAATAAAAAAGGAGGTCGAGAGTCCTTGCTTTACGAACTGATTTTGGAGACAAGAAATAAAACAACGAGGCAACAACAATAACACGTTGGTGAACAAGGGAAAAAGAAAAATGTTGTTGGTATAGCATTCAAGTACCGACGCACAAGAGGGAATACGTTTGTGTTTAACACAACAACGAGGTCACAATTCAAATTTTGGATTTCTATTATATTAAGATAGTATAGAAGTTTATTTTGTACTATTAGGAAATCCCGAGAACTATTTATTGATCCCGTACTGTTAGGATTCTCAGAAAATTATTTTTCTATTCCCGTAGTAGTAGGAAATACCTATACTAAGTTAGAAATCCCAAACATAAGAAAGTGAAGATCGTACACACACTTAGGATGTCTATCGACGATCTTAACAACGTCTTAATCACACAAAAAACCGTAAAACCTATGACACACTATCAATGCCCTAAGTTGAAATCGACAAACTACACAATTTGGTAATTCAAATTAAGGTTATACTTGAGGCACAAGGTTTATAGGAAATTATAGAACCTAAGGAAGATACGTAAGAATATGATAAAAGGGATAAGGCAACGACCACCTTCCTTTATCAAGAGTTGACCGAAGATGAGATATTACAAGTGGCAGGTTGTAAAACAGCGAAAGAATTATGGGATTCGTTAAAAAAGACACATTGGATAAGAGAAAGTGCAGCAAGCACGGTTACAATCATTGATGGTTGGATTTCAAACACTTCAGATGAAGGAAGATGACACGGTGGATTCATTTACGGCTAAACTTAAAGGCTATGCCACTAAGGCAAAAGAATTAGGAAAAACTCTTGATGAATCACTTTTAGTACGAAAACTATTAGATTCCACACCAGATAAATTCATTCATATAGTTGCATCCATAGAACAAACAAATGATCTTAATGACGTTACCTTAGACGAGATCATTGGAAAACTCAAGGCATTTGAAGAAAGAATAAAACTTCGAAAAGAGGAAAACTTACTATTCGCACATGGCGAACACTCGAAAAAGGGAAGGCGTTTTAATAATCGCGGATGTAGATCAAACTTTTCACGAGGAAACTGGCAACGTAATAAGAATAAGTATGACTCAAAGGAGGAAGGCTCAACTCACAAAGGAAGATCAAACAAAAAGTGGAATAAGCGTGAGTGGGATATGAGCAAAGTAAAATGTCACAAATGTGGAAAACTTTGACATTTTAAAAAGGACTGCAAAGAACCATCAACAACTCATGAACAATCAAACCTTATCTTAGAAGATGAAGAACCATCACTATTATTGACTACACTCGAAACTGAACACAAAGAAATACTGTTGAATGAAGGACAGATGCACCCCGGAAGTATGCTACAGAAGACATAAGCATATGGTATTTAGATAACGGTGCAAGTAACCATATGATGAGAATTAGGAGTCATTTTAGAGACATTGACGAACACATAACAGGACGTGTACATTTTGGAGATGGATCGTATGTAGAGATAAAGAGATACTATCGTTTGTAAGAACCATGAACCAAAGATAATATCGGATGTATACTACATTCCAAACCTTAAGAGCAACATACTAAGTCTAGGACAACTCACGGGGATAGGTTGTAAGATCATCATGGATGTAAATATACTGAGTTTGTATGATAAAAATAAGAAGTTGTTGATGAAGATAGAAAGATCGAAGAATAGACTTTACAGTATTAAATTGAAAATAGAAGCACCCATATGCCTCTTAGAAAATGTAGATAACCAAGCATGGTTATGGCACGCTAGATTAGGTCATCTAAACTTTGACGACATCAACAATATGACAAGGAAAGGTCTAGTAAAAGGAATGCCAAGGATAAACCATGCAGGACACATTTTTTATGCATGCTTATTAGGAAAACACAGTAGGACACCATTTCCAAATCAAGCTAAGTTTATATCAAAGAAACCTTTGGATTTAGTATATGGAGACCTCTGTGGGCCTATAAGTCCAGCCACACACTCCCAAAAAAAACTCATTTTCTTGTTAGTGGATGACTGTACACATTTCATGTGGGCCTACTTTCTAACATCGAAAGATCAGGCATTTAACACGTTCAAGGAGTTTACACAACAAGTTGAAATGGAAATGAGAACAAAATTAAGGATGCTAAGAACAGATAGGGGAGGTGAGTTCACATATAATTAATTCACCAAATACTGTAAAGAAAATGAAATAGCACGGCAGTTGACAACACCCTACTCACCTCAACAAAATGGAGTTGTGGAGAGGAGAAACAAAACAGTGTTATCTACTACGAGATGTATGATGAAAGCTATAAAGTTACCATTAAAATTTTGGGCGGAAGCAGTCAGACATGCCATTTATATACTAAACAGGGTACCTACAAGAGCCCTGGTAGATAAAACACCATATGAGACACTCTACAACAGAAAGCCAAATCTGGAAAACCTAAGGATATTCAGATGCACAGCTTATGCCAAAGTAACGATACCTCATCTGCAAAAGTTGGATGATAGAAGTATACCCATGATTTACTTAGGAGTAGAGGAAGGATCGAAAGCATGTAGGCTATATGATCCAAAAGGAAAAAGAAAACACGTTAGTAGGGATGTAAAGTTTATGGAAACAAAACCGTAGGATTGGGATAACAACAGAGCGGAAACAAGTACACAAGGCTCATTGTGGGCAAGTTTTGTGGTAGAAGGAGTCGACAATGGAAACACTACATTAGTCAACTCAGAAAACCTTGACAACAAAAACCCCTAACTCTCCCCTCCCTTTGGCGATTTTGGTGAATCTATGAAACCTTAATCCTATCTTCTCAACTTGATCGATCTTCAATTTTCTTCTACAAAATCTTGATTCAAGCTAGATTATATCTTGTGTATGATCCTGCCTATATCATAGATTGTCCCTGTTGTTGATTTGTCGGTCGATTTGGTTACTTTTTCCTGGGTTTTTTCCAAAATCGCTACTTAGGGTTCTTGGTCGGTTGTGTTCTTGTCTATTCCTATTCATTATCAATCACAACTGATTTGACATCATTAATTAATCATTGGTTAGTTATTGCGCATATCTGGATTATAAATCCTAGTTGTTAAATTAGGGTTTTATTTTTTTGTTGGACGATTCTTCTTGTGTTTATGTGTGATTGTAGTGTGCAAGGGTTCTGATTTGTTCTGATGTCGATGCTGGGAGAGAAGGTTGACAGTATGCCACGACATGTGGCTGATGATAACACTGCTACTGATGACGTGAATTGTGTGGGAGAGGAGAACGTTAATCCGCCTATTCTTGTTGACGTCATGGATGCTTGCCCTTCTCTGATTAACGAAGGAAGTAGTTCTCGTACTGATGGACAAGTGGAGCCGATTTCACTTGGTTCGAGCCCTAGTCATGATGCACCTAGTCATGACACGCCTGAGGGTCATGATACTTTATTGAAAATTCGTGCTATTGAAAAACAAATATTTGAGGGAAAACTTGTTCTTGTGGGTGACGATGGGAAACCATTAAAACCAGCTGTGACACTGGATGCTACTACTACTGGGGGCTAATCCATTTGAGCATCTTAAGGTGCCGCAGTCACAGAAGGAGCTAGAGGAGATGCTTACTGCTATTGGTTATTACTCGAAACTTCTCAAGATACGAGTGTTCCTATGGCTTCTACTATTAATGCTACTAGTAGTCCTAATAATGTTAATGATAAGGTTGATACGAATGCACATAGGGCTATTGGTATTGAGAAGGTTGGTGTGTATGCGTTGAAACAACCTTCTACATCATATGCTGGTGTTACTTCTACTGAACCTAACAAACACACGTCAAACTTTCGTAGGTTGGAGTGTAATAAGAAAGCTAATGGTGTGGATCTTTCTGTCCCGATGAAAGTGGTTGAAGAGGTGAACTCTAGGTTTGAGAATACTTTATATGGGTATTTCCTTGGTCAACGACTTGCTTTTCCTGTTGTTGATTACTTTGTACGCAATGCGTCGGCTAAGTTTGGTATACAAAAGGGTATGATGAATGCAAAGGGGTTCTTCTTTTTTAAGTTAAATTCGAAGAAAGGTGTTGATGATGTTCTTGAAAACGGTCCTTGGTTGATTAGAAATGTACCTATTATTCTTAAACCATGGACATTGAACACCAACTTACTTAAAGAGGATTTGACCAACATCCTGGTGTGGGTTAAATTCCATGATGTTCCTCTTGCTATGTTTTCTGATGATGGCCTTAGTCTCCTTGCCACATTGATAGGCACGCCCAAAAGGTTAGATGCTTTCACTAGCCAAATGTGCAAAGACTCGTGGGGCCGTAGTAGTTTTGCTAGATGCATGATTGAAGTGAAGTCGGATGAGGTGCTTAGGGACAACCTTACTGTTGAGATACCGTTACTTGATGGGTCGGGTTCGACTATTGAGAAGATACGGGTTGAATATGAGTGGAAACCACCTCATTGTGATAAATGTAAAATTTTTGGTCATACTCTTATTGAATGTCCTAAAGTTGTTGAACCTCCTGCTCAGCCTACTAAGCGTGTTAATGATGGTTTCAAGACGGTTAATAACAAGAAGAAGGGAAAGCAAGGTGGGTCTACTATTCCGGGTCAAGGAGGGTTTACTAAACATGTTGTGGGTAAGCAATTTCAATATCAACCCAAAAAGACTCCTCCTGAACCTAAGAAAGTGGAAGTCACTAAGAAGAATGCTTCTTATGTGGCTAGTTCGAGTGGAACAAAGATCTCTACATCTAACCAGTTTGATGCTCTTAATATGGAATATACAGATGCGTTTGGTATTCCTTCTAATGACACCAACAAGGATGTGGATTCTGGTCGTACAATGGAAGTTAATGAAGATAAGTCTACTAAGACAGGTCCTACATCGCAAGAACCCCTTGTGAGTGATTTGAAAGAGATGGAGTCGGGTGTGGCTCCTAATACTAGTGATTCTTGTAATCCGCCCGCCTCTTCTACTAAGAGAGTTAATCTTTTTTCTAAAGTGGGAGATATCGTGGTTTCTGATTCTGATGATGAGGTGGTTGCTAACCCATTTGATGCGTCTGCTAATCTATTCAGTGGTGGTGGCCAAGAGTTTGAAGAAGAGTATGATGACTATGACTACGATGACTATACAAAGCAGATTCCAGGGAATTTGGATGCCTTTAATGCCATGTATGGCACCAAGCTTCAAGGTCCTAGGAAGTAATTTTATTTCGTTATGTCCTATGTTATCATTTGAGTAGTGGTTTGTTTTCTTGTTTAGAAAATAGGTAGTATCTTGTTATGTAAGCTTTATGCCTATGTAACGGGCTGAGATATGGGATTTCACTCATATCCAGGGGCGGAGCCAGAAATTTATGTTGAGGGAGGCCGTAAATAAATTTTATAATAACACACTTCATGAAGCGTTTATCTTAGCGTGTTCAATGGTTCAACCATCTCAATTGATTAACAAAACATATGAAATTACTATTTGTTCTTTACGTTATTATATTTAACTTTAAACAATAAAATACTATCTTGCTATCAAATTAACATACTTTACATAAATATTTTCAACTAACTAGGTATCTACTAAATGAGTAATTTCTTAATCATTATTTCCCTTCAAACATCTCTTCCTCAAACATATAAATGTCTTTCTGAATTGTATGAACGAAAGAAAAGTGTTTAATAATTATACAAAATGATTGAAATACTTGCTCGAAAAGTTGAGAAAAATGAAAAAAAAAAATGAGAAAACAGTAATGAAGGATCTTGAAATTTATGTTGATAATAGCAGGAAAACAAATTGAGTAGCTTTTCTTTTATTAAAATTATAACCCAACTATAAAGTTAGAAAACATATAAAAAAATTCTCATCTTATTACATTATATTTATCATTCAAAACAAATAATAAGAAAAACATTATCACAAAAGGGAAGTTTATAATTTAGAAGCTATGTGATACGTATTGTTGGAGATTGGAAAGTAACATAAAAATAGAAATAAATATAAAATAAAAAAAGTACATAGAAAAAGTCAAACAAGTTATACACCTATACTCACTAGTCACTAGTTACCAGACACTTCTTGTCTTTTCTCTCTTTACTCATTTATTGTTTCTTCTTCATAAACAAAACCTGCAACTTATCTCCATTTCTCGACCCTTAATCACCTAGTAAAAACTTGACAATCCTAACGAAAACTCAAGCTACAAGCTATGCTAGTTGAGCAGGTTGGGGGTGGCCGAGCACCCGCCAGCCACCCCACTGGCTCCGCCTCTGCTCATATCCATTGTTCTTAAATGTTTCTTTTGGTTAATATATTTACCAGGATGCAGGATTACTCCCCTTTACCCAAAAAAGAAAACAATGACAACACCTACCAGGAACAGGAACCGATTACTGCTCCAAACTCTCCGATCACCCACCAACATACACTTACAACCCACACTCAGAAGAGGAAGAAGATGCTACTATTAGTTCAATTAAGAACTCAAAAGATAGATTTGATGATACACCAGTACAAGGTCTCAAGGACTTAAAGGAAACATATAAGCATGCACGTAGAGTTGAACCTCAAAGTCTACTATTTACGAAAGAAGAACCACGTAACTACAAGAAGGCTTCAACAAACAAGAAATGGATCGAGGCCATAGAAATTGAACTAGATTCAATAAACAAGAACAACACATGGACTCTTACTACTTTGCCTACAAATCAAAAGGCAATAGGACTTAAATGGGTCTTCAAGACCAAGAGAGATGCAAAAGGAGAAATCATCAAATACAAGGCACGCTTAGTAGCAAAAGGTTATGTACAAGAACAAGGAATAGAATTCGATGAAGTATATGCGCCAGTTTCACCTATCGAGATAATTCGTTTGATTTTAGCACTAGCAGCATATCATGGATCGCAAGTACATCACCTAAATGTCAAATCAGCATTTTTACATGAAGATTTGAAGGAAGAAGTCTACATCAACACAACCTGAAGGTTTCTGATGCGTGCCAAACAGTCAAGCTAAATCACTCAAGCCTGCCACTTGTGAATGGCAGACCGTAATCAGCTTAAAACTGCTCAAGCACGAATGCAATGAAGATCAGGAGAGTATAGTGTTTCCCCAGGTCGTTAAGTCCCAACGAGCTGTGCGAGAATAGTCAAACGTAAAGTGATCGAGAGGATTTGAACGGGAAAGGATTGTGGTTGATCTATACCTAAAGAGAAAGCCCATAAACTACAGGGGCTTAAATGCAAATTAGAGGAAATTAAAAAGATAAAATCTATTAAATAAACGCTATCACTATTTGCAAATTGATGTTTTTGTTGATTTTATAAAACAAAATATCTTAAATAAACTATTTTAACTAAAACGTAAACTTAAAATATCTAAAAACGTGGCCTAAAATGAAAACGTACGTTATGTACGAAAATTACGCTGGAGCGCAAGATAAAACGTAAAATTTGTGAAATAAAAGTCCTACGAATGTAAAAACAATTTTCTTACATTCTAAATGACCAAAAATAATTTTAGGAAAAAGCGGAATATTTTTTTGAGTTTTTATTTATTTATTATGATTTAAAAACCAAAAACTAAGAATTTAATTTTTAAAAATATCAAAACATTTAGGAAAATTATGAAATTTGGCATAAAAATACTTCAACTAATTCTAAACATAGGAAAAATAAAAAGACTGAAAAATCTGTTTAGAATAAGCTAATATTAAGCAAACTGATCTACTAAGCTAAATAGAGAAAAAGTAATTAAAAGGATTAAATGAGTAGAATGAGACATGAAAGACCCAAGGGCACAGTTGGTTAAGTGTGATGTGTGTGAGGCGTGGGAATGCTGGGCAGGAGGTCTTGGGTTCGAAACCTTCTTCTCCACCTTTTTGTTATTTTGATTTTCAAAACTTGGATTAAAAACCTTTAAAAACTTTAACAATGCATGCTAATAACAAAAAGGTTCAAGAGAGCAGTTGGACTTTGCTGTTGTCTTGTCTACGTGGGTGGTCTTGTGCAGCAGGTCAGGGGATCGAATCCCACCTCTGCCTTTATGCTATTTATTTTATTTGGACTATTCTTTTCTTGCCATTTGAAAATGAGAACAAAAAAACACCTTTACACAAAAACTAAAACCATTACTGATATAACAAAAAAAAAACAGGAAAGAAAATCATATAACACTTTTAAAGGGGTGTTTGGCTAAAAAGGACAAAGGGGGCTGTTTGGATGAGCTAGTTACTAAGGGGCTGTTTGGTTTTTGGCTTCTAAGGGGCTGTTTACATAAGCTTGGACAAGCTTATCCAAGCTTCTCAAAAGCTTCAAATTAGCTAAGTTCACTCTACCAAGCTTTAAAAAACTTGAATAAGCAATAAATAGAAGTGAATAAGCACTAAAAAACTCCAAATAAGCACAAATTCAACTGTTGCACAGGGGACTTTTCAGAAAAGGGTAGCCAAAATAAGCTAACAAATAAGCACTTTACAAGCTAATTAAAACTGGACCAATATTTTTCTAATTTTGTTGAGCAGCTAAATTTTAATTTCCCAAAAGAATTTAAGCTAAATCTTAATAATGAGCACACAATAAAATTCCAAAGTTTATTCAAAAACGGGTATTTAGAAATTTTGACTTTTTGACAAAACTAAAAAACTGACTAACTTGAATTTTGATCATGATTTAAGGACTGATAATGATGTTACTAGGTGAATGAAACCTACTGCAAGCTAGCTCTAAGGTTTTTAAGCACAAAATAAACTTTTGTTTTAACAAAATTTCAACAGTGGAACTGTTGAGATGGACTAAGGTGAGATTTGACTTTGAGCCCTTGCAAGCACAAGATTAAGACTGATATGAGCACAAAACAGATACACAAGCATGGGACAATAGATACCAAGCACTGCATAAACCTATAGCACAACTTAAATACCAAATCCAAACATACCTTTTAATACTGTTTTGCAATTAAAACTATTTAGGCTACTGAACCAGCTTAAGATATTTATCAAACTAAGTTCAAATACTATAATGATCACTAAATAGGCAAACCTAAACCATTTCTAACAACTAATGCAAAAACCAACACAAACTGCAACTGAGATGAAAATGTAAATGGGACAGAAGCTTACAAATGTCCAGCTGTTGTAGCAAACTAAAACCAAACCCACTCCTACTCTATGCTAATCTAATCCAACCCCAAAGCATCACAGCATCAACCCAAATCATCACCATTCCCATTCTTGGCATCACAGTTGACTTATGTTGACCATGGAACAAAATTTCTTAAAACTGATTTGCAGGCTTTCCAAAAGCTTATAAAGAACTTAAACACTTATTTGAGCTTAAACATAAGCTTCTAAAAGCTTGAGCATAGGATTTTGAAACTGAGATTGCAACAGTTAACTTGAAAACATGAATTTAAACAGAACCTTGATATTGTTGATTAAAAGTGAATTACAATGATAAATTAACTTAATTGAGATACATAAAAGCTGAGATTACAATATTTGGACTTAAAACTAAAACATTGATTTAAAAACGACATTAAGAAAAAACTAAAAAAAACTAACTACTACTTAATCCTTGCTTCTCTTCCTCTCTTTTATACTCCAATAAGCTCCACGTGTCTTCTTGATCAAATCCCACCTCTTAATTTGACCAATGGGTGAGTTTTAAGGGTTTTGGTCACTTTCTCAATTTTGGCGGGAAAGTTGACATTTGACCACTGGGTTCTGAAACTGCAACTAGGAGGGGGGTGGACAGGTGTGATGATGAGGGGGTTTGATGTGGCAGAGATAAGGGGGGCTGAGGTGATGGGAGAGAGGGTTGCAGACTTGCAGGCAATTGGTCAAGTGAGGAAGAAGGAAACCTGTGTGGGAGGGAAAAGTGTTTGGTGTTTGACTGAGGTTTGACCTGGCCAGTCCAAATGGTTTGTGACAGGGGGTCCAAAAATGTTTAAAGGCAGAGTCCATTTCATTTTGACAAGGCTTATGTATACAAGGACTAGTTTTGTAATTTTCTGAAAGATGAGGGACCAATACTGTAATTTTCCAAAGTTGTAACAAGGGACCAATATTGACAAGTTTTAATTGTGCAAGTACCATTTTTGACATTTTCAAATTTTCCAGGGACCAAACTTGACAATTTCAAAAGTTCAGGGACTTTTTCTGCCATTTAACAAAAGATTTATTCAAGGACCATTTTTGACAATTTAGAATATTTCAGGGACCTTGAATAACATTTTTCTTTATTTCGTTTTACCAGGGACTGTTTTTGACAACTTTTGAAACTTGGGGGACTAAAACTGCCAATTATGCAAACTTTATACGTTTTTCACCAGATTTTGATATTTTTGCATTTAAAACACATAAAACACTTAGTTGTGATATTTTTATCATTTTGATGCATTTCTGAGTGTTTTCAGATGTTTTTGCAGTTTAAATGGTACAAAAATGATGAGTATTTAGACACTCATCAATCCCCCACACTAAGATATTGCTAGTCCCTAGCAATGTTTTGAGAAAAATTAATGGATTTCATCTCTTTACCAAAAGCCATTACTTTTGGAGTAGCCAAATGTTTCAGTTCAAGTAAGAACCTTGGTACACCGATAACCAAGTGATTTTGAGCAAACCACCAGCTTTCAACGGATTTGGTTTGTCTTTACCAAAAGCCGTTTGCTTCTGGACTAGCCAACTCTTAGATAAATTATCAATATTATCTTTGGTGAGCTGATTACCAATTATGGTTTTTCAACTGCCTTTACCACAAGCCATAAACTTGCGGGCTAGCCAACTCTTCACTTTTAAGGATCTGGTGAGCTGAATACCATACAATTTTGGGCAAATTGCAAGCCGTCAACGGATTTGAGATATCTTTACCAAGAGCCGTTTGCTCCTGGATTAGCCAGTCCTTATGTGGGTTAGACATGGTGGACTGATTACCATTTGTTGTGTTTAGTACATAGTACTTCCACTAAAAAAAAATTTTAAAATTTGGCCATTTTGGGGGAAAAAGGGACTAAAAGGGTACATTTATGATCAAAATTCGCCAGAATTTCCCCCCCCCCCCACACTTAGAAATGAATATTGTCCTCAATATTCAAAGTACCTGCTGTAATGCCGAAACTTAGAACGTAAAAAGATAACATTACTAGCTAAGTGTGGAAACACAACAATTATTCTCTTTCTTAATATTTACAATTTTCATTCATTTTTAGATCTATATACAACATGTGGGGCATCTCCCCCACACTAGGGTGGTACACACGGGTGAAAACCCATGTTAAGCTACTGTTTTTGATTACCGAGTCGCTAGCTTGACTCGACCCCGAATTGATTGGTTCATGGGGAAGTAAGTGGAAGAGACAATCTCCATCGGACTTTTATTCAAGATGTTTGGATAAACATTGAAGTACGTGAAAGTTCCACACCGATGAGATACAGACAGACCCGGCTCACAAATGGTATATGGAAATGCCAGGGTCAAAGATAATGTCTTCATTCCCGAAGGAGTGAAGAACAGGAGAAGCCACGGGATAGGTGAAGAAGAGATAGAAAATCATGATAAACATCATGACTAACTCATCTTCATCCATAGGAGGATCCATAATTTCAGGATTATGAATCTCATCATTTAAGCTTATGTGATCAAGACGAATCTCGGGTGTGTCATGATCGAAATGGGAGTTATCATACTCCAGCGAAGATATGATATGAGTGAGTTCATCGGCGAACTCCTCGTGAAGAGAATCAATCACAAGATGTAAATCTGTGAATTCTTGTTCCACTGTAGACTCATCACTATCCTCAATCTGAGTATCAAAGAGTGGATTCTCAGAAATTAAAGTGAATTCAGAGTTGAATTCAAATAGAGGATTAGTGAAAGTAGTTTTGAATGTTTCAGGAACAAAGTGATTAACATTCTCTATTGGACTGTTGGGATAAGAAGTGAGTGAACGATCATTATCAAGGAGACTTTCAGTCTCTCCCAGATCGGCTTTGAAATCAGAAAGACTATCATTACTTTCCGATGAAAGTGGATTGGTGTGAGTGAGCTCATCGGTGAACTCCTCAAGATGATGATCAGCATCAGTCTGAGGGAGTGATGCCTCAACATACTCGATGTTTCCATGAGAAGTACAATCGTCGCTAACATCGGAGAAAGTTTCAAAATGATCTTTTGAACACTCAATAGGGGAGATAGAATCACACACATGATCAGAAGTTCCCTGTGACTCTCTCGGGATTGGGACAAGGTTCTCAACACTAGACTTTATGAATTCGTCTGATTCCTTTTCAGGAACAGAAGATGCTTGTCCTCCATGGTCAGAGAGTGAGTGGGAGCTTCGGGTGTGATAGCAGTTGTTTGAGATGGAATCTCAACTGCTGGGATATCATCTGATGAACTTGATGAATCAAGTGTATCATCATCATCACTGTCATCAGGAATAAAACGAAATTGAGAGCTAGATCTGACTGCTTTTTCTTTTGCAATTGATTCCCTAACAGATTTCTCAAAGGCAATTTGGGATTTTATTTTAGCAGCCTGATCTTCAGCTAGCAATTCTTCCATGGATTTCTCATGTGAATTTTGAATGACAGGACATTCTGGGAGTGGAGATTTGTCAAAACCGGAAGGTTGACATTGATAATCATCATGAGGACCCCCACAATATACACAAGAAACACTGGGAATATTATGAAGTACAGTTTTATTGAACTCCTCACCTCTTTTCACTAACTCCAGAAGCTCTAGATAAGTGTCTTGTTGGGTTTGTTGAGGAGTTTGAGTTTTTTGGAACTGTGGAGGTTGGTCGTGATATGGATAGTCGTAATTGTTACAAGGAAATGGATTCCCTGTTTGATAATCAGAGCTGAAGTGGGGACCTCCACAGTTCTCACAACAAAATGATTGTTGTGGGTGGTCATGTGAATAATATGGAATTTGGTCATTTCCAAAGTCCTGAGTGTTGCCAGAAAACTGTTCGTAGACAAACGTGTTTCCGGATTGACACTCAAATCCTTGGTGAGGACCTCCACAAAATTCACAGCAGTTATGTTGATTATATGAAGATGAGTCGGGCTGTGGTGGGTAATTGGAAAAGTTTGAGGGGTCGTTAAATGAGTTCTGATTAGGATCATAATCAAATGAATTCCTCGAACCACAAAACAAACAACTCCCGTTACGGATATCATTACCACATTGTACACATGTACACCAACGACAGGGTGAACCATAAAGAGGCTCACCACAACCGACACAAGGAATAAACGATTCTATTTGAGAGTTATGAGAAGGAATCTGATTATTCAAAGAATCAACAAAACCAACATGGTGATCTGAATGACTATCAAGTCTCGAAGAACATTTTGAAAAATCCGGAGGTGGGACAAGTGGTGTGCTCTGAGAGCTAGCAATTTCCACCACTTCCGTTATGGTCTCCGGTTCTGGTTCTTGAGAAACGTGAAGATTAGGCAAGTCATTCTTGCGAGTCACCGGTCTGAATTCTGCATGTTTGCTTTTAACCGTAAATCGTGAAAGTTTAGAATCAATTCTAGACGGCTTGGGAGCAATTGAGGGATTAGATCTTTGGATAACCGTAGGTTGGACGTATTTAGTACCTCCATTATCAGAGGGAAGTACCTGGTCCTTTGTCACCCCGGTCTCTCGTTCTATTTCCCTACGCAGAATTAATGGATCTTCACGAACAACACGAATTCTAGACATTTGTGATAAAGTCTGAAGCTTTTCAGCTTCGTCCCATAATTCGTCGTAGTCGAGAGATTCCATGAGAATAGAAGTTTAGAATCAAATGGATAGAGGGTAAAGGGATAAAGAATCAAAAAAGGGTAAGAGGGTAAAGAGGAATATTTTTGGTATTTTTGAAAAACATGATGTAAAAACAAAGAATGAAAATCTTTTTGGGTTTTTTGGATTTTAAAAGATGGTATGAACAAGGAGTGATTATTCAAATCACTAATCTGCTAAACGTAAGACTATTAGCACTGCTCCCCGGCAGCGGCGCCAAAATTTGATGCGTGCCAAACAGTCAAGCTAAATCACTCAAGCCTGCCACTTGTGAATGGCAGACCGTAATCAGCTTAAAACTGCTCAAGCACGAATGCAATGAAGATCAGGAGAGTATAGTGTTTCCCCAGGTCGTTAAGTCCCAACGAGCTGTGCGAGAATAGTCAAACGTAAAGTGATCGAGAGGATTTGAACGGGAAAGGATTGTGGTTGATCTATACCTAAAGAGAAAGCCCATAAACTACAGGGGCTTAAATGCAAATTAGAGGAAATTAAAAAGATAAAATCTATTAAATAAACGCTATCACTATTTGCAAATTGATGTTTTTGTTGATTTTATAAAACAAAATATCTTAAATAAACTATTTTAACTAAAACGTAAACTTAAAATATCTAAAAACGTGGCCTAAAATGAAAACGTACGTTATGTACGAAAATTACGCTGGAGCGCAAGATAAAACGTAAAATTTGTGAAATAAAAGTCCTACGAATGTAAAAACAATTTTCTTACATTCTAAATGACCAAAAATAATTTTAGGAAAAAGCGGAATATTTTTTTGAGTTTTTATTTATTTATTATGATTTAAAAACCAAAAACTAAGAATTTAATTTTTAAAAATATCAAAACATTTAGGAAAATTATGAAATTTGGCATAAAAATACTTCAACTAATTCTAAACATAGGAAAAATAAAAAGACTGAAAAATCTGTTTAGAATAAGCTAATATTAAGCAAACTGATCTACTAAGCTAAATAGAGAAAAAGTAATTAAAAGGATTAAATGAGTAGAATGAGACATGAAAGACCCAAGGGCACAGTTGGTTAAGTGTGATGTGTGTGAGGCGTGGGAATGCTGGGCAGGAGGTCTTGGGTTCGAAACCTTCTTCTCCACCTTTTTGTTATTTTGATTTTCAAAACTTGGATTAAAAACCTTTAAAAACTTTAACAATGCATGCTAATAACAAAAAGGTTCAAGAGAGCAGTTGGACTTTGCTGTTGTCTTGTCTACGTGGGTGGTCTTGTGCAGCAGGTCAGGGGATCGAATCCCACCTCTGCCTTTTTGCTATTTATTTTATTTGGACTATTCTTTTCTTGCCATTTGAAAATGAGAACAAAAAAACACCTTTACACAAAAACTAAAACCATTACTGATATAACAAAAAAAAAACAGGAAAGAAAATCATATAACACTTTTAAAGGGGTGTTTGGCTAAAAAGGACAAAGGGGGCTGTTTGGATGAGCTAGTTACTAAGGGGCTGTTTGGTTTTTGGCTTCTAAGGGGCTGTTTACATAAGCTTGGACAAGCTTATCCAAGCTTCTCAAAAGCTTCAAATTAGCTAAGTTCACTCTACCAAGCTTTAAAAAAATTGAATAAGCAATAAATAGAAGTGAATAAGCACTAAAAAACTCCAAATAAGCACAAATTCAACTGTTGCACAGGGGACTTTTCAGAAAAGGGTAGCCAAAATAAGCTAACAAATAAGCACTTTACAAGCTAATTAAAACTGGACCAATATTTTTCTAATTTTGTTGAGCAGCTAAATTTTAATTTCCCAAAAGCATTTAAGCTAAATCTTAATAATGAGCACACAATAAAATTCCAAAGTTTATTCAAAAACGGGTATTTAGAAATTTTGACTTTTTGACAAAACTAAAAAATTGACTAACTTGAATTTTGATCATGATTTAAGGACTGATAATGATGTTACTAGGTGAATGAAACCTACTGCAAGCTAGCTCTAAGGTTTTTAAGCACAAAATAAACTTTTGTTTTAACAAAATTTCAACAGTGGAACTGTTGAGATGGACTAAGGTGAGATTTGACTTTGAGCCCTTGCAAGCACAAGATTAAGACTGATATGAGCACAAAACAGATACACAAGCATGGGACAATAGATACCAAGCACTGCATAAACCTATAGCACAACTTAAATACCAAATCCAAACATACCTTTTAATACTGTTTTGCAATTAAAACTATTTAGGCTACTGAACCAGCTTAAGATATTTATCAAACTAAGTTCAAATACTATAATGATCACTAAATAGGCAAACCTAAACCATTTCTAACAACTAATGCAAAAACCAACACAAACTGCAACTGAGATGAAAATGTAAATGGGACAGAAGCTTACAAATGTCCAGCTGTTGTAGCAAACTAAAACCAAACCCACTCCTACTCTATGCTAATCTAATCCAACCCCAAAGCATCACAGCATCAACCCAAATCATCACCATTCCCATTCTTGGCATCACAGTTGACTTATGTTGACCATGGAACAAAATTTCTTAAAACTGATTTGCAGGCTTTCCAAAAGCTTATAAAGAACTTAAACACTTATTTGAGCTTAAACATAAGCTTCTAAAAGCTTGAGCATAGGATTTTGAAACTGAGATTGCAACAGTTAACTTGAAAACATGAATTTAAACAGAACCTTGATATTGTTGATTAAAAGTGAATTACAATGATAAATTAACTTAATTGAGATACATAAAAGCTGAGATTACAATATTTGGACTTAAAACTAAAACATTGATTTAAAAACGACATTAAGAAAAAACTAAAAAAAACTAACTACTACTTAATCCTTGCTTCTCTTCCTCTCTTTTATACTCCAATAAGCTCCACGTGTCTTCTTGATCAAATCCCACCTCTTAATTTGACCAATGGGTGAGTTTTAAGGGTTTTGGTCACTTTCTCAATTTTGGCGGGAAAGTTGACATTTGACCATTGGGTTCTGAAACTGCAACTAGGAGGGGGGTGGACAGGTGTGATGATGAGGGGGTTTGATGTGGAAGAGATAAGGGGGGGCTGAGGTGATGGGAGAGAGGTTTGCAGACTTGCAGGCAATTGGTCAAGTGGGGAAGAAGGAAACCTGTGTGGGAGGGAAAAGTGTTTGGTGTTTGACTGAGGTTTGACCTGGCCAGTCCAAATGGTTTGTGACAGGGGGTCCAAAAAGGTTTAAAGGCAGGGTCCATTTCATTTTGACAAGGCTTATGTATACAAGGACTAGTTTTGTAATTTTCTTAAAGATGAGGGACCAATCCTGTAATTTTCCAAAGTTGTAACAAGGGACCAATATTGACAAGTTTTAATAGTGCAAGTACCATTTTTGACATTTTCAAATTTTCCAGGGACCAAACTTGACAATTTCAAAAGTTCAGGGACTTTTTCTGCCATTTAACAAAAGATTTATTCAAGGACCATTTTTGAAAATTTAAAATATTTCAGGGACCTTGAATAACATTTTTCTTTATTTCGTTTTACCAGGGACTGTTTTTGACAACTTTTGAAACTTGGGGGACTAAAACTGCCAATTATGCAAACTTTATACGTTTTTCACCAGATTTTGGTATTTTTGCATTTAAAACACATAAAACACTTAGTTGTGATATTTTTATCATTTTGATGCATTTCTGAGTGTTTTCAGATGTTTTTGCAGTTTAAATGGTACAAAAATGATGAGTATTTAGACACTCATCAGTTTCATACAACAAGGAAATTCACGAAAAGTTTACAAGCTCGCGAAGGCGTTATATGGCTTAAGACAAGCACCACGAGCTTGGAATGTGAAGCTTGATCAAACCTTAAAGTCATTAGACTTTAAGAAATGTAATCTCGAACAAGCAGTTTACATTAAGAGAAGCAAGAGTTCTACAGTTATAGTTGGAGTATACGTAGATGATTTGATAATCATGGGCTCACCGAAGAAAGAAATTGCGTTGTTCAAATCCCAAATGAAAGACAAATTTGAAATGAGCGACTTAGGATTGTTAGCTTATTACCTTGGAATAGAAGTTAATCAAGAAAACAAGGTATATTAACAAGATCTTGAAAGAAACAAGTATGACAGACAGTAATGCTACAAAGATACCAATGGATCCCGGTACTAAGTTGGTAAAGGCGGAAGATGGAAACTCAGTTGACGCAACTCATTACCGAAGTTTAATTGGAAGTCTCAGGTACTTACTACATACAAGACCAGATCATAGTTACTCAGTCGGACTACTCAGCAGATTTATGGAAGACCCGAAGGATCATCACCTAAAGGAAGTGAAGCAAGTAATCCGATATATCATATGAACAAAAGAGCATGGCATTGTATTATGGAATCAATACCGATCAAGGAAAAGGAACTACAGGGATAGTATTTTATTTTGGAGAATCACCTATTACTTGGTGTACTCAGAAGCAACCAACGGTAGCGCTCTCATCATGTGAATCAGAATTCATGGAGGCTACTGGAGCAGCATGTCAAGCCTTATGGTTAAAACGGCTACTTAATGAATTAACTAGATGGGAAGAGAAAAGAATAACGCTGAAGGTCGACAACATTTCAGCAATAGCACTCATCAGGAACCCAGTTTTTCATGGAAGAAGCAAGCACATCGACATTCGCTATCATTTGATTCGGGAATGCGTAGAGAATGGACACATCAATGTGGAACACGTCAGTGGAGAATTACAAAGAGCAGATATTCTAACAAAAGCTTTATCAAGACTAAAGTTTGTGACTATGCGACAAATGGTCAGAGTTCAAGACTTAGGATGAAGCAACGATCAAGATTAAGGAGGAGAATTTGAACAATAATCTCGATATTTCTTGATATGTAAATAACGAAACATAAAGGACCAAAGATGTTCGTTAGTTAGTTAGTAACCGCCAAGCGGTTAAGTTAGTTATGGCGGTTAGTTAGTTATTTATGTCGGTTATGTAAACCGAACAGACACAAACGAAGGGACACACCCTTTCGTTACCCATATATATGTATGTACATGCAACGATGTAATGTTAGACAAAATATAGTTATTCAGTATAATTTTCAATTCATTATTCGACTCATACATTGGGACAACAACATAACCCTAAACCTACTGGACCCTAACCTCTTGATTAGGGTTCATTAGGTTTAGGGTTACATTAGCTCATTTCTTTACTGTGGCCCGCTTCGGATGGGCTTTAATCATTAGTAATCTTAGTTGCCTCACTGGTTTTACCACCAACATTAGCTTTTCAAACGCGACTACATGGACTAACACGGGTGTTGCTTACTTCTTTACTTTGCTCCGCTTCCGATGGGCTAGGATCATCGATATTAATTCCGACCTTCTATTTCTTAGAAGCCTTTACATTTTTATCATTGTAAAGAAAACCTGTCGACTTTTCTATCATCATTGATCTTGTTACGATAGAATTTTTGTTAATCAGTATTTGCAGCTGTGTCTTTAGTCGGTCTGTTGAGTTTAAGGAGAACTGCATAATAGCAAATTTGTTGGTAGATCTTACTTAACTCTCGGATACCATGTAAAATTGTGAATAAAGATATTAGTGAATATGTTTTGTGTGATTACATAATGAGATCTCATTATGTATTGACACCGAACATACTCGATAATATCTTGATTTGTTATTTTTACATGGTATTGGAGCTTTATGTAAGATCCACCAACAAATTTACTATTTTGCATGTCTCCTCAAAACTCAACAGACCAGACCAAGGACACAACTCCAAATACTGGTTAAAAAGACTTCTATTGCAACATGATTAATGAACATAGAAAAGCCGACAAGTCTTCGTTGTGATGATAAAAATCTAAAGGCTTATAAGAAATTGATGGTCGGAATTACTTCCGATGATTATAGCCCATCGAAAGCGGGGTAAATTAAAGAAGTAAGCAACACCCCTGTTAGTCCATGTGGTGGCGTTTGAAATGAAAATTTTGGTGGTAAAACCAGTGAGGTATCTAAGATTAATCACGATTAAAGACCATCCTACGTGAGGCAAAGTAAGAAATGTGCTAATATAAGACTAAACCTAGTGGAACCTAATCAAGGGCTTAGGGTCCTGTAGGTTTAGAGTTATGTTAGCTTGAGGTGGCAGCTGCTCTCACTTTGGTGGTACAGTAACTTTCTTTATCAGTATCTAATTTTGTGTCCTTGATCGGTTCTGTTAAGTTTAAGGATACGCTTGGTCTCTCTTGAGTACTACAGTAAGTTTCTTTTTCAGTATTCGAAGCTGCGTCTTTGGTCTGGTCTGTTGAGTTTAAGGAGACACCTAATATCTCTTTAGTGCTAGAGAAAACTACTTGGTCAATATTCCGAGTTGTGTCCTTGGTTGTCTATGTTTGGTTTAAAGATACAGCTGCTCCCTCTCCGATGGTAGAACGAATTGCTTTATCAGTATTCAGAGTTTGTAAAATAGCAAATAGATGGTTGGGGAATCATCTCCCATCCTACTTAGTATAATCGCTCTTCCACATTCGCTTTCCCAGAACCTAAAGTTGGGGGAATAGTTATGCCTGAACTTCTTAAGAAAGTTTGGATAGAATCGAGTTAGGCTTATGTTGCACATAAGACATGAGCATGAAATGTGTTTTCAGACATGGATAAATATTTTGGCCATTTCAGTCAAACAAAAGGCTAAGTACCTCTTGTATATATATGATGATTTGAGTATATAAAGTACTCAGTTATAAAAAGAGAATTTCTAAATGAAACTCATATTCATATGCTTGTGACTAGTCTGAGTCAAATGTTCATTTTCTCTTATTATTTCGTTGAAGAACAAATCGTGAAATGGTGTTTCGTGTTTGTTGAATTAACGTTCGTGTTATGTAACAACACAGCTACAAATGTAGAGTTTGCGATCCAGTCAATCGAGCAGTTCAAATCCGATGATAGATGTGCAAACTTTGGGACAAGTCTTAGGCTCTAGACGCAGATATAATCCCGGTACGGGTAGAATGTTGGCGGGCATGGCATCAAGTTCAAGCGCCGAGTTACAACCCCAATCCCAAGAGCCATCATACAAGCAAAGACGAGTTGATGACTTGCTCGAGACACAAAATAGAGCATGGGGGAGCAAGTTCGTGCATTGGAGGAGCAAAACCATGCAACACAAGCTGAAATCAATTATATCCAAACTTTCTTAACAAGTATAGACATAACTATTATATTTCCCTGACTTTAGGTTATCAGAAAACGAATGAGGAATGGCAATTATAGTGAGTAGGATAGGAGAAGATTCCCCACCTGTCTATTTGCTATTTTACAAACTCTGAATACTGAAAAAGAGAAGACCAAGGACACAACTCAGAATGCTGATAAATAAATTTTCTGTAGCACTAAAGAGAGAGCAGTTGTCTCCTTAAACTCAACAGACCCGACCAAAGGCACAGCTCCTCGAACACTGAAAAAGAAACTGATTGTAGCACTCAAATGAAACCAGCTGTATCCTTAAACTTAACAGACCCGACCAAGGACACAAAATCAGATATTGATAAAGAAACTTAATGCACCACCAAAGTGAGACCAACTGTCACCTCAAGCTAACATAACCCTAAACCTACTGGACCCGAACAGGGTAAAATTAAAATACAAATATGAATATTCGTGAGAAGCGTAAAAATGATTCGGAAAAAAGTGTTTAACAAGTTTCACATGATGGGGGATGTTGGTGAATAAAAAATCTATAAATGAAGTTTTTCGAAAATGTATACTTTTGATGAAAAAAGTTGCAAAAAATATGTTTGTGCATCAAAAATTTTAAATCGACATTTTGTGCATCAAAAATGTTTTTTTACATCCAATTTTTTTTTAGTATTTAAATTAAAATTCCATTCTATATGACAAAAAAAAAATTAAAAGTTAAAATAAAATTGTGCATTAGAATTTCCCTTTCTATGCATTAAAAAAATGCGTAAAACTTTAAAATTATTAAAAATTACATGAAAACTTTTTATTCTCCAACATCCACCATTTTCTAAAAATAATTTAGAATGTTTGTCAAATAATTTTTAATTTTTTCAAGTCTTGTTACACTTCTCAAGAATTTTTGCCTTTTTATTTGATCTCCTCCCTATAGTAACAATACTAATGAAATAGACTTTTAAGTTTGACTAAAATACACTGTTGGTCCCTAAACTTGTCAATAAGCTTCGCGTTGGGACAAACCTGGGCCTTTTCATCGTCGGGGGTCCCTATTTCAAGTTTCTTACTCGTTACTGGTCCTTTGACCATATTGCCGTTAGTCAAGGACGTCAGATGGCGTTAGATTTGTCTTTAGTCCAAGGGCATAATTGTCAATTCCATATTTCAATTAAAAATTTCTTAATTATTGCCACATGTAATGTAACCCTCTTCCCGCCCCATAAACACCTAGTCTGTATTATTTTTCGTCCCAGAACTTTCGTTACAAGAATTATCAGAATTTACAAACCCTAATTGCATGTCACAAAACCCCTGTTTATCAATCATAAAACCGAAACATGGACTTTACTCTATGGAAAGTAAGAAGACATCCAGGTTATCCAGTTAATGATACCGTCCTATACGACTCTGCTAAGAAGAAATACGGTACTGTTTTTTTTATTATAGTCATTGGAATTTGTAATTGGGGTATTTATTGTTTGCCAATTAAGTTTTTAGAATGCCCTAAACATATATTAACATGTTTTCAGGTGGTAGATCTAATATGTTTAGCATGAGGGTTCATCACAATGGTGTCCTTAAATACTGGCATGGTAGAACATACATTGGAGGTATGGAAACTTTAGTTGATTTGGTTGATGTTGATAGTGTGTTAGTTGAAGAGTTAGATGTTCTTATGTATGAATTGGGTTATGAGCTTGGTTCAAAAAATTACTATTACTTTGTTAAGCCTGATAGTAATTTAGATGATTGTTTGTAAAGCTTAAGTGAGAGTGCTAATTTAGAAATATTGAAAGATCTTGTCGATGGCCATAAGATGATAGAGGTTTATGTTGAAAATGGTAAGCCAACATTGGATGTTGATCAAATGTCACCAAAGTCAATTAGGACAGTTATTGCTGATGTGGATGCAACAAAGAAAAAGGCAGCTCTTGCTATTGTTCCATATTACTCAAACAAATTGTTCTTAGAAAACATTGTTAATAAATTTGTAGTAGAGGATATATGTCAGGTTACACATCAACCTTTGGAAGTCAATACTTTGGTACAATCTAGTCAGATGCCAGAAACAGAACCCTTGTTTCCATCTGTAGAAGTCTGTCAGACTGAAGATGTTGTAGGTGATGTCAACCAGCATATAGATAAACATTTTGATCATATCCAAATAGATAGTCCTGAAGAGGTATGTCAAAATGATCAAGAGTTAGGTCATCATGATGAGGAAATATGCAATCCTGTGGAGCATATCCAAAAAGGTAAATTTGTACAGGTAAGTAAGATCGATGAAGCATTAAGTGATGACAATGTGAGTGAGACAGACAGTTATATAAGTGATGATGATGATATTGAGAACAATCGTAATTGAAACACAGTTGTCGATGAGGCTACTACTTTTGAGGAGCCTGATTTTGATGTTAATCTGTTCAAAGTGACTGAGACTATAGAGTTACCATCTATAGGTACCACCAACCAGCTACCACATGATTTTTTTAAGAAAAGTGAGTTGGATCTGTTAGATGATAATGATTTTTCAAGTGGTTCTGAGAATGAGGATGAGTATGTTATTAGGAGGAACAAATTGAGGGCATACAAGAAACAAAAGTTAAGTGAGGCAGCACAAGCAGAGGACGAAATATATTTTTTCTGTGGTCAAAGTTTTGTAACTGCAAAAGAAGTGAAAGATAGGATCTACCTGCTTTCAATAAAGACTAGGAGGAAATTGCAACTCATTAAGAATGACAAACAGAGAATTAGGGTTAGGTGTCTTGGAAAAATACATGTTTGTGGAATAACCGAAGGATCAGGGCTGGGAAAAGCCCCAAAGAGGAAAACTGGTCCGATAACTAGAGGCCTTGGAAGGGATGTATATTTGCGAACACGCAAGGAGCAAGCAACAGATTGCCCATGGTTGTTGTATGTAGCCAAAAATACAGCTAAAGATGTATGGATTGTTCGAACTTTCAGGGATGAACACAAATGTTTGCAATCAAGAGAGATTAAAGCATGTGGCTACAAGTTTCTTTAGAAGCAAATAGTTGACCAAGTTCAAGTCAATCTAGATATTCCAATCAAGGTTGTTCAAGATCAGCTCAGTAAACAGTTTGAAGTTCAGGTGTCTATGCAAAAGGCATTAAGGGCAAAAAAAAAAAAAGGCAGAAAATGAGATTAGGGGTGATCATAAGCAGCAATACACCCTTTTAAGAGACTATGTTGAAGAGTTGCAGAAAACAAACCCAAATACAATAGTTAGGATAAGTGTACAAACTGAAACAGATGCAACTAGTCCAACCAGAGTTTTCAAGAGAATGTATGTATGCTTAGGTGCTTTGAAGGAAGGATATAAAGCTTGTCAAAGAGAGTTGTTGGGGTTAGATGGTGCTTTTATGAGGGGTCCTTTTCCTGGCCAGCTTCTTACAGCAGTCGGTATAGACAGCAACAATGGAATATACCCTTTAGCCTACGCGGTTGCAGAAGCTGAAAGCAAAGACTCATGGATTTGGTTTCTTGAATGTCTAAGAGATGATCTTGACTTGCAACCAAAATCAAACTACACTTTTATCAGTGACAAGCAAAAGGTGATGTTACCATTTAGTTGATTAGATTCACTTGTATTTTCGATAAATGCAAGTTTTATTAGTAATGAATTGATGTTTATTTGTGTATGGTATCATCCAGCATTAGCAGAAGTACTCCGTAGTGCTGAACACAGATATTGTTTGAAGCACATCCATGATAATATGAAATTGCAATGGAATGCTAAAGCATACAAGGAACATTTGTGGAGATGTGCAGCAGCAACAACCGTCCAACAATTTGAGGCAGTCATGCTGGCATTCAAGAGGTTTAGCGAACCTGCCCATGCTTGGTTAAGTAAGATACCACCAACCCATTGGTCAAGGTCGCATTTTTCATGTACCTAACAAAATATATGTCTACCTATACATGTTTTGTTCTACGACATTGTTCTACACTGTTGTTTCTATAAATCAAACATGTTTTATAAATGTGTAGGGAGGGCTCATTCCGATGTGTTACTTAATAACATGTGTGAGGTGTTCAATGGGAAACTATTGGGAGGTAGGCACCAACCCATCATTACTGCTTTGAAATACATTAGAGAATACTGTATGAAAAGAATAGTGAACATTGTGAATGTATTTCACAAGTGTGTCGGACCATTAACACCAAAGGCAACACTCATGTTAAATGCAATCAAGAAAGAGGCTTATAAGTACACCGTTTTACGGGTTGAAGGAGATAAGTATGAGGTCAGTGGATGGGGAGATAAGTGTTTTGTGAATGTTAAAGCTAGGGCTTGTACATGTAGAAGATGGGAGCTTACAGGTATGCCATAAATCTTTATGTACTTTTGAAATTCTATAACATGTTAATTTTTTCTAAGATTGTCATATATAATTGTTAATACAAATAAACCGTAAAAACGTTTATTAATATTTTGCGATCTCTTTTTGTTTTGTTGATAACATATATAATGTTGTCTTAAGTATAATTATAAGGATACATGTTATTTTTGTAAAGCATTTACATATAATCTTTTAAATACAAAAATGTAGTAACTAAAGCATTTGTTGTAATAGTTAATTAGGATGGGTAAAAATCACAACCCATGGATATTAACCCATACCCAAAGAGACTTGATACAATGTATACTTAGATACATTGAATCTAGATATAACCCATGGACCAACCCATGACCCATAACCAAAAAACCCATGGGCAAAGAGGAGCGTTCCACGGATCCCTAGCTTTGTGCTAGCCGGATCCCAAGTGGAAGGGATCCGTTGGAACAGTGAGGAAATTTGCCTATAAATAGAGAGCTATTTCTTCATTCTAACTTACCCCTCTTCTTACTAAATCTCATATACACTCTCATTCTCTTCTAACATATAGATCACTTGATCTAGAGAGTTGTTCTTCTTTCTTTCTATTTGTGATCCTCATATAGGTCCTTCTCTAAGGCGAGATCACGAGCATTCTACAAGTCATCCAAGTAAGGGGTCCTTGATTGATTTGTCACTCCGCAAGATTTCTGTAGCGAAGATCTTGTATTTGATATTTCACATATTTGTTGTGTAATAGTTGTGTTTGTTTGGTCCACCGTGCTACGGACTTGGTATCTAGCTTTGTACCGGATAAAGTGTAAGCAACGTTGTGAAGGCTTCTCCGCCAAGTGAAGGAGTTTGTTGACATAGTGCTTGAAATCTCGAGTAGGTGACTCGGGGAGTGGAGTAGGGCAAGGAAGGTGTCCTTGTAGCCGAACCACTATAAATCGGTTGTGTCATTTCTATCCCTTACCTTTATTTATTTGCTTGCATTATCGTTAGATCTATACGTTCTCAACATCCATACGATTTCACATAATATCGAATCTAAAGTTTTTGAAATCAACTTAAAATCGGCAAAACTATTCAACCCCCCCTTCTAGTTTTCCACAATTGGTATCAGAGATAAGTTTATAAAAGTTTTAAAATAAAATTGTATTTTAAAAACTTTTCGATCACTATGGGTTCTGAAAATTATAAGGAAGGGCAATCTATGCAACGACCACCACTACTTGAAACTAATGGTTTTATATATTGGAAAAATAGATTCGAAACATATGTGAAGTCTAAAGATATTGATCTTTGGTACATTATTGTTGAAGGTGATTTTGAGGCTACCTCAAATGATGATAAAGGAAATTTAGTTCACATACCTCATGATAAACTAAATGATGAAATGAAGAAAAAGCTTTCTAAAAATAGTGAAGCAAAAATGGTTTTATATAATGCTTTACCGAAAAAGGAATTCGAAAGAATTTCTATGCTTAAAACCTCTAAAGAAATTTGGAATTCTTTAGTTGTAACTCATCAAGGCAGCCAACAAGTTAAAAATAATAAAATTGATTTATTTGTTCAACAATATGAACAATTTTCAATATCGGATGAGGAAACTATAGATCATTCATTTGCTAACTTTAATACTATTATTACATCTTTACAAGCACTTGATGAATCCTTTTCTAGCCGTAACCATGTTAGGAGATATCTAAGGGCACTTCCATCAAAGTGGAGATCCAAGGTGACGGCAATCGAAGAGTCAAAAGATTTGACAATCCTCACCCTCGATGAACTCATAGGCAACCTAAAAGTCTACGAGCTTGTCCTTCCTAAAGATTCCGAAGCCTCAAAGGTGAAAGAGAAACACAAATCTCTTGCCCTTAAAGCCAAAAAGGCTTCGAGCGATGAGGAGAACTCATCTTTGAGTAGTGACGACGAAGAGTACGCTATGGCGGTAAGGGACTTTAAAAAGTTCTTTAGAAGAAAGGGTAGATACGTCAAACAACCGTATGACGATAAGAAAGGCTTTCGGAAAAGCAAAGAGGACGAGAAGCCAAAAGATGATCGTACTTGCTTTAAATGTGGGGACCCAAACCACTTTATTAGTAAGTGTCCCAAACGGGATGATCAAAAGGCATTCGTAAGCGGCACATGGGGAATGAGCGACGAGGAGGACGAAGAAATTTGTCTCATGGCAAATGACGAGGTATGTCACGAATACTATAGTAGTTCATCACTTGATGACGACTCATTGCATAATGAATATGATAAACTATGCAATATTAGCTTAAAACTAATTAACAAAAACAAGCTTTTAAAGAGTCAAAACCAACGTTTAGATAAAGAAGTCATAGAATTAAAAGCAAAACTAAAACGTTTGGAAAAGGGTAAAATAGCAAGTGGTGAATGTGAACTTTGTGTTCAACTTCAAACACTAGTTGATCATTTAGATTCTAAAATTGCTAGAATGAGTACAAACACCTTAGATACAATACTCGATGGTGTTAAAACCGGCAACAACCAAAAGGGTCTAGGTATACAACAACTTGATCCATCAACTAGTGAAAGTAAAGAAACAAAATTTGTTAAAGAATTAGAAAAACCAGCCACTGTTGTGGCGGATCCCACGGATCCCCTAAAAAGGGAACCGGCTAGTGTACAAACTGGGATCCGTGGATCTGCAGTGACAACTAGTGGTAATAACATAGCCTCATCATCTAGAACCGAGTTCGTTATCGTAAATAGGAAGAAACCAACTCATGTCACCACTAGACATCCACCTTCAAAAATTAATCCTACTTCTGCAAGAAACAAAGCACCATCTTTTCAAAAACATAATGCATCTAGGAGACCTAATAACGTTTATCCAAGAAGTAACCATCAAATGGGATGGAACCCTAATATGCAAAACGGTTTCTCTTTTCAAAACTTTGCTCCATGGAATGCATACTCATCTTATCCATACATGTCTAACATGAATGGTATGTTTAACACTAATGGACCCATGAATAAATGGGGACCAAACTTTTGAGTTTATTATTGTTTTAGGTGTGCTTAAAGGTCGACCTAGACCCCGATGAATGGGTCAAGGATAGCGGGTGCACGAGGCACATGACCGGCAATAGGGATCTATTCTCCACATATGAATCCGTAAATGGAGGTAATGTGGTGTTTGAAAATAGCAAAAGTAGAATCATCGGTAAAGGTACGGTTTCTAACAAATCTCTAACCATTAACGATGTGTGTCACGTAGAAAACCTAAACTTTAACCTCTTAAGTATAGGACAAATATGTGATAAAAAGTGCAATGTACTTTTTACCGAAATCGGTAGTGAGATACTTAAAAATGGCATAACCATAGGAAGAGGAATTAGGAAACATGGAGTCTATGTCATTAAAATCGGTAATGAACCTAAAGAAAAACTATGTCTTACCTCTATGGATGATACTTCGACCTTATGGCATCGAAGATTGGGTCACGCCAACATGCGACTTCTTCAATCGCTATCATCCAAAGATCTAGTAAGAGATCTACCTAAGTTAAAATATGAACATCATTTTTGTGATGCTTGTAATATAGGAAAACAAGCTCATTCGAGTCATAAAGCTAAAAACATGGTGTCCACAACTAAGTGTCTAGAATTACTACATATGGATTTATTTGGTCCATCCGCTATCCAAAGTTATGGAGGCAACTACTATACTTTGGTAATAGTGGATGACTACTCTAGGTATACTTGGAAAAAAATTTTAAAGAACAAAACGGAAACCTTTAACTATTTTGAAATATTAAGCAAAAAGATCCAAAGACAACTAGGAAAACCCATAGTGTCTATTAGGACGGATCATGGTAGGGAATTCAATAATGAAGTGCAATTCGGAGCTTTTTGTGACGCTAATGGTATTACTCACAACTTCTCGGCTCCACGCACTCCACAATCGAATGGGGTAGTAGAAAGAAAGAATAGAACTCTACAAGAAATGAGTCGAACCATGCTTAATGAACAATCCATACCTTAAAAGTTTTGGTGTAATGTCGTTGATACTTCAATGTATATACTCAATCGAGTCTTGATTAGACCAATCTTAGGAAAAACTCCATACGAGTTATTTCGAGGCAAAAAGCCTACGTTAAATCACCTTAGAGTCTTTGGTAGTAAATGTTTTATTCTTACACTAAAGATTACCTTACAAAATTTGATCCTAAATCAACCGAAGGTATCTTTTTAGGTTATTCGCCAAATAGCAAGGCTTACGTCATATTAAACAAAGAATCAATGAAGGTAGAAGAGTCATTAAATATAAAATTTGATGAAAGTCCACCCAAACCCTCTCCACCTCTTGTCGATGACGAGATTATAGAAAGTGAAGCCATAGTAATAAAGAAAAAGATAAGTGAAGAAGAAGAACCTCTAAGTGATAAAATAGTAAACATTAAAGAGTCCAAAGATCACCCCGTAGATAAAGTCATAGGAAAGCTAAATGAACGAACATTAAGGTCTCAAGTTCAAAACCAAAGTAGCTTGTTTTGTTTCGTTTCAACCTTAGAACCTAAGAATACACAAGAAGCCATAAAAGATGAAAGTTGGGTAATGGCTATGCAAGAAGAACTAAATCAATTTGTTTCTAATGATGTTTGGACACTTGTCCCTCCATCTAGTAATCAAACCATAATAGGAACCAAATGGGTTTATAAAAACAAATTAGATGAAAACGGAGTAGTGTCTAGGAACAAGGCTAGACTCGTTGCTCAAGGGTATAACCAACAAGAGGGAATAGACTTTGATGAGACCTATGCCCCCGTGGCTAGATTAGAGTCTATAAGAATACTTCTTGCGTATACTTGTGCTAATGATCTAAAGCTTTATCAAATGGATGTCAAAAGTGCTTTTCTAAATGGTGTCATAAATGAAGAAGTATATGTAGCTCAACCTCCGGGCTTCATTGATTTTGAAAAACCCAAACATGTGTATAAATTAAAGAAAGCCCTTTACGGTCTTAAACAAGCTCCAAAAGCTTGGTATGATAGACTCAAGTCATTTCTAGTTAAACACAACTACACCATGAGGTTAGTTGACAACACACTTTTTACTAAGAAAAGAGAGTCACATATAATCATAGTACAAATATATCTAGATGATATTATATTCGGATCCACTTGTCAAGACATGTGTGATGATTTCTCTAAAATCATGCATGAGGAGTTCGAGATGAGTATGATGGGAGAACTTAGTTTCTTTCTTGGTCTACAAATAAAACAAGTAGAAGATGGTATCTTCTTTAATCAATCTAAATACATCAAGGAGATGTTAAAGAAATTCGGTCTAGAAGAGTCAAAACCAATTAGGACTCCAATGTCATCCGACACCAAACTCACAAAAGACGAAGACGGAGAATCCGTTGATAATACTAAATATCGTGGCATGATAGGTAGCCTTCTCTACCTCACGGCAAGTAGGCCAGATATCATGTTTAGTGTTTGCTTGTGTGCTAGGTTTCAAGAAGACCCTAAAATATCACACCTAGAAGCCGTAAAAAGAATATTTAGATATATTAAGGGTACAACACAATTAGGATTATGGTATCCTAAGGGCACGGGAGTAGAAACTATTGTATATGCAGATTCTGACCATGCAGGTGATTACGTTGATAGAAAAAGTGCAAGTGGGGTATGTACTTTTATGGGATGTTGTTTAACATCATGGTTCTCTAAGAAACAAACGGCACTTGCAATATCAACAACCGAAGCCGAGTACGTCTCCGCCGGCAAAGCATGCCAACAAGCACTATGGATGAAACAAGCGTTAGTAGACTACGACATCCACCTAAGCGACATAGCCATTCTTTGTGACAACAAAGGTGCAATCGACTTAAGCAAGAATCCGGTATTACATTCTCGCACAAAGCATATAGAGATTCGTCATCACTTCCTAAGAGACAATGTTCAAAAGGGGAACATCTCTATTGAGAAGGTTGCATCCGAAGACAACATAGCCGACGTCCTCACCAAACCGTTGAAGCAGGAACAATTCAACCTACTTCATCTTGGTCTTGGTCTAATGGAACAAACGTCATAACTTAATTGACTCTACAATGTATGTAAACACTATCCTTCTTCTTTCTGATTCTAGGATTTCTATTTCACGCACAACTCACAAACAATACGGGAATTTTCAAAACCCAAGATAAGTCTTCCATTTATAATTTGCTTTTCTTCTTTCACATAACTACATACACATCTTTAAAGAAAATCTCCTTTCAAAATATTTTCTAAAAAGAATGATACCTTCCCGTATCAATTCCATAAAAGCAATTTCTCACGTCTAGGACAAATCATTTTTTCATTATTAATACAAATTAAAAACCCGTTTTCATTGCATCTCATGTCTTTTGAATGCTAAAGGGAACATATAACTAATATGTGTTTTCGGGTACATTCATTTAAGCAAAAATGAATTAGGAGTATTGATAACACAATGTTACGTACTTATGTACCAAATGTTTGTTTTCGGGTTATCTCAATTAGGATTTATTTTTCTCTAGTTATTTTCTTTTCCTTTTTAGAGGTCGAGAAAACCGCAACTCCAAATAGTTTGCATATAGGCACACAATAGGCAAAAATGTTTTCAAAAAGAAAAAATTTTGTGCTGCCTGAATCACCAGACCCACGGATCCCAGCCTTCATTCTGGACGGATCCCTCAAGGGAAGGATCCGTGGGATCCGTGTAAACAGAAGTTGTTTTCAACTTCTATTTTTGTCATTTTGGATTAAAAATCCACATTTGTTTTATTTTTGGGAGTATGCTCTTTAATGCTTGTGTTCTCATGATCACATGCCTTGAATTCATATCTAATCATTAGATTTTAATCCACATATTGGGTCAAGCATTCATTACAATGTGTTGTTTTTCTATATATATAACTCCCAAAATGCTTGCATACTCCATCTCCTTCTCACAAACACACTTCATCATGTCATCCAAAAACCCTTTAGGAGAATCATCTAGTACAAACAATCATGATATCCAAACCTTTGTACTTCCACCATCCAAAATACCACAATCAAATGCTAGGATATCCGCACGGATTAGTATCCGATCTTGTTGTTTAGCAAAACCAACCTCAAATGATTCATCCTCAACAAATAACTTACCACAAGATGCTTCCATTATAGCACCACCCTCATCACCAACAAGTACACCAAATTCATCACCACCTAAAATAACTCTTTTGGAACTCCTTAGGACTCCAACAAGATCTACCCAACCTAAAGAAAAATAAATAGTCTTTTCAACACCCCCCACATCACCAAATACTATTTTTCAAGATCTTGAAACATCATCACCTCTAGCTCCCATCACATTACAAGAACATCTAGGTTCTTTTCCACCACCACGTACAAACATTCCAGATTTTGATCCATATTTTCCTATTTTTCCACCACAACTTCCGCATAACTCAAATCAAAACAACCCGGAAAACTTCCGCACTCATTACCCACATCATTTACATTGTGAACATTGCCAATCCACTAGGGAAATTGCAATAGAAGTTAGGGAAGAAATGCTTTTCATACTCAACCTCATCCTTGATCGCATCAATACCATTACTCATCAAAACCTCCATCCATAACCTTATGCAAGCATGAAAGGAATCTCTACTACTATTTTTCACTTTTAGTATTAAATTTTTTTTTGTCATTTTCAAGAACAAGTCTTGTTCTTATTTTTACATGCTTGTAAGTGGCTTAACTACCACTACAATTTGTCGTTTTATTACAAGGCCTTGTTTACATACCTTGGCTCCCTATCTTGATTCTCGACAACCATAAGATCATTTAAGCATGTTACTAACTTTTTTTGTAGGATTTTTTTTTCTTCTCTTGACGCCCCAAACTAGGGGGAGCTACCGTCAAGGGGGAGTAAAAAATACGTAGACTACTTTTTCCTCCAAGGGTTAACTTTTTGTTTCGACAAAAAGGGGGAGAAGAAGTAAAACTTAGGAGCTTTCAAAACTTACATCTATTCTTAAGTTTTAATCATCATAACATTATATTTTGTCATCAACAAAAAGGGGGAGATTGTTAATACAAATAAACCGTAAAAATGTTTATTAATATTTTGCGATCTCTTTGTGTTTTGTTGATAACATATATAATGTTGTCTTAAGTATAATTATAAGGATACATGTTATTTTTGTAAAGCATTTACATATAATCTTTTAAATACAAAAATGTAGTAACTAAAGCATTTGTTGTAATAGTTAATTAGGATGGGTAAAAATCACAACCCATGGATATTAACCCATACCCAAAGAGACTTGATAAAATGTATACTTAGATACATTGAATCTAGATATAACCCATGGACCAACCCATGACCCATAACCAAAAAACCCATGGGCAAAAAGGAGCGTTCCACGGATCCCTAGCTTTGTGCTAGCCGGATCCCAAGTGGAAGGGATCCGTTGGAACAGTGAGGAAATTTGCCTATAAATAGAGAGCCATTTCTTCATTCTAACTTACCCCTCTTCTTACTAAATCTCATATACACTCTCATTCTCTTCTAACATATAGATCACTTGATCTAGAGAGTTGTTCTTCTTTCTTTCTATTTGTGATCCTCATATAGGTCCTTCTCTAAGGCGAGATCACGAGCATTCTACAAGTCATCCAAGCAAGGGGTCCTTGATTGATTTGTCACTCCGCAAGATTTCTGTAGCGAAGATCTTGTATTTGATATTTCACATATTTGTTGTGTAATAGTTGTGTTGGTTTGGTCCACCGTGCTACGGACTCGGTATCTAGCTTTGTATCGGATAAAGTGTAAGCAACGTTGTGAAGGCTTCTCCGCCAAGTGAAGGAGTTTGTTGTCATAGTGCTTGAACTTTCGAGTAGGTGACTCGGGGAGTGGAGTAGGGCAAGGAAGGTGTCCTTGTAGCCGAACCACTATAAATCGGTTGTGTCATTTCTATCCCTTACCTTTATTTATTTGCTTGCATTATCATTAGATCTATACGTTCTCAACATCCATACGATTTCACATAATATCGAATCTAAAGTTTTTGAAATCAACTTAAAATCGGCAAAACTATTCAACCCCCCCCCCTTCTAGTTTTCCACAATAATGACTATATATGACAATTTGAAAAGCATAAGGACAAAACAAAAACGTGGCAGAAAACTAACTTTTGGCTCATTTACGACAAGTGAAACATCATACGAATTTTCAAAGATAATGTATCTAGATAAATCACGCGAGAAAAGACATTGTTATGCGCCTCTATATTTTTGCTGACAAATAAGATCCCCCACTTATAATTAATAATATGTAAACACATTGTTGACGATATAGAGTCGATATATCGTTAAAGACTGGGTTATATTCATGTTTCATGCAAATTTTATTTCATAAGTGCCGCCAAATAAGATAACAAGAGTTGTAATTGAAAACCGCTACAATATCTAAGCTATAACCAAGAACCAAATTTGATAAACCCTTATTCCGCAATCAATGTTTGTTCACCTAAGTAAGTATTTCAGTGCCCGTTATTAGGCTCACTGGTAACCATGGTCACTTGCAGTGTATTTCCGGGCCCATTATTTGAGTAATGTAATTTTACAAAGCCACATTATGTGTTTTAGCCATGATATGGTATTTGTAGTTTTATACATTAAAAAATTAATCATTATTTTTCACGTACAACAACAACTACTAATACACATATGATGAAGAAATAAGTTGTTGATACTAAACAATGCAAATTAGACAGTATATGTTATATCGATAGGTTTTACTAATAATGTGTCAAGTGTATTATATTCTGCGTTACTCGTCACTTTTCTTGGATACCTAATTTTCTGATAATAATGGTATGAGGCCTCTCATCTTTAAAAGAAAATAAGAGATCATGCTGACCAATTAAAAGCAAGATAGCTTAAATGACGGTCCGTTCTAGTAAAAAGCAATAGCCCGCATTTTTATTTGATCTCAATAGAGTATTAGTTTATTTGTACTAAAATTACACAAAATAATATTTTATGTAATAATAATTAATTCATCTATTTTTCTTACGTATAAAACATATTATATCACTCTAAGATTGTCATATATAATGAGTAGTATATGACAAAACCAAAAAATGACAAAATAAAATTGCGGCAAAAAACTAGACTTTGACGATGATGTAGTGGAACAAAACATAATGCATGTGCTCATTTATAGCAAATGAAACATTATGCACTTATTAAAAGAAAAAACATACTGATATCCAATCAAGAGAAAGAAAAAAGACAGACTTTATGAGTTTCTATTTTGGAGTTGATAAATGAAAGTTATGTGTCTGTTGTTGCCTATATTTTATTATCAATTTTTAAATTTATTTTTTGTCAGGCTACTCTTATAGACAAACACGTAGTGTACTCGATCAAATGTGGTCAGTGGGGCAAGTACGAGGTCTTTTTTACGAGTAGTGTTGTTTTGACTAACCTAGTGAATTTTACAGATTAATAAGGGGTTTGATTTTGATTAAATTAAACTACTAAACAAGAAAAGTAAATTAAACTAATTAAACTACTAAGGTTGTGATTGATAAAAAGAAGAAGTGTTAGCTATGTTACTTCTACTATATTCATTTAGTTATTCGTTTACTTGTGCAATGATTTAATATAACGCATTACTGATATCAGAAACATGCAAACAAGCATTTATATCTAAGGTAAACTAAGCCATATCTCTCTCGTATTTAGTTCTATGCATGCAACCTATATCCCTGAAGCAAATTATCGGTCTACTCAGTTACAAGCATACAATAAATGGTATCAACAAATCTATGTGATTTATCTACGGTACCCCATTGCTAGTGGTGATACCTACTCTTCTCACCCGCTAGGTCTATTGAAGAGCACTATACGAACTTAAGTGTTTTAAGCATTATTTGTCTAACCTTGAGTTCCTACTCCTCGAGTCCTAAGGAAAGTCACTAATGAAGCCAGGTCAAGAGTACCGTCCATAGTGATATGGATCACCACTAACTCAAATGCTATTCATATGATGATCTAGAAAATAAACATCTAATGTTTTAAACAAATAAATGAGTATACTATTAGAAAGATAAACACATAAACTATCTAAAACAATGCATCAAATCTTTATAAACGAAGTAACATAAACACAATAGTCATAACATGGCTAACACCAAAGGGTGCTAGCCACTAATGTATGTAGAGTTACACGATGTAAATACAAACGATAAAAAAATGAAAATCATAATGAAATCGATATGCATACCAAATGATTAAGCTAAGTGTGTTGATTCAGGACCTTTTCCTCTTGATCTTCTCACCTTGGGGACTAAAACTTGGGGTGTTGGAACCTTGAAACTCGGTTATGGTGGTGTGTGGTATACTCAAAACCCATATTAGGCCATGTATTTATAGTCTTCTGTCTGATTCTCTATATGGCGTATCAAAAGGTCGATACGGTAAATCTGAGATTTCTTAATTGCTGATGAAGAAAGCATATTGTTGTATCAAATCACATATACACAATTGTATATGGCCCAACAATCTTCCCCTATTTGATATTACAAAACTATCTTCATGAATTCAGCAATCTTCAATGACGATAATCTTCATTCCCATTGTTTCATTCTTGTATTTATTTTGTCTTTTTAACCATGACAAAATAAACAAAGTCATGTACGAACTTCCCCTTAAATAGAGAAGTTGAGATGTAATCATCTCCGTGAATGAAACAAACACACATAAATTAGCTGCAAATAATCTTCATGTTAACTTCTTCCCCTTTTTGTAATCATCGAATAAGGAACCTGTGAAGATAAGCAACCTGTATACACTTCCCCTGAAATTTATATTAACCGGCTCTTGAATTCTAAAAAAATAATAACCATAAAGCATCCGAGAAATCAAACCATGTGTTACCCAATAGCGTACAAAGATAGCAGTACTTTCAGGATATGTCGGTCAATACGAGCAGTACGTACACAAACGTCCCAACTAACTAATCTCTAATTAGTGACACAAAATCTGCTGTCTTCCCTTAGCAAATTTTAATATTGTTTCTGCAGCAAACTTTGACCAATCATAACTTTCACTCCAGGACTTTTGATAAGTGCAGCAGTACTTTGAACAGTACATGAAATAAACACCATAAACCTTCATGTTCACGGACACCATACACCATAGCAATTCTTAATCACCCACTTTCTATGAATTGCTATGCACACAATACATTAAGAATTAATGCCTTTTGAAGTCCCAAGCCAGAATAGACTTGAATCTTCCATAAGCATCAACATAATCATATCGTGTTAAGATCTTTGATGGATTCTTGTGTTCAGAAACAACTAATTCTTCTTGTTTAGGTTTCCAAACCTATCTCGCTGAAGCCTTAACAACACTAACCTCTGAGTTCGGCCTAGCAGTACTTTCTTTTGGCATAGCAGTACTTTGTTTCAATCCTTGTTTAGTAAGTACTGCTAATGGGTTAAAAAACCTTCTTTGTTGAGGAGATTTAGAATCACTTGAAAATTTTCTATGGTTAATCCTCCTTGAGGTGTTCCATACCTGCTTTTGATCACTAACTGGTTTCTTGAGTTTACATGTATACTGCAGATGATCAAAACTACCACAAACATAGCAAGCTTTATTCTGAAACTCAAAAGTCGTCCCGAGTTTTTGAGTTATCATCCCATTCCAGTTTCTTTGATTACCTCTAGGACTATTGTTGTTGTTCCTAGGGTTTTTATTTGACTTGTTGTGACTTTTAACAGGTTTGGTTTCTAAAGGTTCAGCAAACTTCACAGACTTCAAGCTCTTTTTCTTTTTAACCTTTGAAAAACCTTCAGGAACTACTTTATCATCACATTCAACCCAATCTTCAATGTTGACCTTATTCCTATCAATCTTATCAGTTTGTGTAGGTGAAGCTAGTGTAGCATTCTTCTCACCTAAACTTTCACTTTGCATAGATTCACAAGATTGACTAGCAAGTTTTTGTAAAAGATCATCCCTTTCCTTGGTGAGCTTTTCAACTTCTGATATCTTACAACCTAACTTCCAATCACTTAGTTTTAATTGATACTCTAGTTGGTTGTACTTTTCTATCCAAGCTTCTTCATTATCTTTATAAACAAGAACTTTAGCTTCAACTGCTTCTAGATTAAATAAATATTCTAGTTTCTCAGCCCTAGCTGTTCTATGACTCTTTTTTTCAAGTTCAAGATCTTTAAGCAAGGTTTGATAAGAATCATGACAGTTAACACAGAATTTTACCTTCTTGTTTGGATCACTGGATGATGTGTAAAAAATGGCCATCACTGCAAACTTCACTGGATCAGTACTCGTTCTTCTTATGTAGAATATCCCCCTGGCGACTGATACCACATGTGAAGCTCTAATACCAATTGATAAAATCGTTGTAAGCTCTTAGACGAGGTCTAATATTATATCTAGGAACACATAATAACGAAAGCGGAATATTCAATAAGAATTAACGTTATAATGAACAAGGTTTTTCATTATCATAAACTAACTAAACAATAATAAAGATCAAAGACTTGATCTTTAACACTAACTAACTAAACCACTAAACCCTAGGCGTTTTCCCAAATCCCTACGCCTAGGTTCCCACACACACACACCTTTAGACGTCTACATCTTGTACGTACGTACTAAAACTAATGACCCTATGTCTCTTTATATACTAAAGACATCTAGGGTTTACAAGAGGAATCATAATATAATTAGGAAACAATACAATTAGGAAACTAAATAATCTTTTAAGCATATCTTCTAGAATCTTCCAAATCCTCCATCTTTTTGTAGTTTCCCTTCTCGTCACTTTTAGTCCTTCATGTTTCATTCTTCTTGTTTTGTATCATCAAATCTATAATAGACCCAACACATATTATGCGTATCTTTTAAATACAGCGTATTAATGAAGAGTGATACGCCGTATGACTTCAAATCTTTGAAATACTTGGACTGGGTTAAGATCTTCAATACGACGTATGGCCAGAGTTTCATACACCAGATACCTTCATAAGTTGACTTGTGTTTTGAATGTAGAGCTTCCAATATGACGTATTGCCACAGTTAAATCTACCGTATGTCTTCATTCATCAATAGTATTCTTCCAAATACCAATACGGTAAGTGGCCAGAGTTTAATACGCCGTATGCTCTATGCAGGCTGCATAGAATTATCAAATAAGCTCCAAAACATGTATTTTTGAGTGTGATGTGCTATTTCATCCTGTTTTTAATATTTATAAAACTTGAATAACTTAGGATAGACACATACTAACGGGCAGAGTACCCGATCAGATGTAGTAAAGCCTTAGGTAAATCCGAGTATCGTCCCAAGAGAGCTGTGACCTTAAAAGAACTAAGATGATTAGATAAAACATAGGTAATATATGGGTAGACAAAACTGATGTAACTCTTAGGTGAGCAATTATTCTACTTACACAGACACCAGAAATTTAGGTAAAAGAGAAAGATAAACGAAGCTTAATAAAGAAAACAAATATGAATTGAATCCCTATACTAAGATTCAATATAGTGGTTAATTGTCACCAGACTCCTTTGGTCGATTCGTCATGTCCTATGGTTCTTAGGTTCCTCACCAAGATGAGCAGGTCACCCGGGATCATTCGGCAACCTAATAGCAGTCATTAAGCACCATATCTACTAGATCTAGACGGTGGGAACCCGGCCGTTAGGAACTTAGATTCCCCCTAACCTCTTAAGTACCTCCACTTGATAAGTGATCCTTTGGTCGATTCGCACACGAAGAGTGGTCGTACTATGGCCAATTCCTTTCATACTTCGCTATCTATCAGACTGGGGTCAGTTGGTCATATCTCCCAGCCCTTTAGATACTACCAAGCTTATAACACTACTAAGGCTAGCGTTCTATGAAAAGACTAGCAAATGTCTATAAAGAATTATAGAGAATAAAAAGAACATAAATGCAAATTTTTAATTAATAACATGAATTCATAATATAAGATCTAGAAAAATATAAAAAGAATCCAAACTCGAATACAAAGGAAATCGTAGGCGAGAATTTCGTTATTCATGCTCCTAAACCATGCTTCTTCTTCTGTGTTTTGATCTCCCCAAACCTTAGAAGGTTTGGGAAAGGAGATATATCTAATACTGATGAAATTATCGAGTATTTATAGGCTTCAAAATAGTTACGGCGTAACCTAATTATGTAGTTACGCCGTAACTTTCTTCAATCTTCAGTGCTTATCCATTTGCTACGGCGTAACTTAGTTCGGTGTTACGCCGTAGCTGCTATATTTCAGTGTAAATCATAGTTACGGTGTAGCTTAAGTTGAGAACTACGCCGTAGTCTTAGTTATCAGTTGTTACGGCGTAACCTGATCAGAGGATTACGCCGTAGTCCTTGAAATCTTTAATTGCGTCGTAACTGCGTCACTTGGTTATGTCGTAATTAAGAGAATATGTCTTGAAAACGTCCAATTGCAGCTTCCTTGCTTCTAATGCGTCCTGAAATGAAATAACAAGGAATAAGGATGTTTTTACTAATAATATATTCAAAATGTGATGATAAAGGGGGAAATTAATGCTTAGAAACTAAGGACTATTTGATGTTATCAAATATCCCCCCACTTAAACTCTACTTGCCCTCAAGTAGACCAGTTTAGACTGCAAAAGATACATTCATGAAGAATGCGCAATTTCAAATTCCATGCTAGAATATTAAAAAGAGCCGAACACCTCACGAAATGGGAATGAAAACACTCTCACTCATCCTATTCTAAGTGTTAATTTCGGGGTGATCACTCAATTGCACGGACATAGTAAGTATTCTATCATAAGCTCGGCAAGTACACTCAACTCCACCACTAAAGCTAAGGTTAAGACAAAATTTAAAAAGCAATGTTGGGTTGAGTTTCAAAGGCTAAAGGGGTGGTGTCATTACTAACGTGTCACGGCGAAGTGGACAAAATCAATGATACATGACCAAATCCATGGCCAAGACATCAAGGATTGCTCGCTGCATCACCTAGACATGGTTCACGACAAAAAGGTTAAGGATAGGCATGGGATATTTAATGGGTGAAAAGGAAAAAGAAAACAAATAGTTTTAGCTTAAAACCGAGTTGCCATCATCCAACCAATAATTATTCTTGAACTTATTCTTCCAACCTTTGAACGTGATCGAGAAGATTATTCTCAATGCCAATTCATGTAGTGCTAATACTTTGTCGCACTTATAAGAAATCATGCTGATTTTGTTTTTAATGCATATACTAAGATATGCTTGAGATACAATGATATACTTCCCCCCACTTGAGCTGAGCATAAGGTGATTACTTGGGGTCTTCAGAGATCTTTAAGCGAGATGTTATACACTTCTTTATTTGAACCTCAACTATGGCGAACAATGGTTTCTAGGTAAAAAGGTAAAACTACACGGTAGGCTAAGGTGTAAGGTTGTAACGAAAATAAGGGTTATGAAATGAAAGGATAGGCTCAAAAAGGGTGTAACTAGGGGTATCTTGCACTAAAAGATGAGTGCAACAAATAGGGTTAACACGGGGGTCGAAAATCCAATGCGACTAATCGACAAACACACACAAGTGAACACATATAGGCTATTTGGGGTGAAATCCTAAAACATTTACTTTTTTCAAATTCCCTTTTCCAAATGCACCAAGCTAACTTGATACACTACTCGTCTATGGTCTCGAAGTGATGTAAAAGCCAAGTTCTAAAGTTTACAATACTATCGGCACACTCAATTTATGGTATATTTGGGTAAAATAGGGGAAACGGAAAGGCTAAATCTCACCAATGGTAATAAGGGTTAAGGTGTGCTCGACTTTTATGCGATTCTAGTTTGGTTAAAAATATGACAAATATTTTCAAATAAGCTTAAATTTTTTTAAAACCAACTAGAAAATTAGGGAAAGTAAGCTAAGTAATCATACACTTCATTTCTATACCTATACCCCACTTGAAGTGTACAAAGTCCCATTTGTACGAAAAAAAGGAAAAATAAGATAGAAATGAAAAATAATCAAGAAAGAAATAAACTCCCCTCTCGAATGGTTGCTCAAGATGTCTTACTAAAGGTTGAAGGTGGGTCATGGGGTGGTTAATGTCTGTTGAATCTGGGATTGGCCTTAACTAGTTGTGCTGCTTCCAAAATTCCCTACTCCAGCAGGGGTTACGGCGTAACTAAATCATAAGGTTACGCCGTAACTGTGTCACAGAACAAAAACCTGCACAGCATACCAGGAAAATTATGTACCCGACGGGTACAATTAACGATAGAACAAGCAAACATCCAAATAGTTAAGTTATTACAGACTTGAGTTTCAAATAGTTTTAAAATTGTTTCAAATTGTTTCATCAAATGGGGAAATCACTCGTCCCCGGGGAGATCATGATCCATGGAGTGGAATTGAGAAGGATCAAATGGAGTGCTTGCGGTGCTTCGAGGAGTGGCGTCGGGATGCATGAAGGCCACTCCTCCTTGGACTCCGACATCGGGAATGTTGGGCTGGTACACGTACTCCGGACCTTCCCACCTATGCTGGCTCAAATGCATATGCTGGAGCCTCTGGCTAGTCCGATCTGCACTCCAATGAAAAAAGTCCTGCTGGAGCTGCTGCACCTGATCCAATGTACCTGAAAAACCCTCAAACTGGTTACTAAGACCAAAAAGACCCACTCCAAGGCTTTCAATTTCCTCGTTGAAGTGGGATGACATTCCTTCGAGCCTTTCATCAATAATCTGCAACCTTTCCCCAACATTCACATGTGCCCTTCTACGTCCCATGGGCACCTGCTCCTCGGCTTCTCCACCGACTTCTCCACCTGCACCACTAGCTTCTCATTCTTCCCTTCTAGGGGCAGTCCCAGCTAGGTGAATCGCACCATAAACATCCTGGACGCAAATCCCTAACTCCACTAGTTTAGGCAAGCCAATCAAACTAGTATCCCTACCAATGGTTACTCGGGCCAAAGCTTCATCGGTCATAAGATCAAAACTCCTAACCAATCTCCCGATTAAATGTGCCCCCTGCAAAGGACTCCTACCAGAAAACCCCTTAGCACCTACAGCCATAAACCTAGCCAAATAATAAGGAACATCAATGTTGTTCCCTCCTTCCATCCCCTGCATCAGATAAAGGTCTTCCATAGTCATCTTCTCTTTGGCTGAGTGCCTTGCTCGAATCGAGCAAGCAAGGAGGCGGTGCACAAGTCGACGAATGGGGCTCCTTACCATGGTATACGATGGAGGGCTACTCAGATTATACCCCCCTGTGATAGCAATCTGGTCAAAATAAGCTGCAAGGTCTTGATTCTCATCCCTTCTTCTCCAGCATGTGTTATAGAACCGCTTAAAAGCCTCATTCTCCATTTCCTCCTCAGTGTACAAACCCATACGCATAGTAAACTCTCTAAGAGTCAATCTCCTCCAGTTGCCTCCAAGCTGGAAAAACATAGAATCCTCTTCATCATCATTAACCTCAGTTTTAAACTCCACACTAGCAAGGAATTCACAAACGTATTCCGGAATGACCGGTTCCGTGATCCTAAACAACCTCAACCAAGCAGTACATGTGAAATCCCCGTCAGTACATGTGAACTTGATCTTGCAAAACTTCCTCAATCTCCTACTAGCTCTTCCATTTACCAAAGTACCGAATGCCTCAAAGTTAAGAGCCTCGGGTTGACTGATATCCTTCGCCATTAATTTCTCATATTCCTCCACACACAGTTGCCTAATACCAGCATTGGGGTGTGCTAAAAATCTAGGCCAGTATGCGGGATTGTTTGCACCTGAAAATAAGATAAGAGACAATAAGTGCAGACCTTACTAATGTCAAGTTACGGCGTAACCAACATAAGAGCTACGCCGTAATTACAAATTTTCAATGGTTACGGCGTAGCTATGACAAACTGCTACGCCGTAATTGCAGATATAAAGGTTACGGCACAACTAAACCCCAAGTTACGCCGTAACTTCCCCAGAAACTCAACACCTCAGATGTTTCAATTACGCAATAGATTACGCCGGAACCATCAAATTTTTTTACAAGGGTGAAAAGTTTCGATATATTTTTAACCTACTAGTGCTGAGGGACTGCACCTAACCCACCAAGTTTGCGCTTGACCAAAACCTTATTTTGATAAACCCAAAACACCCAAATCAACCCGTAGTAATAGGACACGAATCAAAATAACATGAGGAAATTATCAGAACTATCAATTAATCATTCCAACATCAATAATTAATTCGAATGGGCAAGATCCCTAAAATGTTAAAATAAAACCCTAATTGAAATAATCAAAAGAAATAAATCAAAAAGAGTAAAGATAGGTCTTACCAGCCATGAAGATGGATTAGATGAAGCGATATCGAAAAAAAATTTAGAGAGAAAATTTTTACTGTTTGTATGGGCGGTGAATTTGTGTGTAAAACCTAATTTTTATTCAAGGTTTTTATACCGCTACAATAGTTACGGCGTAATAAGATGAATTGGTTGCGCCGTAACTAATATTTTTAGAAATTCGATATGGTGTGAAAGGGTTACGTCGTAATCCCATTAAGGGTTACGCCGTAAATAATTTTAGTCAAAGTTCATATTTTTATTCATAAATCTGATTCTATAGTGGTTACGTTGTAACTTTTGAGGGAGGTTACGTCGTAACTAATCAGTCAAAAAGATTTTTTTTTTTTTTTTTTTTTTTGATAAATTGCAGTAAGGCTACGTCGTAACTAGATGAAATAGTTACACCGTAACTAATAGCGTCCGAATACTAATTATATAATATTGTAATAGGAGAGATTAAAAACGTACCTTTTGGGAATGCTCAAATCTCTTAATGAGGTGAATATAAAATACCTTAGATCTTTCCATTAACTGCTCCCCGGCAGCGACGCCAAAAAGATGATGTGCTATTTCATCCTGCTTTTAATATTTATAAAACTTGAATAACTTAGGATTGACACATACAAACGGGAAGAGTACCCGATCAGATGTAGTAAAGCCTTAGGTAAATCCGAGTATCGTCCCAAGAGAGCTGTGACCTTGAAAGAACTAAGATGATTAGATAAAACATAGGTAATATATGGGTAGACAAAACTGATGTAATTCTTAGGTGAGCAATTATTCTACTTACACAGACACCAGAAATTTAGGTAAAAGAGAAAGATAAACGAAGCTTAATAAAGAAAACAAATATGAATTGAATCCCTATACTAAGATTCAATATAGTGGTTAATTGTCACCAGACTCCTTTGGTCGATTCGTCATGGCCTATGGTTCTTAGGTTCCTCACCAAGATGAGCAGGTCACCCAGGATCATTCGGCAACCTAATAGCAGTCATTAAGCACCATATCTACTAGATCTAGACGGTGGGAACCCGGCCGTTAGGAACTTAGATTCCCCCTAACCTCTTAAGTACCTCCACTTGATAAGTGATCCTTTGGTCAATTCGCACACGAAGAGTGGTCGTACTATGGCCAATTCCTCTCTTACTTCGCTATCTATCAGACTGGGGTTAGTTGGTCATATCTCCCAGCCCTTTAGATACTACCAAGCTTATAACACTACTAAGGCTAGCGTTCTATGAAAAGACTAGCAAATGTCTATAAAGAATTATAGAAAATAACAAGAACATAAATGCAAACTTTTAATTAATAACATGAATTCATAATATAAGATCTAGAAAAATATAAAAAGAATCCAAACTCGAATACAAAGGAAATCGTAGGCGAGAATTTCGTTATTCATGCTCCTAAACCATGCTTCTTCTTCTGTGTTTTGATCTCCCCAAACCCTAGAAGGTTTGGGAAAGGAGAGATATCTAATACTGATGAAATCATCAAGTATTTATAGGCTTCAAAATATTTACGGCGTAACCTAATTATGTAGTTACGCCGTAACTTTCTTCAATCTTCAGTGCTTATCCATTTGCTACGGTGTAACTTAGTTCGGTGTTACGCCGTAGCTGCTATATTTCAGTGTAAATCATAGTTACGGCGTAGCTTAAGTTGAGAACTACGTCGTAGTCTTAGTTATCAGTTGTTACGGCGTAACCTGATCAGAGGATTACGCCGTAGTCCTCAAAATCTTTAATTGCGTCGTAACTACGTCACTTGGTTACGTCATAATTAAGAGAATATGTCTTGAAAACGTCCAATTGCAGCTTCCTTGCTTCCAATGCGTCCTGAAATGAAATAACAAGAAATAAGGATGTTTTTACTAATAATATATTCAAAATGTGATTATAAAGGAGGAAATTAATGCTTAGAAACTCAGGACTATTTGATGTTATCAGCGTGTCGTTTCTAGTATTACTCCATAAACACGGAAAGTAATAAACTTAAGTAATTAAGTATCAATTCAATTATAAACATACAATAACTAAGAAATAATCGTGAGACAAATGATATATAAACATAGCATACATTTAATGCTATCAAAAAGCTTTTACATATTATTGATTACATGATATATAATCTTTACATATTTGGTTATATCCACGGTTCATAGTAATTTTGTATCACGAGAGGACGCCAAATTAAACAATAGGGGTTCTAATTAAAAGCCGTCACAATATCTAAGCCGTAAGCATAATCCAAATTTAATAACCCCTTATTGTGCAATCAATGTTTGTTCACATCAGTAAGTATTTGAGTACCCGTTAAGACGCACATTGTTAATCATCTTCATGCACACTATATTTTGGGGCCAATATTAGAGTTATGTAATGTTACAAAGGCACATCATATTTTTAGTCGTGATGTTATATTTTAAGTTTTATACCATGTAAAGTTATTATTACTTCCCCAACAAAAATAAACATTTTGCGTTTATTGATGGCTTATCATACTGATGTCAAGTGTACTATTTTCAATTGTACCAGAGTAAACAGAATTTGTTTTATATTAATGATATGCGACCTCTTTTGTGCAAGTGGAAACAATAGGACAAGTTAACTAAATAGAAGCAAGTTAACTGAAACAATGGTCTACCTTTTAGTAAAAATCAAAATCAATGGCTCACTTTTTTTACTTAGATGATCTTTATACATTTTGATATACTTATTTGTAAGTTGTTAGCTCAATTTTGCTTTTAATAATACCGTTGACTTTTCTAAAAAGCGTATCACATGCGCTTTTGTGTCACTAAAGCGACATTACTAGTTTAGTCACTAGATGTTTAGTGTATTTAATCAATTGTTTCTTTTTTAAAGGTAATTTTATTAGACTCTATCAAGTTTCCATAGATAATAGAACAACCAGTTACAATACATTTTTACAAGCCGGTTTTAGATCATGAATCTAATACCGCACAATCCAACAAAGGCAAAGAAACTATATTTTCTTCTTTCAAAATGTCTTTACGTAGAGGCTTCAAACTGAAACAAGCTTGATTTTAAACACCAAATAACCTAATTAGTTGTTGCATGGCCATATCAAGGCAGATTTTTGCTAAGTTATTAGATTGTTTGCTAATTAGTAGTTTCTTATGAGTTACCATATTGTAGTGATCTATTATTCATTGGCTATTAACGTATATTATTTGATCATTCATTACATATTTATATATAACAATCATGAACGGTACTACAGATACTCTTGATTCACTTATTCAAGAGTGCAAATGGTCAAGAACAAGCCCAATTATATCAAGAACCACCGAATAACAAAGATCCCCAAATCAACAAATTAGGTTTCAAGAAACTGATACGCGTACAACGCGCGTTCGGGGTCAAAGGAAACTTCCTTTTCTTCGAGCAATTTTCTCAACCACCTAGGCAGTGAACCTAATCATTGCAGTGTAGTAATAAGGTGATCCTCGGGATTGATATCATTCTCTAGGGGAATAGGAATGCTAGTGAGAAATTACTACGCTAAGGTTGGGGTGAGGAAGATTATTTTTTATATTTATTTAGACAATTAAAGGTACAATCTCGGGGTTTGGATTTGGGGGGTGGTACTTCTACTGATTACTCTACTATCTAATTATCTAATTAACTAAACTAAGGGGTAGTCTATGTTTATTGATATGTGCTCGTATGATGATTAAAAATGTGTTTACCTAGATACTATTACTCCCTAGTTATCTTTTATTGGTGGTTGAATTGTCACGTCTTTATTCTTAACGCGTTGTGTCTTCTAAGGTCGTAGGGTATGCTTTTCTCCCTAACTCTTTGAGAATACCTTAACGTTATTGCCTACAAAATCTCTAGGATTCATAAACTAACACTAAGGTTATCTTTGGATATTTAGCCTACAATTACTCTAGGCGATTATAATCTAAGGTTCACAAAGATTACTCAAGCATTAAAAACACAACGATGGCCTATTGCAATCCTAAGCCAATTACAATTAAGATAAGAGACAACCAATCAATATTCAAACTCCTCATCGAAATCCGAGTCATAGAAAGGACTATGTTATTGCCAATTTATTTCATTATGCCCTAGGTGATTTCCAAAGTGGTGAACGGGTGAAAGGTTTTGCGGGATTTCGTTTTCTATTTCGGGATTGAGAGGAGGATTAGGGACGGAATTGGAAGCAGGTATTATAAAGTTTCTACGGCGAAAGATGTGAATCATGGTGAGTGATGGGTTTTACGAACAAAGTCACGAAGAAGGGGGATAGACTACAAGGAAGTTAAAAATTGAGAAAAAATCTCACTTTGATAGGAATCAAGCAAGGGAACCTAAACAAGATAGAATCCTAACTAGCTATTCTATTCCCCGGTAGCGGCGCCAAAAACTTGATACGCTTACAACGCGCGTTCGGGGTCAAAGGAAACTTCCTTTTCTTCGAGCAAGTTTTTCAACCACCTAGGCAGTGAACCTAATCATTGTAGTGTAGTATTAGGGTAAGCCTCGGGATTGATATCGTTCTCTAAGGGAATAGGAATGCTACTGAGAAATTACTACGCTAAGGTTGGGGGTAAAGAAGATTATTTTTTATCTTTTTTATATTTTTTTAGAAAATTAAAGGTACGATCTCGAGGTTTGGATTTGGGGGGTGGTACTTCTACCGATTACTCTACTATCTAATTATCTAATTAACTAAACTAAGGGGTGTTCTATGTCTATTGATGTGTGCTCGTATGATGATTAAAAATGTGTTTACCTAGATACTATTACTCCCTAGTTATCTTTTATTGGTGGTTGAATTGTCATGTCCTTATTCTTAACGCGTTGTGTCTTCTAAGGTCGTAGGGTATGCTTTTCTCCCTAACTCTTTGAGAATACCTTAAGGTTGTTGCCTACAAACTCTCTAGGATTCATAAACTAACACTAAGGTTATCTTTGGATATTTAGCCTACAATTACTCTAGGAAATTATAAAATAAGGTTCACAAGGATTACTCAAGCATTAAAAACACAACGACGACCTATTGAAATCCTAAGCCAATTATAATTAAGATAAGAGATAACCAATTAATATTCAATAATTTGGTTTCATAGATCTAAGCAAACACATAAGTAAATTAGCCGGACATGGTAAACATGCAAGCATACACACATACAATCGAAGACATAATGAAATCAATGAAGTAAATAACTTATCTTGGTGTAAAATAGGGTATTAGAACTCTAAAATACTGTCCAAGACGGACCAAAATTGTTTTAGGTTTTTACTCCACAAATCTACCTCCCTGAAATTCTAAAAATTCGAATTCTATATATAGAGTTACAACTACGACGATGTCACCTTTTAACTGTGACGCCGTCAGATCGCCGCCATTAGGGTTTCGTCTTAGCCAAGTCAACTTTGGGACGGCATCACGTTGTGGTTGTGACGCCGTCAACTTTAGCTTCTGACGTCGTCTGAATCTAGATCTAGGCCGTCTGGGGAGAGAAGTCTTCGTGACGCCCTACTCTTCAAAGCCTGACGCCGTCAGGTATAAAATAGCAAATTCGCTCCTGAGCCGTCACAAATATTGGGACGGCATCGCCCTTTATGTGGGACGCCGTCAGGTGCACTTCCAGCAGCTTGAGTGTCTTGATCTTGACTTTAGCCATTTTCTTCACATATTCACTCCTTTTCGTCCAAATAAGCATCATTCCAGCATTTTGCCTTCAAGAGACCTAAAAAGTGAAAAGGAACAAAATTAAGCAGTAACGGATATAAAAGTAGGCGATTAAGGGCTTAAATGACCCCTTAAAAGTGTAAGTTTTAAATCTTTATCAAAAACCCTAACATATCAACCTACAAATCACCATGTCTATACAAAACAGACTCATTTCAACACAATCGTTGAGTTATAACACCAATTGACCATAACTAAATCAAGAAACCCCCAAAAAACCCATAAATCCTAGAAAGCAAGAACCGCCATATTTCAAAGTCGTGGCTTCGATACCATGTAAAAATGGTTACAAACACAACAAAAAACAATCTTTTCAACCAGCCAACCACCCCTTGGTAAATCTTTTATTACTACCACTAAAGAAGATAAGTCTCCAAACGGATGCTTACCAAACTTATACAAAAGACCACGATAGTCCCCCAATAAGGATGTTGTCAACCTTACTACAAACACTCTCAAATACTCAACAAATCACATATGTGTGTAAATAAGAGAGTAAACAAAAGAGACTACAAGATGATATCCGAAACCCTAGCCCGGTTAAGATGTATTTATAGCATCATCTTCCATCCAGATCCTTGGACTTTTAAACTAGTCAAAACTAGAACAAACCTTGAACTTAGCCTTGAAATATTTTCATGTTTGACACAAGTAGTCCCTGCATTTATATAACATAAAAACTACACCAGACTTTGACCAGATATATTTGACAGTTGGATGTAGTGATGTTTATTGAGGGTGGCTGTGATTCGAGACATGTTTTATTGATATAAAATGCAATGCTAAATAGTTTGAATGCAATGTTTTTTCCTTTGTGGTAATAGTGCTATTGATTAGTAAGATACAAAGAATGTTATGTTATGGAAATATAAGTAATATTTTAGTTGTTTGTTCTAGCAATTTCTTAAATTTTAGATTTTATTGCACCTGTACATGTTGCGAAATTGGTGAGTTGTTTTGTAAATATGTTAGAATAAGGAACCTCCTAGTGTCTAAAGTTTGTACCAAGTGACCACTCATATGGTCATTAACGAATGTTAATGATGTATTAACGGGTCTGTTATCTTTAACAAAACATTGGCAATTTTAATGTCTACCATTTTTGGTCACTATATGTTCAATTTAGTTACCACCTTCACTACTTAGTGACTAAACTTAGTTTCCGAGTATATTTTCACAAATATAATGACAAGTTTATTACGGTCATTACTTATTAATGGAGTTTAATTTTTGGTAACGGAGCATAGTGACAAAAAGTGACCACCCAGATGTTTGTCACTAAATAGTGTTAGTTACCGGTTTTATACTGATGGTGACTATATTCATTTTGTCACTAAATCCATTTTTTCTTGTAGTGAATCTAAAATATTAAAAATTAATATTATTAATAATAAATAATTAATTAATTAAATAAGTTAATATATGCACATAAGTGCATGGGCATGAAATGTGTTTTCAGAAATGGATAAATATTTTGGCCATTTCATTAAAAATAAAGGCTAAGTAACTCTGTACATATGATGATTTGAGTATATAAAGTACTCAATTATAAAAAGAGAATTTTAAATGAAACTAATATTCATATACTTGTGACCAGCCTGAGTCAAATACTCTTTGTGACAACTGGTAAATTTTCAAGAACACATTTCCATACCACATCATACTTGTGACATTACTTTGATAAACTTGAAACATTTTAAAACTTGAATCAGTCGAAAAACAAGAAATCATCTTCGAACGTGTAAAATGTAAGCACAAAGCGGACCGACACGAGTTATTTAGTAATTTATATATATATTTGTGATTTTATCGAGAGTAGTCGTGTTTATAGTCATTTTGAATGGAAAATTTATTTTAAAGCTAACGGCGCAATTTTCGTGAATTTCCGACAACGTTTGAGGGTCGAAACGAGCTCGAGAAGCAATATCGTGAAAGTATAGAGAATTGACGCAACTAGTCCCTCGGAATACTTACCAAACGCGCCCCTAAGTTTTGGTTTTAACATGTTCGGTCCCTCCTGGGGTATAAAAGCCCCACAACACACACATAAACACACTTTTACACACACTTTTCTCTCTCTAACATTCCGGCGACCGAAAAACCCCCACCCGCCGTCTTCTCCGGCCAAAATTTCGGCCACCCGTCACCGGAAAATAACACCACCTATACCAAACGATAGATCGTCGAAAGGCGATCATTTTGACATAGGGTACGTGCGGTGAAACCCACCGACGCGCCCTAGATCTACATTTTTAGTTTCGGACTTTTTCGGGTTTTGTCTTGCATGTGTTACCGTGATATTTCACGGTAATACCCGTGCTTGGTTTGTGTTATTTCCATGGTAAACCGTGTTTTCATGGTTGTTTTGGCTTGGTCCTTGTGGAACGTGGGTCTTCGCCCTCTTGGTTAATATTTTGGGTCGTGTAGTGTTTGATGGTGATGTTTTTGGTGTTGGTTGTTGAGTAACCGACACGGTAACCGAGGTTACCGTGCCTTGGTGTGGGCTTGTCGTGGTGTCGACTCTCTCAAGACTCCTTGGGATGGAATACTTGTTGTGGTGTTTTGTTGTTGGCTATTTTTGTTGTTCGGATGTGACCACCGCCGCCACCAAACCCTAGTGGTGGTGCGGCTGTGGTGGTATTATTGGGTATATCGATGACGTTTTGAGACTGGGACACACTTTGTGTCACGGCATGGCTCGTGTTAAGGTTTTCGCAGCCAAGGGTAACCTTGGCGAGGCGGTTATCACACGGTTGGGACTTTGAAACCGAGACCTTGTGGTCACGGCAATCTTGGCAGTTTTGATATTCGAATGATTCAGGTTGACTTGGTCAATCTTGTGATATTATTGATGCTAAACATATCGAAACCTGGAAAATAAAAACGGATAACTAATAATAATAATAATAATAATAATAATAATAATAATAATAATAATAATAATAATAATAATAATAATAATAATAATAATAATAATAATAATAATAATAATAATAATAATAATAATAATAATAATAATAATAATAATAATAATAATAATAATAATAATAATAATAATAAGAGTAAAGTCCAAAAAACATTCCTGTGGTTTGCCCCGTGGCGCTGTTTACATCCCTAAACTTTTTTTTGGAACAATTACATCACTCCGTTAGTAAAGTTGGCACAAAATCATCCCTAAGGACGAATGCTGCAAAGATGTCCCCGTTAAGTCCCCCACGTGCCGGTCACGTGAGGGGTATTTTTGTCCATTTCTCACTCAAAAACATAGATATGAAGAATCTAAATTCAAGAACTGTACAGTGATCTTAAAGAATCTAAATCCACCATGTATTAAAAAAAAAAAAAAAAAAAAAAAAAAAAAAAAAAAAAAACTATACTTGATAATTGTTCATAAGCATGACAAGCTGAAATAAAGAATCACCTATATTTGGTTTCGTATACATGTCGAGACCATACAAGTTTGAACAAGACACCCGTTTGATGGTGTAATGACTTCTTAAACATATGCATATTTTGTCTAAATATCACAATCTACTCCATTTCAAAACTTATAATTAGTAACAAGATTACAGTGTGTCCATACAATGGTTTTGATTCTAACTTTATTCATGTTCTTCCAAATGTATGCTATATGAAATACAAACAACTTACACACCTCAATTTTTGTGTTGCATCCGACCACTTTCTGCACCAGCATATGGATCAATTGTCACATTTATAACAGCAGGCTTATGGATCAATTGTCACATTTACACACCTCAATTTTTGTCCATTTCTCACTCAAAAACATATATATGATCTCCTCTGCCCCTCGGCTCCAACCACGTTTACAACCACCGGACCTTCTTGGTCCCGGTCAACTCCAACAAAAACAACAACCAAAAATCAACCAAAACCGAACCCTTGTTCTTGCTTGCTCTCGGCTCAAACCCAACGAAACCAAACCGGACCCTAGTGGTCACGGTTCATCCCTAACGTCAACAACACCATCCAAGTCTCCAAACAAATTTTATTTGCGTTTTCTTTTATAAAAGATTGTTTCCTACTCGTTTTCCACTTAACCCAAACCAAAACAAGAAAAACGTGACTCGGAGGTCACTAAACGAGTGAGGACTCGTTTTTCTCACCTTCCTTCTTCCCGATCTATGCGTGAAATGGCGAAATAACAATAAAGGGTGGCGCGTTGGGTGGTTTGGGTGGCGGTGGTAGTGAGAAATGGCGCGTGGAGTGGGTGTAAATGGAGAGGAGGTTGAGACAACCGTTTTGGTGGTGGTGGTGTACGCGCGGCGGTGGTGGTGGCGGGGTGTTGCAGCGGCGACGAGAGAGAAAGGGGCAGAGGAGATGATGATGAAATAAAGGGTTGAAGATCATACCTTTGTGGGCTTGTGAGAGAGAAAGGGTTATTTAGGATGAGTGAGAAATGGACAAAAATACCCCTCACGTGACTAGCACGTGGGGGATTTAACGGGGACTTCTTTGCAGCATTCGTCCTTAGGGATGATTTTGTGCCAACTTTACTAACGGAGGGATGTAATTGTTCCAAAAAAAAGTTTAGGGATGTAAACAGCGCCACGGGGCAAACCACAGGGATGTCTAAGCCGTTATGATAATTTCGTTGATTTGATTTGTGATGATGTGAGCACTTCGTGAGTCATCCGAGACCTTATGGTTCGGATTGACCACGAGTAGCCGATATGGACTTTATGAGTATATGGACTGATTATTATTAGACTATGACCCGAGTTAGATACTTGACTTGGGAAACGGACTTGGGAATAGATGGGCTCGAGTCAATTAGTATTGACTCGAGAAGGGTTGAGTCAAAATGATAGGTCGAATGAGTTAAACATACTATGTTTTGAAAAATCATGAGCATTAAATGATGCAATTAAATGATAGTTTAATTGTATAAGTTAATCAATGTTTCTAAAAAAGAAATAATAATGTAATACATTTCGAGACACGAGGCCCAAGTTTTCTATTTAAGAAATTTAATGTGAATTTGATCGCGGATTGGTTAAAATTAATAAAAGTCTATTCTCATATTTATTTGGACTTATTGGATTGACGAGTCCCATAAGAGCCCGATAAATATGAGAAGAGGAGATTATTAATGACAACCCATCCTAAGGTCTCTACGTGCAACCCATCTAGATTTACCTTGAATTAATAAATGAGACGAAGGGAACGCCAACCTTATTAAGTTGACGAGCCTAATAAGACTTGACCAATCCTTCGAGTACCTTATTAACGCATGGTTTAATCTATTAGACCCAACCTTTTTGTGACTTATATGACGCACATATTATTGTTTTTTTTGGTCGCGTGAGTTGTGTGAGTTAGTTGTTAAGTTAGTTGAACTACGTGAAACATTGCTAATCGTGTGCGTTATTTGAGTCGTCATTCAACAAGTGACAAAGCCAAGTGCTCTATTCTATCGTTATGCTTCAACCTACAAGAATCTTTACGTTTTATGCGACTTTATTTTGGCAACTTCGTGAGGATCGATATTGAGTCGCGTCTTTTGTTATTTTAGGTTGAGCCGTGTCCGATGTGCTGTGATGTTACTTGTTGATGTTGTACTAGTCTCCTCTAGAGTGATTTTTTTGTGCATTTCCTTGTTAAGGTGAGTTTCATAGCCCCATTTTTATCTATGTTTTACTAAATTGGGGTGAGAAAACATGCTACTCTTTTGGACCTTTTAAACTTTCTTGATTTGTTTATGCATTGACTGGTTTAGGTAGATGAGTTGTTACATGATACTAGGGTAGCATATTGATGCTATAATGTAATACCTAGCTTGTGAATGGTTATTTATTCCGATCTAGTCCAGGGCAGTTTGACCATGCTACAACCATGCTGGCTAGAGTCGCTTGGGATCCCACTTGTGAGTTGATATGTGATTATATGTTTTTGTGCATCTATCTTAGTCTCGCATAGCGAATAAACTCTTACAGGTCCACTACTAAATTTGAACTTAAACCTATGAACGCACCAGCTTTATGCTGACCTTTTTAGCATATTTTTCTCAGGAATTTGATGTGAAAGCTTGGGTAATATTTGGGGAGGCGTTTGGCAGTGATGCCATGGTTTTGGATCCTTCTTACTCTGATGTTAAATGGGGACCATTTTCTTAAACTATTTTATTTGGGCTTACTTCTGCACTTTTCAAGAAATGTAAAACTTAATTATTACTGATGACTATGTTTTCAAGTCATAAATTTTCATTTATGTTGTTCTCTATCCTTGTGTTGTGTACCAATTTCGTAGCACCCCAAAGTTAGTAAAGTCTTCCGATGAGCCAATTTTGGGGGTGTTACAGATTGTTATCAGAGCTCAAGGTTATAGAGAACTGGGTATTTACTAAAACCTATACTATAACCATTTTTGAAAAACTGATCCAAAAGACCGTAACATGCCTACCTGCCAAGCTGAAGCCTAAAGATTACAAGTTAAGAATTGATGTGGTATTAATTTCTATTACTTGTCTTGTAATCATGATATGATTTTCTTGGGAAATTTTTTATGTTTGAAAACTGCGGATTCATTGGAGATTTTACGTATGTGCTGACTTTACTAAAAACACCGTTGTCACAGCTATGCCTTCCTTCGAAATCACAGAAGACATTCTTCTTGCTGGCTCCCGACCATCATCACTTGTACTGGGGATGGACCTGAAGGACCCATATGTCATGGCGCGACATGCACCACCAGTGATACATGGGACTGCTTCGGGCTCCTCTTCATCTATTCATGGCTCTCCTACTTCACTCACTGTGCGTTTACCCGCACGATCATCTCCTAGCTCCATGTGGCAGACTGCTACACCTCACACTTTGACACTCCATCGCACGGCATGCATATCCAAACATTCACCTACCCTACTCTCTTTCCACATTAGTGCTCCCTCTCCTCTGTCCCTTACACCCTCTACCTCTGCTTTTCAGATTCCGAGTGCCTCATCTTCCGTACCATGCGATTCGTCACCACCTTCATCTCCTGACTCTCTGCCTACTCAGAGGCGTCGACTACTCATATCTTATGAAGAAAAATATCCCGAAGAAAACCTGAGGAAGATCTCGAGGAAGATCCTCTATAGGAGGAAGACCCGAGAGATGAGTCTTATGGGGAGGATGACCCTGAGGCTGAGCCACAGGAGGATGTGGAGCCCGAGCCTCAGGAGGATATGGAGCCTGAGCCTGAGCCTCAGAAGGAGGACAAGCCTGAGCCTCAGGGGATCTTGGGGGATTTGGAGGAGTGTGACTTGGAGGATGATGTTGATGAGCCTATGATAGAGTCGGTTTTCCCAGCGTCTGAGGTGGATTGGGTTGATCCGGATTCTCCTACTACCGGACCCACCCTTGAAGACTTAAGTTGGATGGCCACTCAGTTGGGGATGCATGAGGAGGCTCTAGAGGACATAACCGAGTGATTAGCGGGGGTGACAGCAGAGCGACTGGGGAAGATTGAGAGTGACATTAGTGTATTGATGGAGAGGTCTGCTGCCATGAGGAGAGACCTGCATAAGATGGATGATCGGGTGAGAGCAGCATATCGATCTATCTAGACTGCGAGAGAGTATGATCAGGTGATGTGGAGGCGTCAGTCTAAGACAGATTCTCAGAACGCACATCTTATGAGGAGGAGATACGAGGATAATGTGGAGATTTCTGCTATGAAGGGGCGGTTGGATGATCTGGATCGTGCTTTCAGAGACTTTCTCTTTGGGGTTTGAGTAGTATTCTTTGACTAGTGTTTTTGTACCACTCTTTATCGATTGTATTTCCGTATTTTCTCATTATCGGTACTGCTATCGTTCACGCCATAGAATGGCTCATAATTGAGAACCTTTGTTTTGAGTTTTATGAAATTTATGTTGAGTTCGTGGTTGTGGCATAAATTGTATTTCGATGATCGTTGTGGTTTTAATGTGATATTATGGTCTCTATACTCGTGTGATGTACTTCTCTATTCTAATCTCAATGTTCTCATTTCTTATACATGATTCAGATCAATGGCTCAAACGCGTAGGGCAATCAGGAACGCGCGAGCAACAGCTGCCACTGCTACTGCAGCTGCTAGTCGTCGCGGACGATCTTCAGTTCAAAATGCTAGTAATCCTAATGTCAATAACCAGAAGAACAATTCCATTGGTGAAGATCTGAATGTCGATATCCCTTCTCCGCCCGCTCCTGTTACCAATCAAGCTTTAATCGATCAACTGGTAGCTCAGCATGTAACTTAGATTCTGGCTGATCCAAATCATCCTAATACCGCAGTGGGAACTCTTAGGCCAAATGGTAGTAACTGGGGTTGTACTTACAAAGAGTTTCAAAGTTGTATGCCCACGGACTTCTGTGGCACTGAGGGATTTGTTATGTTGACTCGTTGGTTAGAAAAGATGGAATCTGTGTTTAATGTTTGAAATTGTGAAAGGGAATCAAAGGTGAAGTTTGCTTCGTTCACACTGAAGGATGAGGCGTTAACCTGGTGGAACAACTACCTCAAGTCTGTTGGGATCGACGCAGCTTATGCTATGCCTTGGGAAGAGTTTAAGGCAAAAGTAATTAAGAACTATTATCCCCAAAACGAAGTGAAGAAGTTGGAAATTGAATTCTGGAATCAGAAAGTGAAGGGTAATGACATGCCAGCTTACACTCGTCGTTTTCACGAATTGGCACTGTTATGCCCTAAGATGGTTCGCACTAAAGCGCTTAAGATAAAGCATTATACTGATGGACTTCCACCTTCGACTAGGAATGATGTGCTTTCTTCTAAGCCAACTGACCTTCACGAAACCATCAGTTTGGCACATGGCCTGATGGATTCATTATTTGCGACAATATGGGGAGTGGAGGCGACAACAAGAGGAAACGGGTGGATTATTCAAAGAATAGGTATCCTAACAAGCGACAGGAGACTGCTAAAATTTATGCTATGGGGTCTGGAGAGAAAAGTGGTTAAGAGGGAAATCAACCTTACTGTAATGGTTGCAAGCGCCATCATTATGGACAATGTACCATAGTGTGTCGCTCATGCTCTAAGGTTGGACACATAGCCAAGGACTGCAAGTCCAAGACGCTTGTCGTGGTTCAAACCGCCCCTAGACCGGATTAGAAGGCTAATGTTACTTGTTACGGATCTGGGAAGAAGGGACACTTTAAGAATGAGTGTCGAGAACCGGGAGGTCGTTGTCACACCCCCAAATTTCCTGTTTAGCAGCGGAATGGAATTTCTTGTAAAAATTGAGTGATATAATAATTGTCGTGTAGTTTTTAAGAAAAAGTGTCGTAATAATATAACTTTAACGATTTATAGACAAAATAAATTTAAAACACTAGGTAAACTCAAAATATAGTTTTTATAAACTAAATGTAAGTATAAAAATATGTCGGGATCATTTTTGGAAGTATCGGATTAAATGTTCAAAATAATAACTCACGCGATAATCGTTTATTTAATATAAAATTTACGCGTTTAATGTGAAATGTAATGTCATGAATGAACTAACATGATGCAAATGATGCTAATGAAATGTAGACTAAACTTAGTCCATATGAAATGTTCGTGATGATATGATCATGAATTCGCCGCTAAACCATAAAGGTTACGCGAATTTGGAACACGTAAACCTAGTTTACGATAAATGTTGAAATTGTGAAACAGGAATTGTTTCGAGAAATGACCTGAAAGTACGGGTTGTCACATTCGCCCATCCAAAAAGGAATTCAGTCCCTGAATTCAATCGTTGTTAGGTCTAATCGTGTTTCAAGTGTAGGAGTAGTAGGCGATCTAGCAACAATAGCCCTAGAACTCTCACAGTCCTCAAACCTATGAGATGGTGTAGTGTCTATAGTCTTAGTGGTAGATGGTAATGGTGTGTCAAATCATGCACGCTTTCCAAGCTGCAAGTCAGGTGTATGAGTATCGTGTATGAGATGTGATGGTACGGATGGTGCTCGAAATGATAATGATGATGAAAATAATGACAATGATGATAATGGAATCCTTGTGGTGAGTTAAGAAAATAGGTTCATTAGGACTAAGCCTATAAGTTCTACCCAATAGTATGATCTGTCCCAACTGAGTGATAAAAATTGTCCTGATCCTACAGTGAATCAATAGTGATCGTGATGGTGTAGGTGCAACTTCGTCCTCCTAAAAGGTCTCAGTGTCATCATCTGATGTTATCGGTGTTGAGTCAACTGATGTTAAAATTGTGATAGGAAATGACAAGGCATTCTCCATGTCAAAGTGATGTGAGTATAATGGGATGGGTATTTGAAGGCATCTATGTGACAATCGAGTTCGAAATGAAAGTGAATAACTCGAAAAATGTACGCATAAATCGCATGCAAAGTGAACACGCACTTATGATGAAATGATGAGATGCTATGATAATGTAGTTATAGTCTAGGGTCAATGATGCAACCTAGTTCTCTATAACCGAAGCTCTGATGCCAATCTGTCACACCCCCAAATTTCCTGTTTAGCAGCGGAATGGAATTCCTTGTAAAAATTGAGTGATATAATAATTGTCGTGTAGTTTTTAAGAAAAAGTGTCGTAATAATATAACTTTAACGATTTATAGACAAAATAAATTTAAAACACTAGGTAAACTCAAAATATAGTTTTTATAAACTAAATGTAAGTATAAAAATATGTCGGGATCATTTTTGGAAGTATCGGATTAAATGTTCAAAATAATAACTCACGCGATAATCGTTTATTTAATATAAAATTTACGCGTTTAATGTGAAATGTAATGTCATGAATGAACTAACATGATGCAAATGATGCTAATGAAATGTAGACTAAACTTAGTCCATATGAAATGCTCGTGATGATATGATCATGAATTCGCCGCTAAACCATAAAGGTTACGCGAATTTGGAACACGTAAACCTAGTTTACGATAAATGTTGAAATTGTGAAACAGGAATTGTTTCGAGAAATGACCTGAAAGTACGGGTTGTCACAATCGTGGAACCCAAGGGAGTGGTGGAAAGCAGGTGAATTATGGGGCAGAGGGACACCAAGGAAACCAAGGCACTAGCAATCAACAGGGCAACACTAGAGAGGCTCGAGGAAGAGCATATGTGGTGAAGGGAAAGGGAGTCAAGGAAGACTCGACTGTTGTTACATGTACATTCCTTCTCAATAACTGATAACATCAAATAGTCCTGAATATTAAGTGTCAATTTCCCCAGATAATGCTCGTATTTTATATCATTTATATGTATTTACGCTTGTTTTCCTCTATATTTCACTTTCAGGTAAATTACGAGCATTGGAGCAGAAGAGACGCGAATTTGGAGAAATTATTGAAGATTTATCACAGTATGCTCATTTTGAAGAAGTTACGGCGTAACTCCTCTCTCACATTACGCCGTAACTAAAGCGTGGCTAAGAAAACCAACTCAACAGAAGATTACGACGTAACTCTCCCAAAGATTACGATGTAACCAACTAGTTCAAATGAGGTTCCGCACCGCTGCAAGCTACGTCGTAACTATTGTCTCAATTACGATGTAACCAAGATTTATTGAAGATACGGCGTAACTCCTTCCATAGTTACGCCGTAACCAGCATTTTAGTGCAAAATACGAAGAATTGTATGTTACGGCGTAACTCTTAACATTAGTTACGCTGTAACCAGATCTGGCCTATAAATACCCCACGATTTTCGGCATTTCAAAGTATCCCATTTCACACACAAACTTCAGGGAACGTGAGTAGAAGTCGAAGGCAGATCTAGAGGAGCATACGGAGCTATCTCCAAGGGAGAAATCACTCCCCTACGATAAGCATTAGCATTTTATCTTTTCTTTACTTTAAATTCATGTATTTCGTAATGTTAAACATTGAATCGATTTTTTTAGTTAATATGAGCGGCTAAGCACCTCTGGTGCTGGCCTAGTTATGATTCCTTAATTGTTTTGTTTGCATTTATATTGCTTCCGTATAATTATTTCTAAGTGTATGCATGTATAGTTTGTTGGTAGCTACCCTTGTTTCGGTAGTTTTGAATGGCGGTAGTGGCTAGTTACTTAGGAGATATGACCAACTGACCTAAGTAGGTAGACTGAGTGGGAAGGGTAAGATATGACCAACTGACGACCCTTTCTGCTTGTGCGATTTGACCAACTGATCAACTACCGTTTGGATGAACTTAAGAAATAGGGGGTGAGTGTTTAAGATGCTAGCGCCCGGGCACTCACTGTTATGAATCTAGCATGTAGCGGTACTTAATGACTTGGCTTAGGGGACTAAGAACAAATGGACTTATGGCGGATCACCTGATTTCTCCAATGGGACCCTTTGTTGATAGGTTAGCACGAACTGACCAAATGTTGTCCTGGCGACTTTGACCCCACCTGAAGTAATTGGAAGTAATTAGACGTAAACATAACTAGTTAGGATGAATAAATAGGTTAGCACCACTCTCCTCTATTGATCACATCCCTCGCTTTTATTTGCTTTAGTAGTTAATTATATCAAAATCATATTAAAATCTGTGACACCTAGACTTAGTTTAAATCAGCACACATAGCTCTTGGGACGACCTCGGTTTTACCGATTACTACATTACACACGACCGGGTACACTGCCCGTTAGTGCATTAGGGTAGACCTTAGGTATAACGAGAAATTATAAATATTAAAACCTGGTCAGTAAAACTTGCATCAAGTTTTTGGCGCCGCTACCGGAGAGTTATTTTAGGGTTTTTATTAAGTCTATTTTTAACTTTCTTTCTTCTCATAATGTCAGGATTCAAGACTAGAAGCTCAAGACCATTTTTGGCCACCCCGTTCGATGATCCGGAAAAACAATTTCGGACGAAAAAAGTTTACTTTCCAGTTCCTATTCATAACATTTTTTCGTTTTACAAATCTGACCAATCTGATGCAGAACCTAAAGTCACTGATGAAAATAATATCGAAGAAATAACCATGGAGCAGTATTTGGAAGAACCAAATTTGAACTGTAAACGAGCCTTCACGCAAGACTATAGTGTGGAAAAATTCTCCATTATGTTTTCGGGAATTACATGAGCTTAAGTTTTCAGGAGATGAAAATGAGGATGTTCAAAATCATGTGGAAGAAGTGCTCTACCTATCATCTCTTTTCAGCGTCCGGAGTATCCCCATCTATTCTGTTACAGCAAGAATTTTTCCTATGACTCTTACAGGGACTACGAAAAGATGGTACAATAAACTCTCTAACGAATGCGAAGAAACATGGGATAAATTAAGAAGAGAATTCGTTCAACAATTTTGCCCTCCTTCGAAGATGGCTAAACTTCTCAGTAAGATCCATCGATTCGTTCAAGAAGGTGAAGAAACGATGTATCAATCGTGGGAAATATTCAGTGAGCTACTTTACCGATGTCCCACTCATGACTTGAACAAACATCAAATCGTCTATGTCTTCTATAGGGTAATTAATGCACTGACACGTGAATTACTTGATTCTCCTAGACCTATTCCAAGCATGACCCCTTACCAAGCTTTGAAGTGTATTCAACGGATTTCTGAACATTGTTATAAATGGCATATGGAGACAGGGTATGGACCAAGAGATAATTTTGATCATAAGGTGATGAAAACATTGACGAAGCAAGAATATAATTATGGTGAAATTTTCGAAAGGCGAAGGCTGGAAAGGGCCAAAAAAATGAAGCCTGTAGGGTAGAGAAGGTTAAGAGTGTATTTAGGACCAAGACCGGAAACAGCTTAGAAAAAAGGATCCTTGACCATATCAAGGAATCTAGGGAACGTGATGAGAGAATTGAAAAAATGATGAAAACATTCGTGGAAAACATAGTTCTTCTCTCAAGACTCATGAAGACCAAATAAAGGGTTTGGAGAAGAGTGTGAACTCATGTTCGAAAGCCATCACAGATTACCTTGCTGCATGGGAAGAAGAAGTTGTCAACACTGTAGAAACAACCTTTGAAGAGCCCACTACCTTTTCGGAGAAGGTTAAACGAAGAATCAGCAAGGAGAAACTCTTGCTTCTTGACGTTGGAGCTCTCCCGGTAAACATTCCTCTTGTTAATTCCATTAAGACTGATCCTAACAATATTTTACAGGAATTAAGTGACGATTCCGATGAGACGGTTCAACTTAACGAGAGATGTTCAGCAGTTTTAAGGAATGAACTGCCGCAAAAGGAAAAAGATCCCGGTTGTTTCACTCTCCCTTGCTTTATCGGGAGTCTCAATATGTGTAACGCCCTAGCTGATCTTGGAGCGAGCATTAGCATAATGCCTCGTTCAATATTCCTACTTATGGGTATCGGAGACCTTAAACCAGCAAAAATGAAGATTGAAATGGCCGATCGGTCCATGCAATCACTCTTGGGAATCGTTGAGAATGTATTGGTAAAGATAAAAAAAATCTCTTCCCGGTTGATTTCGTGATTCTGGATATTCCCAAAGACAACCGAATACCTATCATTTTAGGAAGACCTATGCTTGCTACTGCCCATGCAAAACTGGATGTCTTCGCCCGAAAATTAACTCTCGAAGCTTACGAGGAGGTTGACACATTTAGACCTAATGAACTTCTGTCCACTCCTCAAAAATTTTGCGCAATTGATCCTATTGGTGATTTCGGCGATGCATTGGAAGATTCCTACAAATCTTGGCAAGATAGCTTCAGGGAAATATTTTGATGTGTTCGTAAATTTTGAAGAAGAAGACTTAGGAGTCAGTGCCGATGATTTCTCTAGTGACGTCGAAATGGAACTCATCATGAACCGATCCGAGCCCAAACATGTAAAATTTGTTAAATATACTGTTTGTAGGCTTAGCTGAAACAATACTTTGAAATGCCCTCAATATACAATAGCATTGTCATTGAGACGTTCTATCATACTCAATATTTAGTAAGTATATGATTTTAAGTGTCGTCAAATTACTGCTTTCAAGCCAATCTACCTATGTAAACATTACCGATAGAGATCCTTTAAAGTTTAATTAAATTATGACCAGTCATGTTGATGTTTTTTTAAAAAAAGAAAAAATATGAGCCCTATAATGCATCACTATTATTTTAGTAAACTTCAAAATCTCACACAAAATAACACTAAAATGAAGAATTTCAATTCTTCAAAGGCCTAAAGCAGGGTGACCCTCTTGCGCCCTTTCTCTTTATATTGGTCATGGAAAGCCTTCATATCTCCTTTACTCGTGTGGTGGAAGCGGGTTTGTTTAAAGGTATTGTTTTAAATCCTTCGACTCATTTATCCAACCTTTTTTTCGCGGATGATGCCATGTTCATGGGTCAATGGAATTCGAGAAACATTAACACTATTATTCATGTGTTAAAATGTTTCCAATTAGCCTCTGGGTTAAATATTAATTTGGGAAAAAGCAAGATAATGGGTATTGTGGTTAATGATGTATATGTGCAGCAAGCGGCGGATAAAATCGGGTGTGATATCCTTAATCCTCCTTTCACTTATCTTGGTTCGAATGTCGGGGGAAGTATGAACAGGATTCATGCGTGGGATGTTATTGTGGATAAGTTGATTGTTCACCTCTCGAAATGGAAGATGAAAACTTTGTCGGTAGGTGGTAGATTAACTCTTCTCAAAGCGGTTCTTGGAGCTATGTCGATCTATCATATGTCTCTTTTTAAGGTGCCTATGAAGGTTCTTCATCGTATGGAATCCATTCGGAGTCGTTTTTTTAATGGGATTGAGTTGAATTGTAAGAAAGCGACTTGGGTGAAGTGGTGTAATGTGTTAGCCTCGAAAGAGCCCTTTTGTTTAAATGGGTTTGGAGATTCAAAATGCAAAACGACTTATTATGGACTAGGGTTATTAAGGCTATTCACGGGGAAAAGGGCAGAATTGGTGATTGTTCGAAGGTGCTCCATAAATCCATCTAGTGCGACATTGTTCGAGAGATGGATACTGTTAAAATGCTTGGCTTTGATATCCTTAATCATATTCAAAAGGAGATAGGTAATGGTAAAGACAGGTTTTTTTGGGACGATGTGTGGCTTGGCGATATCCCATTGAAGTATAGATTCCCTCGAATCTACAACTTGGACGTTAATAAACAGGTTGATGTGGCTTCAAAAATGGCTCATGTGAGCCTCTCCGCATCATTTAGACGTTGTCCGAGAGGGGGTGCTGAAGAAGCTCAAATGATAGAGCTCATTTCGTTGACTGATAACGTTCTCCTTGGGGATATGAATGATAGATGGTACTGGGATTTAGATGGTCTGGGGGAGTTCTCGGTCGCTTCGGTGAGGAAGGTGATTGACGACATTCGGCTTCCTTGTGTTTCGTCCCAAACTCGATGGATAAAGGAGATCCCTATCAAGGTAAATGTTCTCGCCTGGAAGGTTTGTACGAATAGCTTGCCTTATCGTTTGAATCTTTCACGTAGAGGCTTACCAATTCCGTCCATTCTTTGTCCGATGTGTGGAGTGGCGGTTGAATCGACTTCTCATATTTTCTTTGGCTGTGATGTGTCTCGTGATGTTCTCCGGAAAATTTGTAAATGGTGGAATGTGGACTTTGTGGCATTGAATTCTTTTGAAGATTGGGAAATTTGGTTTCACAGCATCAGGATGAACTTAAAGCTTAAGAAGCTGTTTGAAGGGATATGCTTCAGCTTATGGTGGCTCTTATGGGTGTTCGGGAATAAGTTGATTTTTTGGCGTTGATCCTCCTTTAAAAGCCGATATATTTGATAGTGTTGTGTCTCATACTTTTAATTGGTGTCGTTCTAGATGTAAAGGGACGTTTAGATGGGATGATTGGCTAAAAAATCCTCATCTTATTTCTTTTTAATATTCTAGCTCCTTGCTATTTTATCAATAAAATGCCGTTCAAAAAAAAATTCTTTTAATTGGTCACAACTTATATTTCATGCTTATTTTGGTATTTCTGTTTGAGCATTTTTCAGTGACATGTCTTCTATGTTATACCCATAAAGATGGAACTAGCACAAGCACAAGAAATTAACATGTGATACTATTCGCACAATTTAGTGCACCACACCAAATACGTATAACTCGTCAATACCCATAAGATCATCAATCAACTATATAACTAACAACTACATGTGATGTTGGCTTTGCATATAAAGTCTTTCAACTTGATGTCTAAAAACACACTTTTTAATGGTTAATTTCAAGAGACCATTTCAAAGAAACATACTTGGTTGTGATACCTAATTACCTTAAATACCAAGACTCTTTCTCAGCAAGTTTCTTGAATATTGCAATATTATATTTGTCGTAACTGATCAACTTAATAAAATCTTGAGATTTGTATGTTTGCAAATTGTCCCACATTCGTTAGTGACCAAAATAATAGTATGCCTGTTAACACAAGTGCAATCCTTGCCAAACAAGTAAACAACAATACATTTGTGCGTGCATTCGTAGGTTCTCGATAATTCGATGAAAACTTTCTTGTCTAGTATTTAGAAGTAAAAAATAACACTTTTAAAAACTTTTTGTCAGGTAATTCAACACGCTATGAAATGCAAATAAGTATGAAACACGTTAAAATTGGTTGCGGCAAATTGACTTCCATGCTTATAACTATGAATTATTCTTACTTCACATAAACCTAAAAGCACGTACATATTTTCTTATTTATTATCCACCCAATACAAATATAAACATGTTATACATAATTATAAGTGCCACAAAATACATCAAATCTTAAATAAGTGAATAAAAATAAGGTATTTGTTGTAGTGTGGCCAACTGACCACGACAACCATTAGTTACTGGCGGTGCAACCAAATGTTGTTACAATGGCCAAAGAGTTTAAAGGAGTTCTACTCAAGCGAGCCGCACAATGTTTGACAAAATACATCAAATTGATTGTGACAGGAGGACGGAATGCTGTACTTATTACTCGTTAAGTCATTAATCGCCAACCATTCGGTCTTCATTCATGCCCCATGTTAGCAAAACAAAAATTGTTGGATTTGCCCATAGCGTACTAGGTCATATTATGGTCACAAGTTAGATAACAAATTATTTTTACTATGGTCCTAAGTTAGACAACAATTTATTTATACTCAAACATGGTAAAAAGACTATTTTACGGTAAGGTTAGCATGATCACCTCATACAACGTACGCTATTAGATTCACATGCATTCGAGACATTATATCGTGTCATCAATTTACTCACTCATACCCAACCCTGTCCAGACTACTTTCAAACTCATGTTAACTGACATTAGATAAAATCTAGGCCCATGTTCAGTTTACAAATTACTACGTAATCAGTAGCTATTTAAATTTGATTGATTAAGCGTAATCAGTAACATCACAATATATACTGAAAAACATAATCCAACAATTGAATATAGAACACCTAACTTTTTTTAACTTGTACAACTTATATTTCATGCCTATTTTGCTATGTATGATTTGTCAAATTACTGAGTTTTGAATTATACATATTATCCTATAGATATTTGACTTTACAACTCTTTGTGCAATACACACAAAAAAGCACAAGCAACATAAAACTATTGACAAAATTTCGTGAACCGAACCTACGGATAGTATAACACGTCAACACATATAAGATCATCAATCAACTATGTGACTAACTATAAGTAGGATTTATATGTATGCTATTTCAACGTACTTGATGTCAGAGAACACAACTTTGAATGTTCTTTTTTACAAGAGATCAACTCATAAAACGTATTTTGTTGTGATACTTACTTACCAATAGTCTTTGTTAACAAGTTCTTGAATATTACATCACATTGTTGCAATTTATGGACTTAGGAGTATAAGATTTGAGTCTTGCAAGTTGTCCCACATTTGATAGTGTGTTTACAAATTCAAAATATGACTCTGTAATGATTTTAATTTTAAACAACATTGTTTTGTTTGATAATTACGTAGACATCCATAAACTCTTGACATATCCACGCTTATAAATGTGAACATATTTTAAATATTTGTATGTGTATCCAAATGCTTCTTTTTTGTAAATCTCATTAGTTAAATACAACTCATCTTGCCACAATAAATAAAATGTCATCAAGGGGGCCTCATATAAAAAATTGTTATAAATGAACACATTTTATGCACACCTTTAAGTTTTTTTTTTTTTTTTTTTTTTTTTTTTTTTTTTTTAAGTTTTGATGAAACATTTTTTTAATTTTCACCAGAGGCCTCCAAGTTCATTTGCCGGCCCTGTTCACAATCTGAATATCGTTAAACCAAAGGCAATTGGTTAATAGTTTAACTAATATACCAATGTAATATTATATATCTGACTAACTGATGTCGAGTTCTTTATCTTAGCAGATAACAAGTAATGAGAACTTAAGAATGTTCTTTATGTAATTAGTATTTGCTAAAATTATTAAACAAGTTTCTTACAAATGAAAATATTCTCGTCACATTTATAAAAACAAGATTCTAGAGTTCTAAAATTCCAACTTGAATGTTAAAATATCATACTGTTGGAACGTATGCACTGAATTAAAAGATTTGTGTTTTGCAATTTGTCCTACATTGTTTGGTGAGATGAATGAAACTGGGTTTATTAATGCAAGTACCATTTAAAAACATAAATGAATTGGGTAATAAATCCAGAAAAGACTTGGTATAAAGTTAGAAGTTATGGATTTATTTACAATTTGTTTTGAGTAAACTACACCATTCGTCCTTGTGGTATACGTTCACCATCAAGGATCGTTCTTTGACCAGAAAAATTGCACCGAGTCTTTAACTGCGAAACGTTACTCAGCGTTGGTCCCTCACCTTAACTGGCGTGAGTAACGGGCGTTAAGCCTATTTAAGTCGAGGTATATTTGTCTTTTCCCACCTACACCCACACCCTCAATTAATTCTTTCATATACCACCAATCAAAATAATTCCTTATCTTCATTCATCACCACCATCCACCATTCTCACCTCCTTCACAAACCTCAACAGTCCACCACCACCGTCCATCACTTTCGACAACCGTCAAAAACCCCAAAATCAAAACCCATCTCATTCTCAGATTATATATAAACACCAACAAGTGTGAAACACAAAATCCAAATCGTATATCTAAACTTAGTAGTATAAAGGACTACTTATCACTTTACATAACAAAACCAAAACCACCCTTATCTCCTTTTGATTTATTTACAATTTGTTTTGAGTAAACTACACCATTCGTCCTTGTGGTATACGTTGACCATCAAGGATCGTCCTTTGACCAGAAAAATTGCACCGTTAGTCCTTAACTGCGAAACGTTACTCAGCGTTGGTCCCTCACCTTAACTGGCGTGAGTAACGGGCGTTAAGCCTATTTAAGTCGAGGTATATTTGTCTTTTCCCACCTACACCCACACCCTCAATTAATTCTTTCATCTACCACCAATCAAAATAATTCCTTATCTTCATTCATCACCACCATCCACCATTCTCACCTCCTTCACAAACCTCAATGGTCCACCACCACCGTCCATCACTTTCGACAACCGTCAAAAACCCGAAAATCAAAACCCATCTCATTCTCAGATTATATATAAACACCAACAACTATGAAACACAAAATCCAAATCGTATATCTAAACTTAGTAGTATAAAGGACTACTTATCACTTTACATAACAAAACCAAAGACACCCTTATCTCCTTTTGATTCACTTGTCAGCCACACACACTTGTGTTTCTCTATACCTTATCACAAAACATTAAGATTCATTCTCTTTTTTTTTTCTTTCTATTAGACGAAACATAAACCACAACACACCCTTATGGGTTTCTATTCTTGATTTCTTTATTTCTTTTTTGAAAGATCAATGATGGGTTGTGTGGATCTCTTAAGATATTTGCTAGAAAATATAACCCGAGATATTGTTTTGATTTTCTTTTCGATTTTGTTTTTATACTCAAGATCGAGTTAGTGTTTCTTTGAAACGAGTTTGGGCCTTGATTTTTTAAAGATAAGATCTTTGTTCTTGGTTGCTTTGTTATATTCGGTTTTTTTATTGGTTAAAGATTGATGATGATTTTTTCTGAAATCTTGGTACACAATGAGTAAATATGGCTTTTTAAGTCACTGTAGGGGTAGCAGATTTGAATGAGGATGGAGGATGGTGGGCTAGTGTTTGTGAATTAAAGGTGTTTGTTTATTTTGGGGAAGATGATGGGTTAACATTTGTGGAAGATGATGTAGTCAAACATTAATGATAGATAGAGAGTGGCCTCCAGTAGAAAGGCACTCACTTTGGACTGCATAATAATGAGAATGATTCCCAAAATTTACCAGTGAATCCCTATTGTTTTTCAGTTCTATTAGACTTGTTAAGAACAGAGGAACTTTATATTCCACCAAAATGTACCAGAAAAGCTTGTGTATGGAGAAGTCCTGTTATAAGGAATCGTGGATCATGTTTGTTCTGATAAATGGGGCACATTTCACGATAACTGTCTGCAGCCGCCAAATTCCATCATCGGCCGCGTTGGGTGACAAAACCGTCATCAGAGTGTTGATGTGTTGCACATGGAAGCATGGTCCACATTCATGATTCAACGCTTGATTTAATTTAATTTAATTTTTTTTAAAGGCTTTTAAAGCTTATGATTTCTGGAGAATGTGGAGTTTGTGTTGATGAATAAGTGGAGAAGATAAAGTAGAGAGAGAAGTAATAAAAACACCAAAATACTCTTGCTTGTGTAGATTTAACGCCCGTTACTCACGCCAGTTAGGGTGAGGGACCAACGCTGAGTAACGTTTCGCAGTTAAGGACTAACGGTGTAATATTTTTGGTCAAAGGACGATCCTTGATGGTCAACGTATACTGATTGGTGCTAAACCGTCAAGTTTTCTCACGCAAGCTAGCCACTTGTGAATGCCCAACCGTAAGAAACTTAAAACAGTCTGGAACCAATGCAATGAAGATCAGGAGAATACAGTGGATTCCTGGGTCGTTAAGTCCTACGGAGGATGAATTGGTGTTTAACACAATCAGATGTCGAATAATCACTAAGGATAGTGATCAGTAAGGTTTTTGAGTTATTTATACCTAAAGAAAAGTTTTGTAAATTACAGGGGCTTAAATGCAAATTAAAGGAAATTAAAAAGATAAACTATATTAAATAAATGCTATCACTTTTTTTAAACTGATGTTTTTGATTTTTCTTTTATAAAACTTAAATTAAAAACTACGTGACGTACAAAACAAAATGTGAAACTGAAGCAATATTAATCCTAAAAATATGAAAATGATATTTTTACAATCCTAATGATAAAAGAAAATTTTTAGAAAAAGAAAATTATTTTTATAACTATTTAATTAATTATTATTAATTAAAAACTAATTTTAACTATTTAATAATAGCCTAAAATACAAGAAAATATGAAATAAAGCTAGAAAAATAAAATTATGACTTGGAAAAATCTAAAATAACAAAAGAGAATTTTCAAAACTATTTTTATATTTTTCTGATTATTTTTGTATTTTCTATGAATTAAAAACTATTTAAAACTAATTAAATTACTCAAAATTACAAATTAAACTAAGAAAAATCTGTAAAAATAATTTTTTTTTTTACTTTTTATATTTATCTTAACCTAGGAAAAATGAAAAATTATTTTTTTGAACTTTTTCTGAATTAATTGTATTAAAAGCTAATTAAAATGGCCTAAAAACTGTTTTTAATTAAGAAAAATAGCAAACTGACCTAGAAAAATGTGAAAAATTCAGGAAAAGTCTAATTTAATATACTGAATCTAACAAAAATAGAAAAACATGGGCTTGTGTGTAAGAAAATGAGACTGCAATTGTAAGTGCTTATGTAATAAGCACTTGGAATAAGCACAAGGTACCAAACTGGTACCAAACTGTTACAGAAGCTCTAATAAGCTATAAGTACTCTAAAACAACAAATTTCAACTACTCTTAACCTCTGAAATACAAGATGCTAATGATTTGATTATTTGAGCACTTATGCTAAAAACAGTGTGAGGGTACTACTTTTAAGCTTATGCACAAGCTACCTAATAAGCTAAAAATGAAAAACAGATATTAGAACTTGAAGTTGACCTGGTTGGCTACTTGTAAACCAAATATTAGCCTTGGACAAGCTCTTATGAGCTTTTGCCAAGCTCTGCAATATACTGAGAAAACTCACTATTGACTGAGTTGTGAACATGGCAGATAAGCCCTGTTTGATAAGCTCTTTTGAAGCTTTTAGAAAATTTCTAAAAATCAATAAAAATCATAACAAGTAACTTGACCAGTTGAAGTTTTAAAAACCAAAAGTCTCACTTGATTTGACCCAGAAATGACTTAATTAAAAATCAACTTAGGTTGGTGAAAAACTGGTATTTTGCCTTTTTTGACTTTTGACAGAAATGAGAGATTTGACTTTTATGAACTTTAATCCTAATTTGTGGACTGAAGATGATGTTAAATGTTATACTAATTCTATATTAAGCTATTTCTATGTAATCTAAACACAGAACAGGTTTTTGGTTTCACTAAATCACAACAGATTTGCAGTTAAGACAGATTGCATATGATTTTGACTATTGATGTTTTAAGGTGCAAAATTTTGACAGATATGGTTCAAATGAACTTAAATGAGACTAAGTGGACAAGTACTGAACACCAACAACAGCTTAAGCTTAAACTAACTACTCATCCAAACACCATTTTAGAAACTGATTTGATCTTAAAATTAAGCTAATCATTGAACCAGTATAAACCAATGATTAATATGACTTTAGTCACCCTAGTTACTACTATTTAAACCAGTTTAAACCATTGATGACCACAGATTACAAACACAAACATAAACTGCAAACTGAATGAAAAATGAGAAACAAACTTACAAGTTCCCAGCTTATTTGTGAAGCTTAAACCAAACCAAACTATGCTATCCTAACCAAATCTAACCCAAATCAAGCACTGCATCAACCCATATCCATTTCCAAACCTGTTTGGACCAAGATTGCTGCACAGTTGACTTTTGTTGACCTTACACCAAATATGCTTGAAACTGAATTCCAAGCTTACAAAAAGCTATATTAAGCTTAAGTAAGCTTGTTTGACTGATAATTAAGCTATTTGAAGCTTGGGAACAAGAGTTAGAAACTCAATTTTGCAACAGTAACCATGAAAATATGAAACTTATGTTGAAACTTGAATTAACACTTAAAAGCACAGTACAATGATTCTTTTACTTAAGTTTGATACATTTAAACTGGAAATTACAATTTTGAAGCTAAGTTAAAACATTGAGATTAAAAACGAAATACATGAAATTTTAAAATTAACTACTACTTTCTCTTTGCTTCTCTTCCTCTCTTTTATACTCCAATTGACTTTCACGTGTCCTTCTGAGCAAATCCCACTAAAAATCTAGGCCATTGGATGTCTTGAGGTGATTTTAGCCATTAGATCAAAATGGCGGGAAAAGCTATTTTTGACTTGTAGGCTCTGATTTTTGCAACTAGGGGGGGTGGCATTTATTGTGGTGGGAAAGGTGGGTAGAGGTGATGATGGGGGGAGGGAAAGGTGATGGGAGAGGGGCCTGAGAGTTGCAGGCAACTTGTGGGAGAGATAAACAGTGGGGGCGGGTAATTGGGTATCGTTTGACTGAGTTTGACCAAAGGTTCAAAATGAGGCAATGACAGGGGGTTCAAAATGATAATGGCAGGGGTCTAAAACAGTTTTGACAAGGCATGGCTTATTAATGATAGGGACCAATTTGTAATTCTGCCAAACTAGAGGGACCAAACCTGTAATTTTCTCAAATTTCACACAAGGGCCAAAACTGACAAGTTCCAATAGTACAAGGACTAGTTTTGACATTTTCAATTTTCCAGGGACCAAACTTGACATTTTTGAAAGTTTAGGGACCTAAGTTGTAAATTTGCAATTTTAAATCTCAGGGACCAATTTTGACAACTCAAGAATCCCTAAGGACTTAAAATGATATTTTTCTTTATTTAGATTTACCAGGGACTGTTTTTGACAACTTTTGAAACTTGGGGGACTAAAACTGCCAATTATGCAAACTTGATACGTTTTTCACCAGATTTTGATATTTTTGCATTTAAAACACATAAAATACTTATTTGTGATATTTTTATCATTTTGATGCATTTCTGAGTGTTTTCAGATGTTTTTGCAGTTTAAATGGTATAAAAATGATGAGTATTTAGACACTAATCATATACCACAAGGACGAATGGTGTAGTTTACTCATTTGTTTTTTAGGCAAAGAAAAACTTCTTTATTTTGTTACAGATTTAACAATTTATTTGGTAAAAGAAAATTATAACTAGTATCTTTTAGATCGACTTACTTAAGAAGAAATTTATACCCAACCTCCATTCTACTTTAAAGCCTAACCAAGCAAGTATTTGCACATAAACTCGTTGAAGCTAAGATCTAATTAAACACACAACTTTTGAATGGTTGATAACGTGAGATGACCATATAACACACTGTTAGAACTTATTTCAAAGATTTCTGTCTTTGCAAATTGTCCCACATTGTGTTTTTGATTTTACAATTTGAAGAGTTTCTTGTGGTTTATAAATTCAACATGTATTTTTCGGTTTATTTTGATGAAAATTTCCACGGTTGTGCTCATTAGTTCTTTTGACGTTTAATAAGTTTTTTCGTTAAGCATCGGCGTCACTGAAGACTAGTAATGTGTTGCCATAGTATTTATCACCAAATCTGTTACTTTCTTAAATACTATATTGCTATAAGCTATATCTCACGTATCTCCTTAATGTTGCAACTATCATTTCGTGATCGTGTTCTATACGGTGACTTATGCAAACACATGTATACTATATGACTTGAAACTTCCAAATTATAACTTGAGCCGAGCATCTATAAGCTTGAGCTAGAGCTGAGCTGGTTTTTTGGGCTCATGTTTCAGCTGGATGCTAGATAAAACTTGAATGGAACGAGCTCGAGTTACTTGAAAAAAGTTTGATTTAGTTACATCCCTATTTATAACCTAGCCTTACTAAGGGAGTGTTCTTTTAAAATTATTTTTTTGTTAATAAGCTTATTCAGTTCTGCGTATTACACATACGCTTTTTTCCTGAATTAGTTTTTACTCGCTAAACGTATTACGGCTTAACTATTAGAAGCAAGTCTATAAGCCAGAGGAATAAGTTTAAACAAATAGTGGTATACTTATTATGTTTTACTCGCTGAACTTATTATGGGTTGGGTTGTATCAAATTAGGCCCAATTTCATAAAATTATTAGTCTCCATTTAGATTCTGGTGGTTAAGCATTTAAGCGTAATCAGTAACGCCGCCACAAAACTACGTCTCATTAACACAAGTTACAAATTGATAACAAAAAAAAAAAACCTACAAGTAAAAGCTAAATACAGTTCTCAATTATTTATAGTGCAGCTAACTTCTTTTAATTGGTAAAACGTTTATTTCATGCTTATTTTTGTACTTTTATTTGTACATTATTCTACTGGTATGTGCTCTTTGTCATTATCCAACATAGCATAAGCCCACAAAAAACTTAATTCTGTTGACACACCAACTACGTATAACACGTCAACGCCCAAAAGATCATCAATCATCTACGTAACCAACATCTATAGAGAGGATTTATATATAAACTCTTGCAACTTGATGTCTAAAAATGCAACTTATGAATGGCTGACTACACGAGATCCTCACAACACATACTTTTTTGTCATACAAGATTTGTGAGCTTTATATTTAACAAGTTTCTTGAATGTTACAACATTATATGGTGGGAGCTTTATACAAGATTTGTGCCAAGCAAGTTCTCCCACATCGGTTATAAGCATAAATGAAAATAGGTATATTAATGCAAGGATTATTTAATTGCTAAATTTGATGATGAAGTAAATCCTTAAAAAACAATAGCGCCTATAAATTAAGGGTTTATTTCATAATTAGAATTTTTGTCTCTCGTATGAGTCATGAGTCACCCCGGTTGTATGTGAGGGGCATTTCATCCTCATATATATAAGTTAACAAAAAACATTTTAAGTGCGTGTAGTTAAGCGGGAACACCTTTATTTTCCGTAGAATGTTTTGTATAAAAATGTGGTTGATCTATTATAAGCGCAGTTAGCATTCTTATTACCCTATATATTATGGATAGATTTTACGTAGTGACTTAACCGAATAGCTTGAATAGAAAATCATTTATATTCTGACAATTCAATATACGGGAAAAATAAATAATACTGGTCATTCTGGTTAAACGAAAACAATACGACACATTAATACAAGTAGCAAATTAATAAATGAAATTCCTAGGAGTTAATGATAAAGTTATAATTAAAAACAAATTTATTTTGCGTACCTAAATGAATGTTAAATGGTACAAGCTAGCCATTTATAAAGTGATCGGTCACCTCCAATCTTTTTAAAATTATAGTTTTCACTAGGGGTGTCATTCGGGCCGACCCGACCCGACCCGAACCCGACCCGAACCCGACCCGAGTCAATTCGGGTCGGGTTACTCGGGTCCAAAATCTAACTCGGGTCAATCGGGTCAACCCGTTTAACCCGAGTACGAATTAGGGTCGGGTATCGGGTTTAAATACTTTGCTTCGTCGGGTTCGGGTCAACCCGACTAACCCGAGTTAGGATTTTTTTTTTTTTTTTTTTTAAATCTTTATTTAATTTTAATTGTTGAATGTATTCTTTAAAAGTCTAATTAATGTTGTTTTATGTAATATGTTGCAGGTAGGAGAGTTAGCAGGTATAGCAGTCGGATCAGCAGTATGCATTAATTTCATCTTAGCAGGGTAAAGCTTTGATCATATAATTATATTTTTCCAAGTAAATAAATATTGTTCTAGCATTAAAAACATATAACTTGTAAATGAATATTTAGGCCAATATCGGGAGGATCAATGAACCCAGCACGTACCATTGGACCAGCATTGGCTAGCAACACGTATAAAGGTATTTGGGTTTATATTGTCGGCCCCATAACAGGAACGTTAACGGGGGTGATGTGTTACAGTTTTATTCGAGCAAAAAACGAACAAGATCAGGAAATCTCTTCATTTGGATTCATGGCCAATTCAGTCCAATTAGCTTAGTTACCTTAGATCCATGGCCAATTCAGTCCAATTAGCTTAGTTAAACTTCATCCAAAAAAACCATGCACGTCTGCAAGAATCAAGCAAACAATGGAGCTAACATGTATAATGAATTTCCAAACACCCCTATTTAATTTTATTTTAGAAACAGTCCTTAACAAAATGCAAAAATCAGCCCTGCTTTTACATGCAATTACTCATTTTCAAATAGGGTCGAACCCGACCCGACTTGACCCGACCCGACTTGGACCCGACCCGACTTGACCCGAACCCGACTAACCCGAGTTCAAATAGGGTCGGGTTCGGGTATATTATTTTTACCCTCGACCCGACTTGGACCCGACCCGTTTGACCCGAACCCGACCAACCCGACCCGAATAGCACCCCTAGTTTTCACCCAATCATAAGTTTCAATTGTTTAGTGTGTGTAGTTTTTATATTTTATTTGTTTTTGTGAGATATGTTTTTTGTTATGATTGTGGTCGGTCTTATTAGCAAATTATAGTTGAGTGTAATCTTAGAGAGAAAAAGCTGATGTGACGTTGATATAGCAGGATGTGACCACAATAGTTACGGTCACCATTAGCATCAGCCTTACGAGTAGAAGTCAGTCTATAAGCCAATAATAAGTTCAAACAAAAACCTCAAGACTATGTTATATTTCGTTTAAACTTTATACACTGAATGTTGGATTGGCCATATCACATTAGGCCTAGACTCATTGTTTAAGCATAATCAATAGCGTCACAATTTACAGTTACTGTCTTAGTGACAAAACCAATGTCGAAAAAATTCTACGTACAGATTAATTCAACTTGGGCCCATTAAAAATAACTTTTACAATGGAAATACATTTTTCAAATTTTTATAGTGCAGCTAACTTCTTTTATTAGTAAAAAATTTACTTCATGCTTATTTTCTGTTTTTGTTTGTACTTTTTTCAATCGGTATGTCTTCTTTGTCACTATTGAGTATTGAATGTTACCTATTTGTGAATTGCATATTTGCATCCAACATAACACAACTACCTGACTAACAACCATACATCTGATTTTATATAAACTATTGAAACTTGATGTCTAAAAATGCGATTTATGAATGGCTGATTACATGAGATCCTCATAAGTCATTAAACTTTATTATGATATTTAATTACCAAGACTCTTTTGAACAAGTTCCATGAATGTTACAACATCATATGGTTGAAGCTTATATAAAATTTGTGTTTAGCAAGTTCTCCCACATCGGTTAGTTGCATAAATGAAAATAGGTATATTAACGCAAGTATCATTCAATTGCTTAATCCGTCTTTACCTAAATCTTGAACAAGTAATACTAGCAATTTGATAAGTTTAGGATTTAGGTAAATTTGGTTTTTTATGCATAAAAAGTGTTTTTTACACTTTTAACAATTTGTTTTGATGAAAAAGAAGAAAAAATCAATCCAACTGTCATGTTTATTAGCGCAACTATCTAGTCGAATGTAAAATGTTGGGTTGGCTCTTAGTCATACTATACAAACCCCGATTCTTGTAACGGAATACTCAACATCACAAAATTTAAACTGATAATGAATACAATTCCTGTAGCTAAACAAAAAGAATACATCTGATCAATACAATTAGCCAATTAATAATCAAAATAATACAAACTAATAGTAATATAGTTATGGTTAAACAAAGTGATTCTACATACCTATGCGGATGTCGATTTAAACAAAATCACTTGTCTATTACATAAAGAACACACTACATAAAATGTCGACACATTTTCATATTTTCAAATTAAATGTCGGTTTTTTTCCTCCTGCAAAGTAATGAAAACTTTAGAATGTTTTCTTAAACTAACACTTGGTTAGGGTTTTGATCATTAAATAGCAATTAATTTTTTCGAGTGTGCTGATTTGATACGTGAACTCTGAAAATATTTTGTATATGTAATAAATATTCATAAAGTGTTTCAATCTGCACATTTTGATGACGTGTCATACCTGACACCATTTATAACGTGACACGCCATCAAAATGTACATATTGAAACATTTTTTGAAAATCCGTTTCATTTATACAACCTTTTAAGAGTTTACGTAACAAACGAGACAATGAAAAAAGTTTATTGCTCAACGGCTAATATTGTTAGAGGTATAACCAAGTTTTCTCTCCCTTGAGGAGATTTCCGGCCGCCACCCATGTCTCTTTTCCGCCCATAATACCTATCTGTTCCGTCATTCGGTTTGGGCTATGGTATTCTTTTATGGGTGGATGGTTACGCTTTTCATTCAATATCTGATCGGAATCTCCTTTTATTGTGCGATTTTTTTGAAACCCTAACAACCCTCAACTTTCAAATCGTTTCTAATCTGATTCGTCCATTGATCATCAACGATTATTGGTCGGTTTTGTGGATCCCTTTTTTTCTTAGGGTTTGGAATTGTCCTTGTGGTTTTTTGGCCACCATCATCATGCAAGCTTCTATGATTATATTCCCTTTTAATCACCTCTACCTTTAAGGGTATGCAATCGATTTTCTAGGGATATATGTTTTGTGATAAGGTGGCGACTTGGGTTTCTGTTATGCGCTTATGGTTTCAAGCGAGTTGGATAACTCTTTTAGGGTTTTCAATTTCGTCTTGTCTAACTATTGTTGTTGTGGTCACGACTTACAGCACATGCTTTCCTGAAGATTCTTGGTTGTTCGTGCGTGTTGGCATGTAACCCGTTTGGGGGTTTTTTGATCTTGTACGTGATTATATTTTCTACAGGTTCTAGATCAGATTTATGTGTGTTGTACATGGGTTTAAGAGAGATGAAAGTCAATTTTTGGGGTATCCTTGTTCAAAAACCTTCGTCTTGTGTTGATCGATTTGGATGTTAGGATTGCTAAACCCTATTTTTGGTTTATACTGGAGTATTGCTGAATATGTTACGATCTTCGTGTATCATGGATGATGTGGTATTGCGTAGTTAGGGTTTGAAAAACCTTAGGTTTGTCTATGGTAGTTTCGGTTTGTATTGGATTTCATTCTACTTTACCTGTGATTGCTGATGATGCTCTGAATCGTACCATAGTATTATGTGTGGTTAACATTGATCTAAGGGTCATGGGAGCTGCGGACTGTATGTATGTTGAATCAAACTGATTATTTGGTGTCGTCACCATGTCATATGGTTGATGCTATGATTGATTCGTGGAGGTACATCGTTGGGGTGTATGTTGTGTTGTATTAGTTCAATATAGTGGTCATGTTATGTCGTCCTTGGTGGTATCATGTTGATTGGCTGCTATGATTGTTGCTACTGCATGGATGTTGGATATGATATGGTGATGTAACAATGGCTTTGTCAATGCATTGTTATTTATTTATTGGTTGTAGTTTGGAAGTTGTGTTTGTGGCTGTTCGATCTTGCTACATACATTTGTAAGTTAGGGTTTCCATAACCCTATTGATCGATTGATATTTATTGATTGATCGTTTTGTTTAGCAGATTCGTGTTTGAATTTCACTTGGTACCACTTTTATGAAGTGGTAATGGATGCATTGATCGTGCCAGACTTTGGTGTAAGTTTATCTCCTTGTTTACCACAGCTGTGTAAGCATGTTTGTGGGACAATGAAGATGATTAGAAGTTCTATGATGACTATGCTTTTGGTGTTACCTTTGTGAAGCAAGCTTTTAATTTCAGGATGTTTATTCACGTGTAAGGTTCATAGTTTTATTTTGTAAGTTATAAGAATGGCATGTCATTCTTATATAGAGTTGCTTGTAAGTGTCCTAAGGGACTGAGATGAGGGATTCACCCTCATCCTTTGTACTTCTATGTTTTTTGAGTAATATATTTTACCGGGGTGCAGGATTACTCCCCTTTACAAAAAACAAAAAAAACGGCTAATATTGTTATAGACAAGCTAATAATTTAGCTCTTCAAACTTTCTTTCAATGTACAAAATCTACTTCATACTTATTTTGGTACTATATTTCTTCCTACTTTCTTTTCTAGTGCCCTACTGGTATATCTTATTTCTAATTATTGAGTTTTGAAATACGAAAAGGAATAAACTTCATAACTCTTTGTGAAATACACAAGATAAAAGCTCAAGCATAAGATACATACGAAACTGGTGACCAAATTTAGTGCAGTACACCGACTATCTATTACACGTCAATACTCATAAATGAAATCGTCAATCAGTCATGTGAGTAACAACTACACATAGGATTTACTTATAAGAGAGCTAGGTGCACTATCGCACCGTTAAATACTATTGAGTTGCCAATTTAGCACATATCTAATAACACCACAATAACAGAAATACGTAGTACATTTTTAGCAATAACTGTTATTGATGCAGGTGAGTCTAGGTTTTTTTTTTTTTTTTTTTTTTTTTTTTTCAACTAAAATTCAAATACGATAAGAACAACAAAATTAAAAATACAATGAATACATAAAAACTAAATTTTTCATTACATGTCACATTATGAGTAAAGATAAGTGTTTCAAATGTGAGTCACATACACAAAATCTGAGGCATATATTCACACAATGCAATCATCCGTTTTTACATGTTCAAATTTACATACCATCCACTTTCACTTGCAATAATTAAACACCATATTGTTGGCATGGTAATTATCCTACAATAGTTGGTGACTTAGAAGATGGGTTTATTAATGCAAGCGCTCTTCAGTTGTTTAAAGTTTGCAGGATAATACTTTAAAAAAGGTTGTTATGTCTACAAATTGAAGACAAAATAGATTGTTAAATTGCAGGCTTTGCTTATATTAGGTCAAATGGTCAGAAGTTAAACAATATGTTAAACACTCCTATTTACGGAAAGGTAGACATGATCACTTTTGAGTGTTTTTGCATTTATCATAAATTGAACTCTAGACCTCTCATATTTTAATGATGATAATCACAAGCTTTTAAACATTGGTCGACCCTGATTTGTCATAACTCTTATTTTCTTCTTTTATGCTTTAACGCTAAAGGAGACATGAAGTAAGTTAAACAAAAACAATTAGTATCCACAAAACTTTGGTTGATCTATTACAAACAATCCAATATGTCCCCTATATATAATGGATAGATTTTATATAATGACTTGTATCCGAATAGTATAAATTTGGAAGCACATTTTACCTTGGCAAAGTAATATGCGCGAAAAGTAAAGAGTATATGTTATTGTAGCTAAATAAAAACAGTACAATAGACTAATAAAAGTAGCAAATTAATAATGAAAGTCCTACAAGTAAATTATAAAGTTAAGGTTAATAACAATGTGATTTTACATACAGAATGTTGAATGTTACAGGTCACTAGTCCATTAAAAAAGTCCTACATAAAATGTAAATATACACTTTATATATCTGTAGCTTCACTCTTTTTTAGATTTATCTTTTTATATGTATAAAAAAAGAGTCATACTTACATGACATATGGATGACTACTAACTAGACCATACAAAAATACAAAACTTGAAATATACTAGGGGGCCAAGCATGAACTCAAAAAACAAACAGCCACATAGAAACTAATTACAGATGCTAAAACCACAGTACCTACACCAAAAACTGGAACAAGCAAACTACAACAGCACCAAAGTCAGCATTAAATCAGTGATCATCCGCCAAAACTGTATGGCCTCTCAATCAATTTTTCCAAATGAAATTCCGCTTCTTGGACCTCCTATAAATTAATCCACTCGAACGCCCTCAACTAGACTTCGTGAAAAACTCTCAAAGCCGAGTCACACTTGTTTTTAAAAAATGTGCATTTTGTTTTTCCAAATATTATATTCGGCAACCCGTAGCACCAGTTGCCATAAATCTTTTGTATCACAGCTAGCAAAGATCAAGTCCCAGACTTTTTGAGCCTTTTTGCATACCTATCTGTATGAAACTTTATAACTCTTTACGCATTACATTTAACCAAGCACAAGTACACGAAACATATGAAAATGTTGAAGAATTTAGTGCATCACACCAACTACGTAAAACACGTCAATACTTATAATATCATCAATGAACCATGTGAGTAACAAATACAGGCAGGATTTGTACATAAACTCTTTCAGTTTGATGTCTAAAAACACAATTTTTGAATGATTTATTACACAAAATCACCTCATAGAACATACTTTGTTGTAATACCTGATTACCAATCTTTCTTAATAAGTTCTTTGAATGTACTACATCATATTGGTAGAACTTATTGACATGCATTAAAAATAAAAATAATAATAAAAAAAAAAAATACATGAAATTATGTATTGCAAATTATCCCACATTACTTGGTGACTGAAATTAAAGCATGCTTATTAATGCTAGCATTCTTTCAAAGTTTTAAACTTGGATAAAAAATCTATAAAAACTATATTCTACGTAGTAATTTTAAGTAGTTTCTTTATCCAATTTTTTGTTTTTATACCTGATTCGATATTTTTTAAAGGCAACAAAAAATATAACCACCACTTCATGTACACTTACCACTTGTTTCACCTAACACGCCCATAAACTAGGTTTAAATGCTCGTTGAACTAACCATATATTATTTGGGCATACATTGAGTTACCCGGTGTAATTTACAGCCTTAGCTTACTTTATTAAGTCAGAGACATGCTTCACGATATTGAAATAGTCGTGACACGTGTATAAGAAAAGAATCAAGTGATACGATTGAGCAACTCTAGGATTTGCGAGTATTTGTTGTCTTCAGTTTATTGATATTCTTTCCTTTGCCGTATTCTTAATTTTTCACACGTACTATGCTTTTCATCAGGAAGAATCATTGCGAACTTATGGAACCCCAAACAAGTGAGATGACAATGAAATGGCTAGTTTAATTTTGGGTGTAAAATGAAATATGGCTGAGCACCGAAAGTTCAAAATAGATGTTTGATTTCTTAAATGTTCGGTACTCTTAAAATATTTCAACTTTAACACATGTCCGAGAATCATGAAAATGTGATCTAAGGTCATGGTTTAAGTTCCATGTGAGGAGTTTTAAGGTGTCATAGTTTTTATAACATAGCTATCTGATGTTTAAAAAAAAATAGTTAAATCTAGTCCTTCTATAGTTTTACTTAATTTTTTATATCAACTGTTATAAGTATGCTTGATATGGTCTACTTTCTCGAATAACAGATACAGTAAACGTTTGACATCGTTGTTCTTAAAAATAAAAATGTTTGACATCATTTCTGATCTTAACTACATTATAATGCATTTAGGCTATTCTTAAAAAAAAATCTTAATAAATAAGCTTACACACTTACTATAAGAAGAAGGCTTAAAATTCAATATATCTCATTATTCAAAATTAAATGTAGACGTTTCCACTAAATTAAATACGGCTTTCAAATTATTTACAGCCCATTATTAAGAACGTGTAACCGCTAAAAATAACTATTATCAGTAATTATTATTAAAAACATATAACTGCATCCACTATATAAATACACACAAACCATTTCATATCTCTTTCATACACATCTAAAACATCAGCAATAGAGCCGAGTGTACCCACCGCCATAAAATTTAGTCACAGAATACCCGCCACCACATTATGCGAGTACCCTGCTAGTTGCTACCTACACATTCGTAAACTTGAATGGGATATTATTTGGAATTGTATTTTTTTGTCTTTTCGCAGGCTTAGCAAAAAAATACAATTATTTTGACTTAATCGAGATGTTTTATCATCTAGCCAACTCATAGATTGTTGGGTTGGCCCATACCATATTAGGCCATGGCTCACCTCAACAAATAACAAAAGTTATCATTTTAATTTGGTTGATTAAGAGCTTGTTTGTTAAAGCACATATTCTTATGGGATAATTCCATATTTACCCAATCTAAACATGAAAATGTCATATATACCTAAAATACAACTTTTGAATGCATGATGTACAATGCATTTAAAGCATGTTTTGGGTAATATGGCATTATCATGTTTAAGTTGGGTAAATATGGAATTGCCCCTTTTATTATTTAATATTTTAAGTCACAGTTCTCTATTAAGTTACAAACAAACAATTTTCATATGATTTATAATTTTTTTTTCTTCATATTAAGTCAATTAAATCCAATTCAAACACCACCTAAGCCTAATCATTAGGTTGATTAAAGGCTTGTTTGTTGAAATTTTCGGTTAATGTAGATATTCTCAGTTTTATTACTTAGTATTTTAAGTCACATTTCTCTATTAAGTCACAAACAAACAATTTTCATATGACTTAATAAATTCAATTTTTTTTCATATTTAAGGGCTTGTTTGTTAATTTTTTTTTTATTAAGTCATTTCTAATTAAGATATGACTTAATGTAGACACCCTCAGTTTTATTTCTTAATATTTTCAATCATTTTTCTCTATTAAGTCACAAACAAACAGTTTTAATATGACTTAATGAATTCAGTTTTTTTTCATATTAAGTCAATTAAGTCACAAACAAACACCACCTAAGTCAATTAAGTCCAATTCAAATGCCACCTAAGCCTAATCATTAACATCACAATTTATATTGAAAAACAAATATGAGAACCTCAATAATGATTTTTCGTGGTTAAACAAAAACAACACAGAAGATTAATAGTTAGAAGTTAATAAAAAATCAAAATGAAAAAGCCACTTGTCCATTAACACGTCATCCAGATCAACTATGCATAACACGTCATCCTCAATAAACTATGTGAGTAACAACAACTACACAATAGCATTATCTTGATGCTTACCAAGATCTTTACTTAACAGTTACTTGAATGCTACAACATCATAATGTTGGAACTTACAAACTTAATTAATATACGTGTCTTATTTCTCACATTGATTGGTGACCAAAGTGAAAGTTGGTATATCAGCACAAGAACCTTTTTTATATTAAACAGAGAGTTGGAGAACTTTGCAAAAATTAATTATATTGATACTTTAGTGTAAAGTTTCTTTCAAACTTTGTTTTTAGCTTAAAATTGTTAAAAGTAAATTATTATTGTCTTCAAAATTATGAGCTTTTAGCTTAAAATTATTAAAAGCAAATTAATGTTCTCTTTAATATTATGATGATAGAAACTTGTCCTAATCTTTATGATTTCTTTCAAACCCTTTTTCTTCGCTTGAAATTGTTAATAAAATTTAGTATTGTTTCGAAAATTATAAAGCTCGAAATTTTTCACGAGCCGTTCTGAGCCCAACATGTGAAATCGATCACGACTCGAGCTTTATATAAATTATAAGGTTCAAAACAAATTTGAGCTCAAGCTATACGATTATAGACGAGTTAAAGGCGAGCTCTGACGCACTGTAGTCGAACATAAACTTCCTTTTTAGCTTAGAATTTTTGAAAACAAGTTAATGTTGTCACTTATGTAAAAATCTAAATAACTAAAATATTATTTTTTATTTTGGCGGAAATCATCTTTAGCGACAACAATGCCATTTCTAAAAGTGTGGACCTCTAGTCAAAGTTGTTTTTTTTTTTTTTTTTTTTTTTTTTTTTTTAAATTGAGCTTAAAAGTGGGCTCAAAGTTAAAAAAAAAAGAAAAAGATGTGAGTTGAAAATTGGGCTCATGCCAATTTTAGTGACCAGAAGTATTGTCGCTAAAAGTGGCCCATGGCCAAAAGTTGAAATTGTTGTAGTGATAACCGTCTTTTGTTTTTCTTTTCATTATTCTTTTTACATACTAATTTCCGCTCTAATTCCTAGGCATAATGAAGCGTATAGAAACTGGTCACTAAGAATTGACCTTCATTCTTAAACCGTTCTTGTTTCCTGCGCACTTTAAGTGTGTACTCTTATCTGTGGTTACCTATCTCGCTTATAAATGTAAACATATTGTACATATTTATATGGATGAATAAATATATAAAACAAAAAGAAATGTATAATAAAAGACGCTCGATGGGGCCGTGACGGTCATGTCAACCACATGCGGCCTAGTCAACCGCATTGTTGCAATGGGGCGATGACCATCCAACCCATCGTGAGGATAGGTCGTCACATTAATACTCATTAAATCATTTGTATCCAACCTTCGGTTTGCATTCAAGTCGTTGCTAACCAAACAAGGACACTTAATGAGACTAATTATTTCGGTACTGGAGGGAACGAGAGAAGTCTTTTGGAGCAATGGAAAGATGGTACATATGATTACAATGACTATGATGATGATTACTTTAATGGTGATGGTCTATGTGCAGCTTAATTAAAAGTTGTAGTCATCCATAACGTTAGACTTGGATATGTTGCTTTTTCATTGTTTAGCATAAAGGTTGATGTGTCTTGGTTTATGTTTGTTTTGGTTTTTTAGTTGTGTGTAGCTAGTTGGATCATTTATCTATCTATACTACTTTATAATGCATTTAGGCCTTCTAAAATTAGAAGGCTTAAAAATTCAGATTTTTTTACTTGCTTATTATGGAAAGAATTGCTTAAGATAAGGAGCTCCAATCATTGAGTGACATGTGTCACTTCTCTAACTAAAAAATAACAAAAAAGGAGGAGCTCTAACAAACTAAAATAAAGAGCTCCAATAATGGGGTGACACGTGTCACTTCCTAACTAATTAATCACATTTATTTTTAAATTTAAATATCTTTTAATCCGTTTAATTTTTTTATGATCTAATTTCACCATATTTTTTAAAATTTTGTGCTCTTTAATTCAACGTCAATTTTGATATATTTTTATGAGTTTTTAGTTTTTACATTTTTAGTAGGTTTATTTTATTTTGATTCAAATTTTTATAACTTTAACCTTTATTTCAATCAATACAAACTTTATTTATCAAAATCATTTACTTTTGGGAAAATGTTTGACGGGAAAGAGATTGTGAATGTCTTTTTATATGCGGGAATAATGATGTCACGGGAAAGATACGGAAAACCCAAACAAACACATACAACTAACACATATACATTTGGAGTGTTGTGAAATGAATTCACTAAGCGGGTAGGGAATTGCGAGGAGAGTTGGGTTATCAATTCATTTACTATATTTATCGCCGCCGATGTGCACGGGTATCTAACTAGTAGTATATCATGAATGATTTAGTGGTTGGTCAAGCGGTTGCTTAAGGTTAATTTAGTATTTCAATCACATTTTATTGTACTTAACTGTTTTTTTTAGAGTAATATTTTTACCCAAACAAGGACACTTAAAATTACACTATATCTTGACAAAGCAACATGGTAAGAATAAACATAACAAGTTCTTTTCGAAAGCATTCACAATTTCGGAGATAACGTTATGCTAAAGGCCAACTGGTTAATAGTTTCACTAATACACCGATATTATAATGTATGACTTGCTGATGTCGGGTTCTTTCTTTTTATCAAATAACAAGTAATAAGAACATAAGAATGTTTTTTATGTAATTAATATTTGCTAAAATTATTAAACAAGTTTCTTACAAATGAACATATTCTCGTCACATATATAAAAACAAGATTCTGTAGTTCCAAAATTCCAACTTGAATGTTACAACATCATAGTGTTGGAACCTATGCACTTAATTAATGACTTGCTAAAATTATCATACTCCCATATTCCCAACATTAGAAACCATCAAGTCAACACATAGATTATTGGCCTAGCTACTTTTAATTAGTACCGTACAACTTTTATGTCATGCCTATTATTTTGGTATATTTGTTTCTAGACTCTTCTACTGGTCGGTATCTTATTTATATTGTTATAAGGAAAATGATAAATGGACCTAACTAAAGAAATATAAAAAGCGACTTAATGCCTAAATAATTTGTACAGTAAAAATACTGTACAATTCATTCATGCATTAGGTCTCTTTTTAAATCTCTTTAGTTAGGTCCATTTATCAAAGCTCTTTTATAAAGATGAACTAACTTCACAAGTCTTGTATAGTGCTCCAGATCAACTATGCATAACATGTCATCCTCAATAAACTATATAATTTTAATCTGATGTGAATAACCGCACTTTAAAATATTTGATCACACAAGATCACCTCATAACACAAATGTTATTGTGATGCTTACCAAGATTTTTACATAAGAGTTATTCCCTCCGTCTCAATTTAATTGTCAGAAGAGAGAAATTACAAAGTTTAATAAAAGTGGGGTCACTTTAATTTTCAACCACACTAATAGAATATTCCCTCTTAAGATTCTCTAGTTTTTACTAAATAAGGAAAGTGGACAATCTTTTTGAGGCATCAAAAAATAGAAATATGGACAATTAAATTGAGACGGAGAGAGTACTTGAATTCTACAACATCATAATGTTGGAACATATTAACTTGATATTTATATAGTGTATGTGTTTTGCAAATATCCCACATTGATTGATGACTAAAATGAAAGAGGGTATATCAAAATAAGTAACTTCTAAATATTAAAGAAAATTGTACCTTTAAACTTATTAATGCAAGATTTGTAAAACAACTATCTTCATATTCAAGTGTAAAGTTCTTTCTATCTTCTTTTTAACTTTAAATTATTAAAAGCAAATTAGTGTTGACTTTATTATTAGGAGGCTCAAAACTTTTTTTAAGCTCAAAATTGTAAAAAAAGAATTTAATGATCTCTTTAATGTTAAACTTGCCCTGAGCATTAGTTTGTTAAATTTGTCACGAGTGGAGCTCAAGCGTTAAAATCTCTTTCAAACTTTCATTTCCGTTTAAGATTGTTCAAAACAAATTAATGGCTTTTTTTTTTTTTTTTTTTTTTTTTTTTTTTTTTTTTTTTTTTTTTTTAATATTATAAGGCTCGAAACTTCTCACGAGCTATTCCGAGCCCGAGCATGTGAATCAATCACGACTCGAGCTCTAGCTGAAATTATAAGGTTCGAAACGAGTTCGAGCTCAAACTTTATGATTATAAACGAGGTGATGGTGAGCTTTGACATCCTCGAGCCGAACACAAACTTCCTTTCTAGATTATAATTATTGAAAGCAAATGAATGTTTACTTTAGTATTGCAAGGCCCGAAACTTGTCATGAACTGATCTGAGCCTGAGCATGCAAGATTTATCGGGAGTCAAGCTCTAGTTAATAATACAAGGTTCGAAACAAGCCTAAACGTGTGAACTTTGTTGAATTTATTGTCTGTAAGATTAGCTAAAAGTGCATATTTCTAAGGGGCTTTTGCATATATATCCTCCTGAAAATGCAAAATTGCATATATATCCAAAACATGCATAAAACCATTGTACTATGTGCAAAAAAAACTTATACAAAGGATATATATGCAATTATTCACTTTGGGAGGGATATATATGCATTTTTGCCTATTTCGAAATGCCCACAATACAACATTATTAGCGTTGTATACGGTACGTTCAATCATACTCAATATTTATTAAGTATACGATTTTAAGTGTCATAAAATTATTGCTATCATGCCCATGTGCCAGTGCCAGTGCCAGTGCCACCTCTACAACATTATACGATTTTAAGTGTCGTCTAATTATTGCTTTCAAGCCCATTTACCCATGTTAAGTAAACAATAGACAATATAAAAGCACAAATTGTGGGTTGGCCCATACCTTATTAATATCGGTTCTTGAAGTTAAAGAAAAACAATACAAGTGGTTAAAACTTGAAAACAAAACGATACTAGCCCCTATTCCTTATAGAATAAACTCGTAAATTGCAAATGTAGTTGTTGGGAATGTTTGGTACAGAGCGGTGTGAAGTTTTTTAGAACGCTGAGCAATGGACATTTTAAATTTTACTAGTCGTTAGTTAAAGGAGTGGTGAACTTTGTTATTTTTTAAAAATGCTCATTTTTTAATGTTTCTTTAAGAAGCGGTGAACGATAAGTGAAAAGTTGTGACAATTGCTCACAGCTTACAACTACTGCTAGCAGTGTCATGTCTTTTTTCATTATTCAGCTTTGAATTATATACCCATTAAGCTAGAACTAGCACGAGCACAAGAAATTAACACATGAAACTATTGACACAATTTAGTGCACCACACCATATACGTAAAACACGTGGATAACCGTAAGATCATCAATCAACTATATGACTTACAACTACATGTGGGCTTTGTCTAAAAACGCAGATTTTTTAATGGTTAATTTCAAGAGACACCTCAAAAGGCATACTTTGTTGATACTTAATTACCAAGATTCTTTCTAAACAGGCTTTTTGAATATTGCAACAAAGCTCTTTGAATGTTGCAACATTATATTTGTTGAGACTTATCAACTTAATAAGATTTGTATGTTTGCAAATTGTCCCACATTAGTTGGTGAACAAAATAATAGTATGCTTATTAATACAAATGCAATCGTCATTTAACAAGTTGTTAATAAATCGTCAAGAATTATATGCATTCATTGATCATAAGTTCGTGAAAATCAGTTAATAAATAGTATAGTATTTTGGGGAAAAAAAAAAAAAAAAAAAAAACTTTTAAATTTAAAAGTATTTATAAAACACAAATTTTTATTTGTTTCGTTAAATCAAAGGCCTACTTATCAAAAGTTTCACTAGTATACCAAAGTTATATTGTATCAGCCATTGGTCAATAGATCCTTATTGTGCACCTAACTTTCTTGTAATTGGTTCCACTTCTACTTCATGCTTGCTTTGGTATTTTTTTATTTGTACGTCTTCTTTGCTACCTATATATAAGGGTGAGCATTTGACCCGAACTGACCGGACCGACCGAAGGACCGACACGGACCGACCACATTCGGTCCGGTCCGCGGTCCCGGCTTTTGGGCTATATGGTCCTCGGTCCGGTCCGGTCCGGTCCGGACCAAAACCGACGAATTTGGCCTTGTTGGACCAGACCGACCGAAGGACCGACAGGACCGGTCCGGACCGAGACCGGACCGACCACATTCGGTCCGGTCTCGGTCTAGGGTTTATGCCGAAATCGGTTTTCGGTCCGGTCCGGTTTTTGGACCATGCACACCCTTACCTATATACGAACTAGGGGTGGGTATCGGTCTCGGACCGGACCGGACCATCAAGACCGAGGATCGAATTAGCCAAAAAGCCTAGACCGAGGACCGGATCGAATGTGGTCGGTCCGGTCCGGTCTCGGTCGGTCCAGTTCAGCAAAGCCAAAATAGTCGACCGAGGGCCGAATTAGCCTAAAAGCCTAAACCGAAAACCGGACCAAATGTGGTCGGTCCGGTCTCGATCGGTTCATCGGTCGGTCCGATCCGTTCCGTATCATTTGCTCACCCCCTAATTTTCACAGGCTTAGCTGAAAGTATACATTTTTAAATGCCCTTAATATATATTCTTAACTTTGGAATTCATCTAGTTAACACATAAATTGTTGGATTGGCCCATACCATATTTAGCCAGACTCAACTCAACAAGACAATAAATAATAGGTAGTAAAAGGTATCATTTGTAATTGGTTGATTATGCCTAATCAGTAACATCACAAGTTATACTGACAAACGAATATGAGAAGCTTAATACTAATCTTTTTTGTTAAACAACAACAACATAACCCATTAATACAAGTTACAAATTAATGATAGAAACCGACATTAACAAGCAACTTGTTTATTAAGAAAACTTCCTCATGAAATGCAAGTCCAATTACATATTAGAGTGCACGGTGCACCAAAGTTATAGGTACGTTGTAGGGCGACTTTGGTTCCTATAAGGGTTTCATGGAACGCAAAGGTATTGATATTGTTCTGAAAATTATGTCCTGTGTGTGTTGATCATGTAGAGAATGTCGACCATCTCTTTTTTTCTTGTGGGATGGCTCGAGAGCTTTGGAGGTTACAAGCTAGATGGTGCGATTTGGATATCCCGGGTGTGGCTAGCATCGCGGAGTGGTTTTCGTGGGTTGATGCTTGTAAGGTGACGAAGACGGCTAGATATATTGTTGAAGGTGTAGCAGCTACTCTGATGTGGTCTATATGGAATTTTCGTAATGCTTTAATTTTTTCTGATTGTAAGCCAAAAAAGGCGACTTTATGGGATTCAATTGTCTCTCTATCGTTCTTGTGGATTTCATCTAGAAATCCTAAGTTACCGGCTTAGTTGGATAGGTTGGTTAGGTAATCCGATAGATAATGTCTGTTAGTTGTTTTGTGTTCTAGCTTTTGCTAGTTTTTTATATAAGCTGCCGTTCAAAAAAAAACAACGGTTAGTTTTGTTCTTGGTTCTTCAGTTAAAAAAGGTGCAAAAATAGTTTTTGGAAGCTATGTTTTTGTCGTTGTGGTGGCATCTGTAGTGTCATAGAAACGCATGTATGTTTGCAAAGGTGAAACTGAAAACAATTTATTTTTTGATAATTTTGTAACGCAATCATTTATTTGGGTCAATAGTAGATATGGATCCAAAAATTTGAGTTGGGTTGGCTGCTTCAAAACTCATATCTTTTTTACTTTTGGTATATAATTTCATTGTGTGTTTTTTTTAGCTTATTGCTAGTTTTTATAAAATCATTGTCGAAAAAAATGGAAAAGGAAATTAGTTAATATTTTTGTGTTGCAAATATCCCACATTGATTGGTGACTAAAATGAAAGGTGTTATATCAAGAGAAGAAACTTTCTCATATTAATGAAAGCTTTACACTAAATATCAATAACATTTAAATATTTAAGCGTGTAGCTTTATCCAAAGTTTCTTTTTAGCTTGTTGTGAGCATATTTAAATGTAAAGTTTCTTTCAAACTTTATTTTTAGCTTGTTATGACGTTCCAAACTTGTTTCAAAACTTCTTTTTAGCTCAAAGTTGTCCAAAACAAATTAATGTCCTCTTTAATGTTTTAAGGCTCGATACTTGTCTGGAGCATAAGCTTGTGAGATTTGTCACAAGTCAAGCTTGAGTTTTAAGATTTCTTTCAAACTCTCATTATTTTCACTTAAAACTGTTCAAAAAAATTAATGTTATCTTTATTATCATAAGGCTCGAAACTTTTCACGAGACAATCCGAGCCTGAGCATGTGAAATCGGTCATGAATCGCGCTGTAGGTAAAATTACAAGGTTCTAAACGAGTTCGAGCTCAAGATTTATGATTATAAGCGAGCTGAAGGCGAACTCTGACTCGCTCGAGCCGAATGCAAACTTCATTTTGAGCTTAAAATTATTGAAAACAGATTAATATTTACTTTAGTATTTTAAGGCTCGAAACGTGTCACGAACCAATCTAGTTAATAATATAAGGTTCAAAACGAGCTTGAGCGTGTGAAACTTGTTGAATTTATTGTCGAGTAGCTGAAAATACGTACTTTAATGCAACATTAGTAGCATTGTATTCGAAACGTTCTCGATATTTACTAAGTATATGATTTTACAAGTGCGGTCAGATTACTGCTTTCAAAGCTCAAGCCCGTCTAAATGCCCATGTTAAATAAACATTAGATGATATCTGATAAAAGCAAGGATTGTTGGGTTGGCCCAAATCTTATTAGGTGAGACTTACAGTTATCAATCTCACCATTAGCATTTTCACCATTATAATGGAAACTCAATTTTGCAGATTTGGGGGGGGGGGGGGGGGGTTGAGTTTATGATATATAAAATACAATAAAACATAAAGACATCAAAAGTACACAGCGGAAGACTAAAGATCATAACAAATAAATAATTAACTGAAAGTATGCGTAACGTACCTCTTGCGAATGTCAAATCCTTTGAGCAAAACAAAGAAGTGGTTTGAAGAGTTGTCCCTTACCGTTCTACAACTCAAACCAATATGGTGTAAGAATAGTGTCTTACTACCACGTTCTTGTACACACGAATTAACCAACGAATCAAGCGATTGCTAGATCTAACACAAGTCCTCGTTTAAGAAAAACGAAACCAAACTCCCTTACAAGGGGTGTTCGGCCGAAAATGGGACAAGAGAGAGGAGAGGAGAGATCTAGGGTTAATTCAATGCACAAGTGTATGAAACACTAGAACCTAACCCTCTTTATATAGTAGATGGAATACTTTGGGAACAAGTTAGGGATTAGGGCTTGGGAAAGCCTCTATGGCCGGCCACTATGCAAAGCCCAAAAGAAAACCCATAACTTTTCCAAGTTTTCCATTTCTAGTCCTTTCTCTTTTCATTTAACGGTCGTTAGTCATTTTTTCCGTTAAATACTTAACGATCGTTAACCGGACTTAATGTGCAATAATTAATCGTAAACATAAACATTAATTATTAACTTTAATTCGCATTCGCTAATGTGTGCAATCCCGTGGTCACGAGTGTGAATCCGGACATTCACATGTTTGTAAATATATACATTTCCAACAAGAAGGGGGGGGGGGGGGGGGGGGGGGGGCGTATCAGAATTTAGAATTGGTTTGTCTTTAACCATTAATCGTAATCAGTTCCATTACAAATTACGACACATCAATATATGGGAAGAATAATATGGGAAGAAAAACAATACAAGTGACTACAGTCGAAAATCAAGCGATACCAGTGACTTTTCTCGAAAAAAAACTCTTATATAAAATGCAAATGCAACTGTCATATTTTCATAGAACAGCTAATTGGTTCACCTTATATTTTAGGCTTATTTTGGTATTTTTGTTTGAGCATTTCTTCCATTGGCGTTTCTTTTTTATTTTATTTATTTTTTCATTATTGAGTTTTGATGGAACTAGCTCAAGCACAAGAAATTAACACATGAAATTGGTCACACAGTTTAGTGCACAACATGAGATACGTATAACATGCCGACAACTACAGGCCGAGATTCACATATAAACACTTTAAGCTTGATGTCTAAAAATATGCAAACTTTTGAATGATTAATTTCATGAGATCGCCTTATAAAACTTGCTTTGTTGTGATAATGCAGTACCAAAATTCTTTCAAATCACTTACTTGACTGTTGCAATATCATATTGTTGGAACTTATGAACTTAATTGTATAAGATTTGTGTGTTTAAATATTGTCCCACACCGGTCAGTAACTTAAGAGAATAGTAACTTATAAATGTAAGTACTCTCATCATTTAAATATGTGACTAAATGGTCATCACTTATATATGCTTTAAGATTATTATTTATGATACTTTTTAAACTTTTATGCAAAAAATAAATAAATAAATAACTTTTTTTATTTTTCTTCTTTTTAATCTTTTATCGGTTTTGAATGATATATTTGCATATATTCACAAAATGCAGTAATTCGTTTTTACACATAACATTACTTATAAAAAACCACCTAATATTTTTTTTGAACGGCGGCATAATATAAAACTAGCAAAAGCTAGAAACCGAAACAATTACAATAAGAAAGTATCATCAATAGGATTCTCTAACCAACCTATCCAACTTATCCTAGACTTAGGATTTCTAGATGAAATCCACAAAAACGATTGATTAACTATAGAATCCCAAATATTCGCCTTCTTAGGTTTAGCCACCGAAAAAATCAAAGCATTACGGAAGTTCCAAATAGACCATATCATAGTTGCCGCAATCCCTTCAAGAATGAACCTCGCTTTCTTCGAAATGTGACTAGACTCTAACCAAGAAAACCTCTCCAAAATATTAGATATCTCCGGAATATCTAGATGACACCATCTAGCCAAACGAACCCAAATATCCCGTGTCATATCACACGAAAAGAAAAGGTGATCAACACACTCTACATGCTCACTACAAATGGGGCAAAGTAAAGAAGCAACGTCAATACCTTTACGATCCATGTTCACCAACGTTGGAAGCTTATTAAGACCCAACCTCCACATAAACACGTTAACTTTTATAGGGACACATCTAGGCCATCTAGTGGTCGTGAACCCACCGGTTAACATTTGCTCATCAATGTACACCTAATGTTAATACATATAGTCAATTGCTAGTAAGTTCTTACTGGCAAGTTGTTAGGCTAACATGTGATTTTAGACACTGAACGAGTGTTGGAAAACCCACGCGATGCAGCGGGATTGCTTAAAGGACGTTGTTTGAAACGACACTTAAACCTCAAGGGCTGTTTTTGCTAAGTTGCGAAAGATTATTAATGCTAAAGGACTTACTTTGCAATGACACTTGAACCTCAGGGGCTGTTTTCGCCAATTGGGCAAAGTTTACATTTAATGCACTTGTTAAATAGTATTGCATTTAATGCACTTGTTTTGAAGCAACCATGTACGCTAAATAGTATATAAAGATAATAGTGCGAACTAAGACCTTCTATTTAATTACAACTGATATAGTCTTATCAATCGATCCAATAAAGGATGCGTTAAACATGTATTTACCAAAATGTATACCAGCCTATGGAATGTCGTACGTGTACGCATCAACTTCAATTCATTATTATCCTAATTATCTACTTGATTACAATATTTACATGTATTCAGAACGTTATATCATGTCATCGATTTACTCACTCTCATACCCAACCCTGTCCAGACTGCTTACAAGCTCATGTTAACTGACATTATATATATATATATTATCTAATATAACTAAAAGGCAGGACATGAGTTGTTTACAAGCCATGTGTCCACTTCTCATTTGCTAGGCATTAAATGCAACTTTCCATGTGGCTGAATAAGTGTTGGGCAACATTAAATGGGTCTCATACAAGTTACTCCCCCTGTCTCAAAATTATTGTCACTAGACAAGATTCACACAATTTAATAAAAGTGGGGCCACTTTAATTTTCAACCATTCAAAAGGAATATTCTTCCACTAAATTCTTTTTCTTTTACTATAAAAGGAAAGTGGACAATAATTTTGAGACATCGAAAAAAGGAAATGTGGACAATTATATTGAGACGGAGGGAGTATTACACAAATGTTTCCTCACACACCACGTATACAGAAGCATTAAATGAGATCTCTAACAATTTAGGCGCCAAAAATCTTGACCCTAATATATCTGCACCTACTTGACATACCCAGAAAGTTCTAGCCAATAAATGCTTATATTCATCAGTTGAGTTACTCATCATTCGCTCATAACCTTGCTTTTGTTCATAACCTACCTGCACATTCAACAAAGATAACTGCTTATATTCATCAGTTGAGTTACTCATCATTCGCTCATAACCTTGCTTTTGTTCATAACCTACCTGCACATTCAACAAAGATAACCAAATACTGAATCAACATTAAGTTAAGGTATCTTCTGTTATGTCCTTACATATTTATGCATAAGAATTTACCAAATCATTGCTATTTTGTAACTGCCTTTCATTATTATGCATGTATACAGGTAATCAGCTTGGATTGACAATAAAGATTCAACGACAGGTATAATATTTTACATTATTTTCAAGTATTTATATGAATATTCTCTCTTTTTATTACTTACATAGTTACTAACTTTGTCTTTTAAATAATTTTAAATTATGGTTTGTTAGAATCTGCACATACATACAGTTAGCTTACACTCTCTTTTTGCAGTATTACTAAAATCCAGTACTGAGGTTACCTTAATATTTTATGCACATAAACGATAGTAACAAGCAACTTGGCAAAATTAGTCCCTAAGGTTTAAGTGTCGCTACAAAGTAAGTCATTTGAAGCCAATCCCGCTGCATCGCGCGGGTTTCCACACTCGTATATACTAATTATGGGGGAGGAAAACAGTACCCACCCCCCATTAAATGCAATCTTTGGCAAGTTGGCGGAAACAGCCCCTGAGGTTCAAGTAGCGTTGCAAACCAAGTCCTTTAGCAATGCAAAGTTTCACAACTTGGCAAAAACAGCCTCTGAGGTTCAAGTGGCGCTACAAAGTAAGTCCTTTCAAGCCAATCCCGCTGCATAGCGCGGGTTCTAACACTCGTTAAATCTAAGTCCAGGCCAGTTTAGTATCTATTTAAATTTGATTTGTTAAGCGTAATCAATAACATCAAAATTCAGAATATAGACTGACAAACACAAACTAAGGGCATCCACTATGGTGATTTATAAAAGGGTTTATAAAAAGATGAAGAGGTCCATAATATTGTTAACCATAGTGGACATCAATTTTATGCTTACATGGCATGAAGAGGTCTAATATCTTAGACCTTTTCACAATTTAATGCATTGAGTTATGTTATATATTTATAAAGCTTTAACAAGTTTATCTATAGTGGAAATAGGTTTATAAATTTAAAAGGTTTATGTGTTTGTGATGTGGCATAATTATAAACCTTTGTAAAGGTTTATCATAGTTGATGCTCTAATAACACGTCAATACTTATAAGATCATCAATGAACTATGTAAGTTACAAATACAGGAATAATCTGTACATAAACTTTCAATTTGATGTCCGAAAGCACAATAGTTTGAATGATTTATTACACAAGATCACCTCATAAAATATACAGTACTTGGTTGACATACCTTATTACCAATCTTTCTTAACAAGTTTCTTGAAAGTACCAATCATATTGTTTGGAACTTATTGACATAAATTAATTAAAAAAAAAAATGTATTGCAAACTATCCCACATTGCTTGGTGACTGAAATTAAAGTATGCTTATTAATGTTAGCATCCTTTATGTGATTAAATGGGTAAAAGAAGTTATTAAAAATATATGTTAATTTTAGATAGTTTCTTAACCTGTTTTTTGCTTTTTTACATAAGTCGATGATAGACATATATACTTCATGTACACTTACCACTCGTCGAACTAAATATATTATTTTTGGGCATACATCGAGTGTTGGAACTTTTGAGGAGTTTGGCGAGTTTTCAAAAGAAAGAAAACCAAAGGTACAACAAATCTTTTATATAATAAAAGAATTACATCATTTCAGAGTGTTTTTGAAAAATCCTTCTCATTGAAAAAAAAAATTGGGCCAATAGGAGAGTTCAATTATGCCACGTATGTAAAATCATGTGATGTGATTGGTTAATAAAAGTCAAAATTAAATTGATTTTGGTCAAACTTTACTAAATTTGGTGGAGAAATTTGGTTGATAAAAAAAACACATAAAAATATAGGTGTCAAATTTGTGAAAACAAAAACTTAAAAAAAGAGGAAGTGATTAATAAAACTTTAGTGGTTGATTTTTTAAAAATTATATAGAGTTAAGTGTAATATTATAAACTTCCATGTTTTTTAATAACTTTGGATTATTAACAAATACCCCTTTATACTTTATACACTTTAAACTTTATATCTTAAATAACAACATATAAATTTACATAAGATTATAAGTATCAATTCTTTTACTATATACGTTCAATAAAGACTCATTTATTTCATTTTTAAGATAACGTACGTGGACACGAGTTTACATTTTAAATACGTACTGAAAACGGGAATATAACTATCAAATTGTATGCACGGTTTACTTTAATATAAAAATAAATATACGCTATTGTACTTATAACAATGATTCATGTAATTCTTATTTATTTATATATGGCTATCTAGAAAAAACATTTTTATAAAACATCAACATAATATCAACGCTCATTATAAAATAAGTATCCTTTAACTTTATCAACACTCATTATGTACTATTAAACTTGCATCTGTGTATAACATGATATCAATAGTGAAATTTAAATAACAATATCAACATCTTTGTCAGCTAAATAAAATTAAATCTTGAGTTACCTAACATAAATTTTTATGTGTAAACTTCTTGCGTACACGAAACTTATAACTATATAATTATATGCAATTACCTTTAAAGACACAATATTCAATATTAATAAAAAATATATTTTTTGTCAAAACCATGTGCGTGCACAATTATTATAACTAGTTGATAGTACATGTTTTGCAGCAGAGGGTACAAGTCTTTAACAAGACTAGTAACAATTTCATGTTGACCGAGTCTAGGGAGTGGTGGGTTGATTTGGCAGTTAACAAACAGTTGAAACCATAAGCCATTATCCTAGTTTTATGGCAGGAAGAAAACGTGACCATGATGGCCAATTCTTTAGTTGTCTTCTTAGCCTATAAATTAAGGATAATTACAACATTTTTAGATAGGAAAAATCTCACCAAAATACACACATAAGATCAACCCTAATCTGTTAAAGTACCGCTGCGTTTTCTATTATTTGCCAACTCAAAATTTCTGCTCCGCCATTTTCATTTTGTTGTTATCATTCTCTGGTGATGGACAACACGAGTCTGCATCAAATCCTGGGATTCTTTACCCATGAGGCTTGCAGAGAATTGAACGCGTAAACACCTTTTAAGGACGAGAAGTATTTCTTCCGTGCGGAGCTCTTTAACGGTTTTCTCGTGTTTAACATAAGAGGAAATTTCTTAAATGAACACTTTCTGCGTTAGATTTCGAAAATGAACCTCGCCTATATATTTTTCGAAAATGAACTATTGAATGTTATACGTTAGATTTGCATCGGAATATGTTTTAAACCGTACACGTCTATAACCAATTTTCTGGGCGTGAGTTTGGGCGTGATACAAACCACTAAGAAGTGAGGCGTGTTCTTGGCGTGCCCTGGGCGAGAGGTTGAGCTGGGCGGGGCCAGGGCGTGGAGCTTGGGCGTGGCAGGGTGGATTGGGCGTGGCTCTTGGGCGTAGGCTGAGGCGTGGAGCTGGGCGTGACAGTGGAGCTTGGGCGTGACAGGATGAAGCTAGGCGAGAGGCTAGTCAGTAACTAGTTATGGGCGTGGCCGCTAGGCGTGTGCTAGGCGTGGACGGAATCATAGGCGATGTAAATAGTTATTGGGCGAATGTTTAGGCGAATGTATGGGTGATCAAAATTAATTAAATAGACCTAGTGACTCATATTCTCTACACTGAAGATTGGGTAATAATCCTATGCATGCACCTTCATCCTACACATGCATTCTGATTGGACACATAAAGTATTTTGAAGGCATAACATTGACTTTCAACTTTTTTTCAATAATAAAAAATTAAAACCACATCGTAATGTGAATAATATGCATGAACATCCACACACATGCATTTCTGCTTTGATTGGACACATTAAGTCTTGATTAGACACATGAAGTCTTGTTTTCAAACGAAGCAAAATATATGTCCAGGCAGAATAGTTATTTATTCTTGGCGAATGGAGTAAAATATATCAGGCGAGTACAATATATGTTTGGGCCAATGAAGCAAAATGAAAGTAACATATTTTGATCATTTTCGTAATATATCTAAAAAAAAGTTCACTTCGATAAAACAACTCTTTATAAGGATTATTTAGGTAATTAGCTTTTAACATAACCATCCTTTAGAAGCTTGCGGGTAGAAACTTTTTTTTTTTAGCTCAAAATTGTTTAAAACAAATTTAATGCTCTTTTTAATATTACTAGCCGGGTATCCGCACACAGCGGCGGCGATAAGTATAGTTATATGTGTTTGCTTACCCGTTTAGTGAATTCGTTTCACAACACTTCGAATGTATATGTGTTAATTGTAAGTGTTTGTTTGGGTTACCCGTAACTTTCCCGTAGCTTTCCCGCGACATCATTATTCTCGCATATAGAAATACCCTCGCAATCTCTTACGCGTCAAACATTACCCCAAAAGTATATGATTTTGACGAATCAAGATTATATTGATTGAAATAAATGAAATAAAGGTTAAAGTTGTAAAATTTTGAATTAAAATAAAATAAACCCATTAAAAATATAAAAACTAAAAACTCATAAAAATACATCAAAATAGATGTTGAATTAAAGAGCATAAAATTTTAGAAAATATGGTGAAATTAGATTATAAAAAAAATAAGTAGATAAAAAGATATTTTAATTTAAAAATAAAGATGAATTTTTAGTTGAGAAATGACACATGTCATTTTATAATTGGAGCTCTTTATCTTAATTTTTAGTAGTTAGGAGTTAGGTTTGGAGTTTGTTAGAAGTTAGGCTTGGAGTTTGTTAAAAAGGGACACATGTCATCTCATGATTGGAGCTCCTTATCTTAATTTTTGGTTAGAAAAACTCTTTCCATAATAAGCAAGTAAAAAAATCTGAATTTTTAAGCCTTCTAATTTTAGAAGGCCTAAATGCATTATAAAGTAGTATAGATGAGGGTAGAAACTTGTCCCGAGCGTAAGCATGTGAAATTTATCACAAGACGAGCTTGAGCATTAAGATTTCTTTCACACTTTTTTTTTTTTTTTTTTTTTTTTTTTTTTTTTTTGGTTAACAATTTGTTTTGGCTAAAAATTGTTAAAAAAACAAATTAATGTTTCTTTTAATATTATAAAGTTTGAAATTTCTCACGAGCCGATCCGTTCCCCAACATGTGAAATCGGTCAGGACTCGAGCTCTATCTAAATTATAAGGTTCTAAACGAGTTCGAGCTCAACCTTTATGATTATATAAACGAGTAAAAGACGAGCTCTAACACGCTCGAGCGAAACGTAAACTTCCTTTTTAGCTTAGAACTTTTGAAAACAAGTTACTAGTTTCTTTAGTATTATAAAGCTTGAAACTTGTCGTGTGTCGATCCGAGACTCAACATGTGAGATTTCATACGAGTCAAACTCGAGTTGAAAATATAAGGGGCCGTTTAGTTGGTGAAAAATGTTCCTGTTTTTCCGTTTCTAAATTCCTAGAGAATGGAGTGGTTTTTCTTCTCTAGAGAAGAGTTGAGAAATGTGAAAATCCGTTTAGTTGAAGTTATATTTTTCCTTTTTTCCAAAATGAAAAGTTGTTTAGTTGAAGGTGGAGGATGGAGGATGGAAGATGTGTGATAAAAGTGTAGGGTGAAAGGAAATGGTGTTATTATTTTGGAAATGAAAAAAGTGAAAAGGGTGTAATGTTATTTTCATTTTTTCTATTACAAATTGGAAAATGAGAATTTCATATTTTTGGAAAATTATTGGAAAAAAGTGCGACTAAACGGATTTTCAGTTTTTCTCTTTTCATATGGGAAATTTTCTGGAAAAATGGAGTATTTCTCTCCAACTAAACGGCCCCTAATGTTCGAAACAAGCTGAAACACGTGAAATTTGTAAAATATATTATCTACAGGCTTTGCTGGAAGTGCGTACTTTGAAATGCCCTCATACTTTGTAAAATATACAATTTGTAAAATATATGTAGTATACGATTTTAAGTGTCATCAAAATATCAAATTACTCATTTACCCAACCCTAGTGTAAGACTTGCTTTTTAAGCCCATCTAGCCATGTTAACTAAACATTAGATAATACTATGCATTAAAAGTAATCGGTAACATCGCAATTAATACAAATCAATATGGAAAAAATAATATTGTTCTTGAGGTTAAAAAAAAAAAGTTCAAGCGAAACAAGTGCCTTTTTCCCCATAAAAAATGCAAATGCAGCTGTCATATTTTATAGAATACCTAACTTTCTTTTAATCTTTTAATTGGTTCAACTTATATTATATGCTCAGTTTGGTATATATATTTTTGTTTTGGAAACGATAAGAAGATTTAAAAAACATTACTAATTTTGTGCCTAACATATGTGTTATTAGCTTAGTGGGTTGTGAAAAAGTGGATCCGATTACTACAACCAATAAATGATTGCCACATACATTTAAACATAAAATTAGGCATAAGTTTTGGGTCATTTCTCTTTTTGTTTGAGCATTTTTTCAGTGACATGTCTTCTTTGTTATACCATAAAGATGGAACTAGCACAAGCAATTAACACATGAAAATATTGACACAGTTTAGTGCACCACACCAAATACGTATAACACACGTCAATACCCATAAGATCATCAATCAATTATGTGACTAACAACCACATGTGAGCTTTGCATATAAACTGTTTCAACCACATTTTTCAGCTTGATGTCTAAAACGACACATTTTTTAATGGTTATTATCAAGAGACCACCTCAAAAAAACATATTTTGTTGTGTTACTTAAATACCAAAATTCTTTCTGAGCAAGAACATTTTGTCGGAAATAGTTTTAAAAACGCGTTAGGTGTGCCCCGGCTTAAGGTTCAAGCTTTAGAGATTTTCTCAGATCGAGGCTCCACACATGCATAAGGCTCACAAAAGGCACGACGGTTTGGGCTTTAGAGCCTTGCGTCTAGGCGTGCCTAGGAGATGTGACGAGTTTTGAACTTTTTTTTAGATGTAACGTTTATTGACCTCTTATATTGGTGAAACCTAACTTAAAAACTAACAAAATCGGACAATTTAAGAGTTTTATCCTTCAATTCAAGTGTATATACATGCAGACCTCTCCTTCAATTTCGAGCATGAGATAATGAAATGCCATCAAGCCATCATTTTGATACATTTGTTGATAATTTGGGCTTGAATATGAGATTTGTTTCAATATCTATTAAGTATTTTATTGTTATTTAAATCGTCATTAATACATACATTGTCGGGCAACTCTTTTAAAATTTTATTTAATTTACTGCGCCTCATATTAATGAAGCCCGCGCATTGATTTTTGCTTCGCCTCAAGGCTTCATAAGCCTTTTGCGTCTTAGTGCGTCTTAAGCCTTTCAAAACATTGGTCGAAACTGAGCAACTTAATAAAATTTCATATTTGTATGTTTGCAAATTGTCTCACATTGGTTGGTCACCAAAATAATACTCCGTAGTATGCTTATTAATACAAGTGCAATCCTTATTTTACAACGGATTCAAGTATATTTTTTCCATTTATTTGTGCGTTCATGATAATCCATTGAAAACCTTTTGTCTAAGGTGGTGTTTGTTTTTTAAGAGGGTCTGAATCTGAATCTGAACCGCACGTCTGAATCTGAATCTGATGCGTAAATGTCTGAATCTGAACGCATCTGAACGAAGAAAAAAAACGCATGTTTGAACGGGATTTTTTTTTTTTTTTTTTTTGGTTATTTTGTGTCTACAAGAAGCATTCAGACGCGTTAAGACACCCCTCTCAGGTCTTGACAGATTCAGACATTTTTTCCGTTCAGACGCCGTTCAGACGTCTGAACGGAAAAAAAAAACAAACGGTCTGAACGGCAAAATGTCTGACCGATTCAGACATTTTGCCCGTTCAGACGCTGTTAAGAGGCAAAAAAAAAAAAAAAAAAAAACAAACAAACAGAACCTAAGTATTGAAAAAAAAAATAAAAGTATATTTTGGTTGAATAGTTCACGATCAGTTGTGTTTATTGATTTTGTCAGGTAACTCAACCACTATGAAACGCAAATAAGTAGGGGGCAGTTATTAATACGGTGGCTACCTTTTTTTTTTTTTTTTTTTTTTTTTAATTTTTTTTTATTTTTATAATTTTGTTTATATCAAAAAGCTATAAACCTGAAAATGCGGAACTGTAAATATAAAGTTTAATAAGCCAAACGCTTAAAACTGTCAGAAATACGGAACAGAAACTGACAAAAAACTGTGTTGTACTAGAAAAAGTGGGGGGACAAAAGGAATATTCCCTGGGAAAGGTGGCAGGGCTAGGGGCATAGCCCCTGTATGAATAGTATATCCCAATAAGTATGCTTGTTTGTTTTTTTTCCTCTTACAAGTTTACTTGTAGCATTCAGTTTTTTTGAGTAAAGGGATTTTACCCTGGTAAATGATATAAATCATAATAAGTTCAGGCGATATGGAAAAGCACCAAATCGACTATACAGACACATGCACAATTTGTGCAACTAACCAAGGACAAAGAGTGACATGCCACTCTCAGCACAGCTCTAAACAAATAAGGATCTAAACATTACAAACCAAAGACGCTTAGATATATATTAACTCATGCGACCTACATTGTTGAGAACAAGAGATCGAGGTAATTTCCAGTCATCCATAAAATCTTCCACCCGTGTTGACTTCTTAAAGCAGAACGATAACAACTTAAGACGAACAGTAGCCAAGATAACATCAATTATCTGCTCTTTTGAACGCTTCCTTTGTTGAAATAATCTTGAGTTCCTTTCTTGCCAGATGAAATACGTCGAGGCCGCCAAAATCAGCTTAGAAGCAATACAATACATGGAACGACTATTGGCCATAGAAAGCATCCCATTAACAATCAAATCCCATGAGGACGAAGTCTGATGAAGACCAGCTTGTGTCTTTACACATGCCCATACTTGCGAAGAAAACACACACTCGAAGAATAGACGTTCGTGGGAATCCGGTTCAAGCTCACAAAATGGACAAATCAACGGTATTACATATTATGAACCATGAGTATCACAATGTCTAATCCTATCCTGAGTTTTTAGTTTACGTCTGAAAACTAACCAGAGAAGAAAAGCATGCCGAGGGATGCAGTATGCAAACCAAACAATCCTAGACCATGCAACTTCCATACCTCTTGGTCGAATATCACACTGATAAGGTTTTAAAAGGTACCTTTTTAAGGGGTCATTTAAGCCCTTATTCGATCACTTCTGTATCCGTTATTGCTTAATATCGTTCCTTTTCACTTTTTAGGTCTCTTGAAGGCAAAATGCTGGAATGATGCTTATTTGGACGAAAAGGCGCGAATATACGAAGAAAATGGCCAAAGTCAGAATCGAGACACTCAAAGCTGCTGAAACATAAGGCGACGGCGTCACTGCATATCTGCGACGCCGTCGGGAAGGAATTTTGCGACGGGTCAGAAGCGAAATTGCATGTTTTCAAGGGACGACGTCAGGTTCTAAAGGAGTAGGCCGTCGTTACTCAGACGGCCTAGATGCAGCCAAGACGGCGTCAGAGCTGAAGGGGACGGCGTCACAGTCATAAGGTGACGCCGTCGCAAGGTTTACGTGGCCAAGACGAAACCCTAATGACGGCGACACGACGGCGTCACGAAACATAAGGTGACGCCGTCGCAGATGTAATCTTATATATAGAATCCGAATTTTTCAGTTTTGTGTGTAGTCTTTTGGAGTAAAAACCTAAAACCGAACCAAGGCTTTCTTGTGCAGTATTTTAGGGTTCTAAACCCTATTATACATCAAGATAAGTATTTACTTCATTAATTTAATTATGTCTTTGATTATTTGTGTGTATGCTTGCATGTTCTCCATGTCCGGCTAATTTATTTGTGTGTTTGCTTAGGGAATATGAAACTTAATTATTGAATATTGATTGGTTGATACTTATCTTAGTTGACTAATGATCTAGAGTGCGCTAGATTATTCGTTGTGTACTTAATGCTTGACTTTTCTTTGTGAACTTTAGAATATAATTATCTAGGTAATTGTAGGATAAAGTATTCAAGGACAACCGTAGAGTAGGCGTCTATAAATCACTAGAGGATTTGTAAACAAGACCCTTTGGTAATTTCAAAGAGTTAGGGAAACAAGCACGCCCTATAGCCTTAGAATCACAACGCAACTAGGAATAAGGACGTGACAAATCAACCATCAATAGGAGATAATTAAGGAGTAGTAAAACCTAAGTAAACACATCTTTAAACTATCATACGAGTACAAATCAATTAGACATAGACTATCACAACCTTAGCTTAGATAATTAGATAATAGTAGAGTAATCGGTAGCAATACCAACCCCCCAAATCCAATACCCGAGATTCGTACCTTTTCAATTTCTAAAAAAATATAAAAAGATAAAAAATAATCTTCCTCAACCTCAACCTTAGCGTAGTAACTTCTCACTAGCATTCCTATTCCCCTAGAGAACGATATCAATACCCGTGGCTTACCCTAATTACTACACTACAACGATTAGGTTCACTGCCTAGGGTGTTATAAAACTTGCTCGAAGAAAAGGAAGTTTCCTTGACCCCGAACGACGCGTGTAGCGTTATCAAGTTTTTGGCGCCGCTGCCGGGGAATAGAATAGCTAGTTAGTAGTCCACCTCGTTTAGGTTTCTTTGCTTGATTCCTATCAAGTAAATTTTTCTCATTTTTAGCTTTCTCTTAGTCTATCCCCCTTCTTCGTGACCTTTGTTCGTAACACCCATCACTTTTCACCATGGAAAATGATAACCAACAACCACGTCTTCATACCAACCCCCTTAAGCAACTTAGAACCCGCAGTTCCACCAAAACTCTTTTTGAACCATTTGCAGAACCAGAAAGAGAACTTAACAAGCGAAGAAATGCCCTCCGCAATTCAGAACATCAAGGTACTTCCATCAATTTTGATGAAGTCACGTCTGATGAAGAGTCACCTCATTCCCCACAATCCCCTGAAACCACCGTCGTTGACGATCGGAGTCAAAATGGCGAGGAAGTTCCTGCCACTCCAGCCAACGGATCCACAAATCCTCCTAAAGCGAAAACCCTCGGGGAATACTCTTCCCCCTCTGCATCTGGTTTCACCAGTGCCATTGTCTATCCTTCAGAACAGGTCAATGAGATATTGCATGCGTCTGACATTTGGTTAATCCAAAAGGCATGTCAATTCCACGGATCCCACAGCGAAAACCCAATCCACCATGTCAAACAGTTTTTAAAAATCGTTGATGCTATCTATACCGACGGAGCATCTAAGGAGACATCTAGACTCCGGTTCTTCCCATTTTCTCTTCAAGGGCAAGCCAAGGAATGGTTCGATAAGCTCTCTCCAAGGTCTATTTTCACATGGGAACAACTCTCAACCAAGTTCACAAAAAAGTTCTTTCCCCCTGGAAGAGTTGCAGCAGTTAGGAGCAAAATTCTGCACTTCCATCAAACAGATGAAGAATCTATCACCGACTCCTGGAGTCGTTATAAAGATCTTATTCAGCAAGCCCCACACCACGGTATCGACCTCTGGTTGCTTGTTCAAATCTTTTACGACAATGTCTCCCGGAAGGATCAAAAAGGGATTGATTTCTCAACTGGCCGAAGAATAGTGAACCTCACTGCGGAAGAAGGGTGGAACCAAATTGAGGAATACATTCAATACTAGGACAGCCATTGGGACAAACCAACGAATGCGTTAAGCATCTCTACTTTCTCAAGTAAAGAGCTATCCTTAGATGATCGGATCGAGAAAGCACAAAAGAAGTTAGCTTATCTCAATGGATCGCCTGAACCAAAAAGGCTAATTAACCCATACCTCATATGTGACGTTTGTGGAGCGCCACACGAGAGCGATGAATGCGATGACGCCCTCCAAGAGAGCGTACTTCTTTCTAGTCATGACATCTATGATGACCCCTCACTCCTCGCGTTCTATCAAAACGATGAATGTGATCCTTGGGGCAATCTAGAATGGAAAACTGAAGGAAGGGAAGGATCTGAATACTCCACCCGTGACCTCTTTGAAGAAGAACTCGGGCAGTTTACCATGGAAGGGAACACACTCTTAAAAGGACTTGGGGAGTTTATCCGAGAGCAGCAAGCTGAATTAGAAAGTCAATTCACCAACCTTCACGAAAGAATAGGTGGATCTGGCCCAGCCCCTCACGATCCCACTTGCGCAATCACCACTCGGTCAGGAACCACTACCAAGGACCCCCCACATCCTAACCAGACCCCCACCACACAAGGACCCATGTTAGGAAATGAGACAATTCCTGAACCACTTTCAACTCCTCATGATCCTCCGCCGCAAACACCAGCACCAGCCCAACGACCAACTCTCGCTCGAATTCCCTATCCCTCTCGTCTAAAAAACCAAAAGGCTGAAGAAGACAATGAAAGAATATTGTCTTATTTGAAACAAACATCCGTCAACATACCACTCCTCGATGTATTTTATCACATCCCTAAACATAGTAAATACTTCAAGAAATTGATATCTAATCGGAAGAAGCTTGAAGGGTTGATATCATTAGGAGAAGAATGTTCGGCTATCATCCAGAAAAGCCTGCCCAAGAAGAAGGATGATCCGGGCAGCTTTACCATTCCTTGCTCTATAGGGGCACTTTCGATGAAAAACGCCTTGGCTGATCTTGGGGCAAGCATTAACCTAATGCCTCACTCCATGTTTCTTAAACTCGGATATCCAGGACTGAAACCCACTAGGATGAGTATCCAATTGGCTGATCGATCAATCAAATATCCCATTGGAGTTTGTGAGAATGTTCTCGTAAGGGTAGGAGAATTCAAGTTCCCAGTCGATTTCGTAATTTTAGAAATGGAGGAAGATAACTCTGTCCCAATAATCCTTGGCAGACCTTTCTTAGCTACAGCTCGTGCCATCATTGATGTTCATGATGGTAAACTCACTTTACGAGTGGGGTCAGAAAGCTTAACCTTTGACATTAAGGATTCTATGAGGCATTCCTCCTCCTGCGGTCATCCGGTATATTTAGTTGAGGAAGTTGATGAATTTGTTGATGACATAGATGGCTGCATTGATGAGCATCTATTAAACGAATTCATGAATAATGATAACAACGAAATATACGACAACCAAGAAATGGAAATGGTCGGAGCTGTTTCTTTTTATCCGCGTCAGGATGAAATTGAACCTATTGAGCTTCAGAAACAGGAAAACAAGCTAAAACCATCAATCAAAGAGCCCCCTACCCTGGAACTAAAAGATCTCCCGAGTCACCTGGAATACGCCTTCCTTCAAGGAGAAGACCAACTTCCTGTCATCATAAGCTCTTCGCTAACCACTAGTCAGAAAGAGAAGCTCTTAGAAGTCTTAAAAGAATACAAGGGGGTGATTGCATGGAGTGTTGCCGACATCAAGGGAATTGATTCTACATTCTGTACTCACAAAATCCTCATGGAGGAAAATTACAAACCAACCGTTCAGCCACAAAGACGGGTAAACCCTAACATCAAGGAAGTAGTGAAAAAAGAGGTCATTAAGCTTCTAGACGCAGGTCTCATCTACCCCATATCAGATAGCCCATGGGTCAGCCCGGTCCAAGTGGTTCCAAAAAAGGGAGGAATGACGGTTGTAAAAAATGAGAAGGGCGAGTTGGTGCCGCAAAGAACAGTTACTGGATGGCGTGTCTGTATTGACTACAGAAAGTTGAATGATGCTACTCGAAAAGATCATTTTCCCCTACCATTCATCGACCAAATGCTCGAAAGGTTAGCCGGGCATGAATACTATTGTTTCCTTGATGGCTTTTCAGGATACTTCCAAATTCCCATTGCCCCTGAAGATCAGGAAAAAACTACATTTACGTGTCCTTACGGGACGTTTGCCTACAAGCGAATGCCCTTCGGGTTATGTAACGCACCCGCTACCTTTCAGCGATGTATGATGGCCATTTTCCACGAACTGATTGAGGACAGCATGGAAGTCTTCATGGACGATTTCTCGGTATTTGGGAATTCATTCGACATCTGTCTTTCCAACCTTAGAAAGATGTTGAAACGGTGCGAGGAAACCAATTTGGTCTTGAATTGGGAGAAATGTCATTTCATGGTAAAAGAAGGAATTGTTTTAGGGCATAAAGTCTCTGGGAGTGGAATTGAGGTCGATAGGGCAAAAATTGAAGCGATTTCCAAACTCCCCTATCCTACTACCGTAAAAGCCATTCGCAGCTTTCTTGGTCACGCAGGTTTTTATCGAAGGTTTATTAAAGACTTCTCAAAAATTGCCCGGCCAATGACACAGCTTCTTGTTAAGGATGCCCCTTTTGATTTTTCTGGAGAATGCAAAGAAGCATTTAACCGACTAAAGAAAGATCTCACTCAAGCACCTATAATGGTCACCCCTGACTGGTCTCATCCATTCGAAATCATGTGTGACGCTAGTGATTATGCTGTCGGAGCTGTGCTAGGCCAAAGGAAGGAGAAGCATTTTCAACCAATCTACTATGCTAGCAAAACCATGAATGTAGCACAAGAGAATTATACGACCACTGAGAAAGAACTTCTTGCCGTTGTTTTTGCCTTCGACAAGTTCAGGCAATATCTCGTCCTTTCTAAGACTGTCGTTTTCACCGATCACTCCGCCTTACGCTACTTGTTCTCAAAACAAGATGCTAAACCCCGACTCATTAGGTGGATCTTATTACTTCAAGAATTCGACATTGAAATTCGGGATAAAAAGGGAGCTGAAAATCTCGCTGCTGATCATCTATCACGCTTGGAAAACCCTGATAGAGATGAATTAGACTGCACCGAGATTCGCGATTTTTTTCCCGAGGAATGGCTGATGGCCATTAAGGAGATTGAGCCATGGTATGCGGATTATGCCAACTACCTTTCCAGTAGGGTTTTGCCGAATTACATGACCAAGCAAGATAAAAAAAAGTTCTTCACTACATTAAAACATTACTTCTGGGATGAACCCTTCCTCTTCCGCATATGTCCCGACCAAATCATTCGACGTTGCGTGGCCGGTAAAGAGATTGATCGAGTTCTGAAAGAATGTCATGCAGGACCATCTGGAGGACATCATGGTGTGAATGTCACGGCACGAAAGGTTTTTGATGCCGGATTCTATTGGCCTACTATTTTTCGAGATGTTAAGAAATTAGTTCAAACGTGTGATGCATGCCAACGATCAGGAAATATCTCGCGACGGGATGAGTCACCTCAGAACTATATCCAAGTCTGCGAAATATTTGACGTTTGGGGAATAGACTTCATGGGACCTTTTCCATCTTCTGGAGGAAATGAATACATTCTCGTGGCTATCGACTATGTATCCAAATGGGTAGAGGCTCAAGCCCTTAGAACTAATGATGCGAGGGTAGTTATCCACTTTCTAAAAAAACTCTTTGCACGATTCGGGATTCCCAAAGCATTGATCAGTGATAGAGGGACTCACTTTTGCAATGCTCAAATGGAAAAGGTGATGAAGAAGTATGGCGTCCCACATAGGTTTTCTACTGCATATCACCCTCAGACAAATGGGCAAGTAGAAAACACAAATAGGGCATTAAAACGAATACTTGAAAAGACGGTCCACCAGAATAGGAAAGACTGGGCATTCAAGCTAGATGAGGCACTCTGGGCATTCAGAACTGCTTACAAAACACCTATTGGAACAACCCCTTTTCGCTTGGTTTACGGAAAGGCATGCCACCTCCCCATCGAACTGGAGCAAAAAGCATATTGGGCAATTAAGGCCTGCAATATGGATTATTCTGAAGCAGGGTCAAATCGGTTTTTACAACTCCAAGAATTGGATGAACTGAGGCTGGAAGCATACGAATCATCAATCACCTACAAAGAAAGAGCAAAAAAATGGCATGATCAACGAATAAAGAATCCTAAAGAGTTTTTGGAAGGAGATAAGGTGCTCTTGTATAACTCAAGACTAAGATTATTTTCGGGAAAACTCAAATCCAGATGGTATGGGCCTTTTTCAGTAAGAAAGCAGATGAGCAATGGGGCGGTGGTGTTACTAGACCATGAGGGAAGAGAATTCACTGTTAATGGACAACGGGTGAAGCATTATCAATTGGATAATATTGAAATGATGAACGATGAGGACATTGTTTTAGAAGAAGAGGGCGGTGATGCAAAAACGTAGGAGTAGGACTACGAGTCTAGCTACAAGACTATTAAATAAAGAAAAGCGCTTCGTGGGAGGCAACCCATGCTTAATTGTTTGCTTGTTAGTGTCATATATCTTTTATTAATTGTTTGTCCTCATGTTTGAATTTGTAAAAATGCTTTATTTTGTTTTTAACCTCGTCTTAATTACATATAAAGGTATTTTACATAAAGGATAAGTGTAGGGAGGATTACACACGTTTTCATAAGAAACGTAAACATGAGAATAACAATTAACTAAAAGATATATATATTTGTTTGTTCGAGTCAAATGCTTGTATCGAGTCATAATGGATGTTTTTGCAGAAGTTTTTCCAGATTCTAAAAATGCAAATTTTCCAGAATTTTTTCCAGAAAATCGCAGACCAGTTTTTGTCAGGATAACCTGACGGCGTCAGGATTGCAACCTGATGGCGTCAGGAAGGAATAAAAACATCAGCTTACTTTTTCTCGTTTTCTGAGCTACTTGTAAAATTTTGGAATTTTCCAGATCTTAACTTTCAAAACAAATTCTGTAAACATCCATTCCACAAGCATAATATCCTAGTTTAAATCGAGTCTTATGTATATTATTACCGCCGATTTTACGCGAAGGTTTCGTTTGTTTTCTTCTAGTGTGCAGGTTTAGTTTGTCAAGAAGAAGTTACACAAGTTTGGAAGGAGCCTTTCACGCAAAAACTCTTCTTGGAAAAGATTTAACCACCACTTTTTACGGATCCTACCGAGCTAATCAGGGGAGTATTAGTTTCTTTCGTTTTTAATTACCTTCTATTATCATAACTTTGATACTTTCGGGGAACATTGGGGACAATGTTCAGTTTAAGTGTAGGGAGGAAAAATAAAACGGGAACTTTGAAACTATGCTTATCCTTGACTATTTGCTTTGTCCAAGTGTATTTGTGTAATAAACCATGAGAAAATGTAGGTTAGGGTAATTTTAGCCAAATTTAAAAAAATTTTCATGACGTATAAGAGTGGGCCATTAGTCTTAACAAAAGCGTCTCATGGATAGGAAGTTGCATGACTAGCACAAAAACCCTTTACCACCTAAATTCCACCCAAAATGTGAGGATCACCCTTAGATTAGTAGGAATTAAAGCATTCATCTTTAATGTTTAGAGTGTGAACCGGTAGTATATTAGATTCTAGAACTTGTTTTGTGATGCATTCCGAGATCGCTAGTGAGACTACACTTGTGTAGTTAGAAATAACTAAATGATAAGAGGCATTAGGATAAACCCTTGTTTGATACCTGTAATATAATTACTTCTTCCACCTCGGTTGAGTAATTCCCCCACACCCTTTGCGCTGTACTCATCTTTAGTACACGATACCCCTAGTTAACCCCTCAGAGCCTATCCTTTTCGCGGTTCTCGTGATGTTTTGGTTTTTCCGGAATATCAATGAAGAGCATTGTTTACACCCCACCCCCTAATATACACCCAAATCGCCTTAGCCTACCTTTATTGCACTCACTTTTAGTGCAAATTTATGTTATCACCCAAAACCCTTAGTTCAATTATCTGGTTGCTTGCATGAGTTGCTAAGTCGAGTCATATCCTTTGTATACAGTTTTGGGATGATTGGGATTCATGGGAAAAGTTAAAGTTTATGAAATATAGGGAAGAGAACGTTAAACTCAAATTCCCTTTGTTTGCATAATAATGTACTCCAAGTGTTTTGATCTTTTCAATTCGGGTCAAATTAGTGTTAGAGTAATAAAAACTCAAGTGTAGGGATGTGTCTATAAATCCCTATCATTTTGATGTACCGTAGAGGATGGTAGAGTAAAAGTGTATGATTAAAAAAAAAAAAAAAAAAAAAAAAAAAAAAAAAAACCATACGGGCTACCATCCTACATCTATCTTTTAAATTATGTTTGTTTATTTTCGTTGCCTAGAGTTTTAGAGTGTCGAGTCTTGGCTTAGCAACGCCATTCTTCGTATACTTGCAACATAGAGATTTTTGACTATCCACCACTAAATAGCCTATCCCACCAAACCCTTCATTTCCCTACCGTAAGCCTAACATTACAACCCTTTAAAAGACCTCTTTGATAGTCTTTCCTAGGTGCTTACGCCAAAGCGACGGAGGTTTGATCTATTCTCAAGCCTATGGTAATCTATGTACTAGGACCGGTTAATGAGTGTTTATCTTCCATTTCCGATTTGTTATATTTCATATATACACCCGAGAGAGATGTGAGTATCCAAACACCCCATGTGAGGTGCTAGTATGTAATTTCCGTGCTTGTTATGACTTTTGCGGGGCTTATATGTGTTGTGGACCGTTTTGAATGAATGCTTCATGACCCCTAACTTATAAATTAATTGGCTAAAAGCACATTTGCTTGAGGACAAGCAAATACCAAGTGTAGGGATATTTGATAAGGTTTTAAAAGGTACCTTTTTAAGGGGTCATTTAAGCCCTTATTCGATCACTTCTGTATCCGTTATTGCTTAATATCGTTCCTTTTCACTTTTTAGGTCTCTTGAAGGCAAAATGCTGGAATGATGCTTATTTGGACGAAAAGGCGCGAATATACGAAGAAAATGGCCAAAGTCAGAATCGAGACACTCAAAGCTGCTGAAACATAAGGCGACGGCGTCACTGCATATCTGCGACGCCGTCGGGAAGGAATTTTGCGACGGGTCAGAAGCGAAATTGCATGTTTTCAAGGGACGACGTCAGGTTCTAAAGGAGTAGGCCGTCGTTACTCAGACGGCCTAGATGCAGCCAAGACGGCGTCAGAGCTGAAGGGGACGGCGTCACAGTCATAAGGTGACGCCGTCGCAAGGTTTACGTGGCCAAGACGAAACCCTAATGACGGCGACACGACGGCGTCACGAAACATAAGGTGACGCCGTCGCAGATGTAATCTTATATATAGAATCCGAATTTTTCAGTTTTGTGTGTAGTCTTTTGGAGTAAAAACCTAAAACCGAACCAAGGCTTTCTTGTGCAGTATTTTAGGGTTCTAAACCCTATTATACATCAAGATAAGTATTTACTTCATTAATTTAATTATGTCTTTGATTATTTGTGTGTATGCTTGCATGTTCTCCATGTCCGGCTAATTTATTTGTGTGTTTGCTTAGGGAATATGAAACTTAATTATTGAATATTGATTGGTTGATACTTATCTTAGTTGACTAATGATCTAGAGTGCGCTAGATTTTTCGTTGTGTACTTAATGCTTGACTTTTCTTTGTGAACTTTAGAATATAATTATCTAGGTAATTGTAGGATAAAGTATTCAAGGACAACCGTAGAGTAGGCGTCTATAAATCACTAGAGGATTTGTAAACAAGACCCTTTGGTAATTTCAAAGAGTTAGGGAAACAAGCACGCCCTATAGCCTTAGAATCACAACGCAACTAGGAATAAGGACGTGACAAATCAACCATCAATAGGAGATAATTAAGGAGTAGTAAAACCTAAGTAAACACATCTTTAAACTATCATACGAGTACAAATCAATTAGACATAGACTATCACAACCTTAGCTTAGATAATTAGATAATAGTAGAGTAATCGGTAGCAATACCAACCCCCCAAATCCAATACCCGAGATTCGTACCTTTTCAATTTCTAAAAAAATATAAAAAGATAAAAAATAATCTTCCTCAACCTCAACCTTAGCGTAGTAACTTCTCACTAGCATTCCTATTCCCCTAGAGAACGATATCAATACCCGTGGCTTACCCTAATTACTACACTACAACGATTAGGTTCACTGCCTAGGGTGTTATAAAACTTGCTCGAAGAAAAGGAAGTTTCCTTGACCCCGAACGACGCGTGTAGCGTTATCACACACCAAACATTCCCCACCGAATAGTCTTTAAATTCCCCATTCCTATCCCGCCACACAAGAGCATCAGGAATATTAAAATCAATATCAGGAACAATAATATTAGGGAATTTAGAACCCTATTCAGCAGGCCAAGCCCATACATTATTTGAAATAATATCAGCTACTTTCGCCTCCATTTGAAACCCAGCATTATGAATTTATCTAGCCGTAAGAGTGTTCGCCAAAGGACTATAATCACACCAGTTATCAAACCAAGCCGACGCAATAAGCCCATTACCAATTTTATACAAGAACAATCTTCGGATCAAAGGACGCACTTGAAGCAATTTACGCCAACTCCAAGCCATACTTCCTCTAAAAGGATTGTCCCTAAAGCTTTGGCCTCTTAATTTATGCGTGTGTATCCACTTTACCCAAAGCGACTCCTTTAAAGAAATAATACTCCAAATATGAGAGGAGACCAAAGCAACATTAAAAAGCTCAGGCCTACGGATATCAAGGCCTCCTTCCTCTTTTGGGAGGCATACAGATTCCCAAGAGACTTTAGCCTTACCACGACACATCACACCTGGACTCCAAATAAAGCTCATCATAATTTGCTCAATATCCAAAATAATTCTCGAGGGAAGGATAAAGGCCGAAGACCAATAAACATGCATGGAAGAAATAACCGATTGCACAAGCTGAAGTCTACCCGCAAATGAAAGAGACTTGTTTTTCCAGTCATCTACCCTTTTTTGAACCTTCTCCACGAGTTCCTTACAGTCTCTATAGGCTAGACGCGTAGAGACTAAAGGAACTCCGAGATACTTAACCGGAAGACTACCTTCTTCAAAAGGCAACACATTAAGGATAACAAGCTTCACATGATTAAGCACATTACAAAAATAAGCCGTACTCTTAGGAAGACTAGGAACCAACCCTGAGACGCTTTTAAAAACATCAAGTGCTTCCATAGTGACATGAACAGAATTAACATCACCATGCGTGAAAAGAAACAAATCATCCGCGAAACAAAGATTTATAATATTGAGATCACCACAATGATGGTGGTAAGTGAATTCACCAGATTCTCGAACTTTAAGATTCAAAATAAGAGTTAGAATCTCCATAACAAGTGTAAATAAATATGGGGATAATGGATCACCTTGCCTGAGACCCCGCTTCCCCTTAAAATAGCAGTGTAGAGAACCATTAATACATACTGAAAATGAGGTACTAGAAACACATTCCATAATCCACAAAACCATTCGAGGGTGGAATCCAAAACCAACTAGGATCTCCTTAAGAAAACCCCAATCAACCGTATCATACGCTTTCTGATTGTCAACCTTGAAAGCACATCTTGGAGGACCTCTATCCAAATGGTAATTATGCATAAGCTCTTGGGTTAAGAGAATGTTGTCAGAAATATGTCTAACCGTAACAAAAGCAAATTGGTTAATGCTAACCAAGTATGTAAGACTATCTTTGATACGGTTAGAAATAATCTTACTAATGCTTTTATAAACCACATTACAAAGATATATAAGTCTGAAATCATTAATACGAGTGGGAGAAGTAACCTTTGGAATAAGCGTAATGATCGTATGATTAACTTCTCTCAGAAGTTTACCACTAACAAAAAACTCCTTGACTGCATTAGTAACATCATTACTAACAATATCCCAGGCACTTTTGAAAAAAGCCGCCGAATAACCATAAGGACCCGGTGATTTATCATCACCCATAGAGAAAATGGCATCCTTAATTTCGATATCAGAAATTCACGAACCACACTACTAGATGTATCACTATTTAATCTATTCAAAAACAGATCATGAATATCCAAGGGAGTAACTACATCAGCTTGGCCAAGAAAGTGAGAATAGTGTGAGACGAAAGAAGTGTAGATCGCATCTCCCTCTACCAAAACACCATTCGAATCAACTACCAAGTCAATACGATTCCTAGCCACCCGGCTCTTAACGACTTTATGGAAATAGGCTGAATTAGAGTCACCAACTCTAAGCCAATTAATCTTGGCTTTTTGTTTAAGAAAACGTTCCTCTGCTAATATAGCCTCGTTAAATGAATGCAAATACAAAGCCTCCTCTTCACGCAATATATCATTCGATGGATCCTTATCAAGAGCTTTTTGGACTTCATCAAGCTCAAAACAAAGTCTTTTAACTCTATCATGTAAATTTCCGTGATCATACAATAGCTTTCTTAAAGGTTTCTTTAAAGATTTCAACTTTTTCACAACACGAAGCATATAATAGCCCTCGACATCCACTTTCCAGTAATCAGCAGCTATCTCTTTAAACCTATCATTATGAACAAGAAGATTTGAAAATTTAAAAGCTTTAGGCTTAAATTTCGATGCCATGGGAATTTTAAGAATAGCCGGGGAATGATCAAAAATTCGATATGGCTGAAATAAAGCACACGCTCCCACAAAAGCATCACAAAAATCTAAGTTCGCCATCACACGGTCAGTTTTCTTAAAAACGCCATGATCACCTTTCGGCTTCTGGTTCCATGTAAAATATAACCATGCTTTATTCACATCCGAGATTTCAAGCTCATCCACACACTCTTTGAACTCCCTCATAGCAATATGAATAATGGACGAACTCTCAACTTTATCTTCAAGATAAAGCGCAGCATTAAAATCTCCCAGAAGACACCAAGGATAATCACGAACCACGACCTTATGAGCTGCCAAATTATGCCAAAGCTCACGCCTTTGGCCATAACGATTATGAGCATAAATAAACGAGCACATAAGAATCTTTTTATCAGCTCTAAAGTACACTTGGGTATGCATTACTTGGGCCGTTTGAGCAGCAATCATAACATCAACATCATCCGGATTCCAACCCAATATAATACGAGACCCCTTTGTAAAAAAATTCCCATTCGAATTCCACTTCCAATTCCAAAAAACACGCGAACATAACTTGTCAAGACGGGAATTAGAAACATGAGACTCCAAAATAGCACATAAAGATAACCGATTTTCCAAGATAACCTGTCGAACCTCATTTTGTTTAGGGAATTGGTTCATACCCCTTATATTCCATGAGGCTATACTATACATTGGAAACATTAAGACCGGGAGTGCTTGCCCCCTTTGAGCCATTTTTACTAGACGAATCAACATTGTTTTTACCTTCCATAAACATAGCTGTTTCATCAAATACAGTCTCGACGTCGTCATCATCAATAGAAGTCACATTACCATCTTTCGACGTACCTTCCTTAGCCTTATTACTTCCACATTGCCCTTTGTCAATAGAAACATTCTCCTTTTCTTGTAGAAAATCAAAAGCATTCTTTAAAGTCACCAAATTTGCATCATCAGAACCGGTTTTTGTTACACTATTTTTCGGTTTTTGGATAGGACGATAATAATAATTTGGTTTAGGTTTATTAAGCCGAATTCCATCAACATGCTTAGAATTATTAACCACAGTTTTACCTTTTCCTCCTTAACGGGCTACTTGAATGAAGCCTTCCTCATCAGCTACCTTTGACTGAGAACACAGAACATTCTTAGGACATTGGTCATTTGAATGACCAAATATCTTACAGGTGCTACACCTAGGAGGCTTCCACTCATACTCAATTTGAATCGTCTTCATAATGTGCCCCAACCCATTACGACGAGGTATAGCAATGACCAACGATTTCTTCAACTCCTGATCAGAGGCTATTTCAATAAGTGCCCTAGCGTAGCTATTTCTCCCCCAAGATTCCATGCACATCTTACTAGTATAAGCGTCCAACATAATCGGTCGTCCTAATTTTGTTGCAATCATGCTTAAACCATCATCTAAGTAAGCAGCAATTGGAACATTATGCAATTTCACCCACACAAGTACACTTGTAATGTCATCTTTTGTTAAGTTTGAATCAAGCGACCATTCACTAAGAATAATTGGAACTGTTCTTATCATCCATGGACCATCCTTAAGCGTACGTTCCATACGCTTTTGTGAATCAAACTTAAAGAAAAAGAACCCGTTAGAGTTCATCATTGCACGTTCCAATCCATATTTTGCCTAAGTATTCTTCACGTAATTCTCTACAATGGGGAATGCAACCCTTTTTCCAATGAAATAGCCAACTAAAGTGTAATCAAAACGATTATAAACACCTTCTGCCGAATCCAAAGAAATAGCCAAATCCGCCCCATCAACTGATTCAGACACATTGAGAGATCTGAAGTTTGCCTTCTTATTCATATTATCATTATTAATCACACTTGCATACAAAACCTGCTTTGTATGCTTGTTCACATCAACATTCTCCATATGCTTGTTCACATCACTGTTCTGAGAAACCCCCCCTTTCATCTCTTTAATCTTAGCAGCCAAATTGTCCAAAACTGAGCTTAAATTCTCCTTTCCCGAACCCTTTTCCATCAACACAACAAAAGACAAGAAGTACAAAAAGCCCTAACTAATTTAATAATCCAATCCACCAAGTACAAATTTGACCTAAAACTCAAGATTTTTTAAATTGGGTTAATTTAGTGAAAAATGAATTAGGGGAAATGGTGGATTGATGATTCTTAAAATTGGTTTTGAAAGAATTGAAATTTAAAGAATTAAAAGTGGGTTCCATGGATGATCATAGTTAATGAATTAAAATGGGTTAATTTGATGATATTGATTGGGGGAAATGATAGATAGATGATTTTGGAAATGGGTTTTGAAGTAATTGAAATGTGGATTAAAAATGAGTTAATATGGATTTGGTTATGGTGGTGAGTTACCGGTAAGAATCGCCGCCATTGGAGGTGTACCTGTAGCATCCAGTTGTTACACAATATATATGAAACACGTAAAAATTGGTTGCGGCAAAATAACCTCCATGCTTATTACCATGAATTATTCTTACTTCACACACACCTATAAGCACGTACATATTTTCTTATTAGAAAATGATAAACGGGCCTAATTAAAAGGGCTCAAAAGATGGTCTAACGCATAAATAACTTGTACAGTTATGCAACTATACAAGTTATTTATGTGTTAGGCAATGGCAGACCTTTATGAAGGCAGGGGAGGGTCCCGGCCCCCTCAAAATTTACGGCACCTAGTGTAAATGTTATAGGTTTTAGGGGTAATTTAGTTGAGGTTACAAACAAATCTCTGATTCGGCCCCCCCACAATAATTTCGGCCCTCTCAAAATAAATGGTCAAGTTCCGCCACAGACGTTAGGCCACCTTTTATCCCATATTGGTTGGTGACTTGAATGAAAATGGATATATTAATGCAAGTACCATTCAAACACTTTAGGAAAATGTTAGTAAGTTCAGATAAGCATTGTGTTAAAAGCTGTAGACTTATTTATCATCCGACCCTTTTACGGATATAAAAACTTTCTTATTTTGTTACAGAACTTTTAACCATTTATTTGGTAAAAGAAAATTTCAACTGCTATGTTTATTGATTTTGTTGTATAGTATTGTCATTCTGGCTTTTTTTATTTGGTGTATAAACACTAGTATCCTCTAGCTTCACTTTATTTACCCGACCTCCATTCTGTTTTAAAGCCTAACCAGGCAAACCAAATATTCCAAACTACCTAGTTAAAAGTAGAATTTTTTATTATTATTATTTTTATTATTATTTTTTTTTTAACCATGATTTCTGACATTTTGACCGACTAATCCACAGTGTTTGAAATCACCGCGACACAGACTCAAACCAATTAAAGCCTTTCATTTTCAGGAGGTTTGGCATGACCACTTAAGTTTGTTTGCACCTAACACGAAACAATGCATATTGTTGAATTGGCCCATGCCAACATCACAATATAGAAGCAAAAACATAAGATCCTCATTCAAGTGTGTGACTAACAACGTACTACAAGTAGAATTCACTCATAAACTTGTTCAAGCTTATGTCTAATTAAAAACATTTGTTAATGGGTGATTACGTGAAATGACCTCATAACACATTCTTTGTAATGAACTAATGATACTTACTAAGGTGTGGTTTGTTTTTTCAGAGCTTTTACCTCTTCATCTGCAAACCATGTCTGCAAAAGAAGAGGTACATTTAAGCTCTTCATCTGCAAGAAGAAGACCGTTTGTTTTTTGTGCTATTGAAGTACTTCTTTCATTTTTCTTCTTTTTTCTTTTTTCTTTTTCACTAGTATTTTTTGTGGTAATGAAGTAACTTTTTTTTTCCTTTTTCTTTTTCACTAGTTTTTTTACATTTTCCTCCATTTTCTATGTTTTCGTCTGTTTTTTAATGTTTTTGTCATTTTTTTACATTTTAGTCCATTTTCTTATGTTTTCGTCCGGTTTTTTACGTTTTTGTCTGTTTTTTTACGTTTACATCTTTTTTTTACGTTTTCGTTGATTTTTTTACGTTTTCGTATGTTTTTACGTTTTCGGCTGTTTTTTTTACGTTTCCATCCTTTTTCTTACGTTTTCTTCCTTTTTTTTACGTTTTCGTCCGTTTTAATCTTCTTTTTACGTTTTCGTCTGTTTTTTAAGTTTTCGACCGTTTTTTACGCTTTCGTCTTTTTTTACATTTTCGCCTTTTTTACATTTTCGACCGTTTTTTTACGTTTTCGTCTGTTTTTTTTATGTTTTCGTCTGTTTTCTTTCGTTTTCATTCGTTTTCTTACATTATCTTACGTTTTGTTAGGTAAGATAAAATAACGTACAAAAAACTTATAAAATCATATGAAAACGGACGAAAACATAAGAAAACGGACGAAAACGTAAAAAACTGACGAAAACGTAAAAAAAAAGGCGAAAACGTAAAAAAACGGGCGAAAACGTAAAAAACGGGTGAAAACGTAAAAAAACGGACGAAAACGTAAAAAGACGGACTAAACGTAAAATAGATGTAAGATATTGAGAAAGAGATGTAGGGGTTGTGAGAAGAGGTAAGAAGTGGAAAAGAAGAGATAAATTATGTCTGCATGGTAGAAGAGGAAATAAGAGATTTTAGCCTCTTATGTCTGAAAAAAAACAAACGGTCTTCAAGGAATACGTCTGCGCGCCTGCAGACAAAAGAGGCAAAGAAGAGCTTCTTTGAAAAAACAAATAAGGCCCAGACTCTTTCTTAACAAGCTGCATAAATATTAGAGCTTCGTATTATTGGAACGCATGAACTTAATTCAAAGATTTGTGTCTTTGCATGAGTCCCACATTGGTTGGTGACTTAACTAATAGTATATGTTTATTGAAGCAATTTCTCACTATTTGGAAAGTTGGATAGATGTGTTCTTGAAAATTTTTAACGATGTGTTTATAAGTTCAAGTAATTATCTCTACAGCTTTTTATGCATAAAACATTTGTTACTCTCCCTCCTCCTTTTATTTTTGTTTTGATTACAGTTTTAAGAGTTTATTCTTGGTTTATAAATTCAACATGTATTTACGGTTTATTTTGATGAAAAATTCCACGATTGTGCTCATCGCAGTCACTAAAGACTAATACCAAATCAGTTATTTTCTTAAGTAGTACCATCTTGCTATATGCTATATGTCGCAACGATCCATTCGTGATCGTGTTCTACAATGCGACTTATGCAAACTGTTGTATACAAGTGTTAAGTATATGATATGAAAGCTCAAAATTATAACTTGAGCCGAGCATCTATAAGCTCGAGTTCGAACTCGTTAAACATTTTGAGCTCATTTTTAAGGCTCGTGCTTTAGCTTGATGCTTGATAACACTTGAATGGAATGAGCTTGAGTTACCTAAGAAAAGCTCAATCCAGTTACATCCTTAGCCTTACCAGAGAGGTGTTTGTTTAAGATTATATATATGTTCATGTGCTTACTCGATTCTGCTCACTTATTTTCTCATTTATTTTCGACCTGTGAGCTTGTTATGGCTCGTTTTTTCTCATTTATTTTCGACCGGTGAGCTTGTTATGGCTTAAATAGTACGCTATGTAATATCTCGTTTAAACTGTATACATTGAGTGTTGGTCGGGCCATATCACATTATGCCTAGGCTCATTGTTTAAGCATAATCAGTAACGTCATAATCATGGTTACCGACAAAACCAATGTGGAAAAAATACTATGTACTGATTAAAAAGAGCTTATACATAAAATGGAAACACATTTTTCAAATATTTATAGTGCAGCTAACTTCTCGTCTAATTGGTAAAAAATTTATTTCATGCTTATTTTGTGTTTTTGTTTGTACATTTTTCAACCGCTATGTCTTCTTTGTGCATTGCATACAACATAACACAACTACCTGACTAACAACCATACTTTGTTGTGATACTTAATTAACAAGATTATTTTTAACAAGTTCCTAATGTTACAACATCATATGGTTAAACACTTGAACTTATATAAAATTTGTGTCTAGTAAGTTCTCCCACATCTGTAATTAACATAAATGAAAATAGGTATATTAATGCAAGTATCATTTAATTCTTTATGACAAAGATGGTTCAAATCCTAAAAAGTAATAGTGACTTGATAGGTTTAGGATTTAACAATTTTTTTTTTTTTTTTTAATGCATAAAAAGCCTTTTTACACATTTAACAATTTATTTTGACGAAAAAGAAGAGGAAAAAATCAATCCAACTGTCATGTTTGTTAGTGCAATTATCTAGTCAAATGTAAAATGTTGGATTGGCCCATAGCCCCATACCATACAGGCAAACAAACCCCGATATAAACCCAACATCACAAAATTTAAAGTGACAACGATAATGATTCTTATAGCTAAACAAAAATAATATATCTGATCAAATAAGAAGCCATTTAATAGTCAAGATCCTACAAAAGAATAATATAGTTATGGTTATCAAAACAAAGTGGTTCTACATACTTATGCGAATGTCGAGTTTAAACAAAATCACTTGTCTATTACAAAAATAACACACGACATAAAATGTCGACACATTTTACGTATTTTCAGATAAAAATTCATTAGTATATGTATATCAATGTTTAACTGTATCAATCATTTATGTCGTTTCTTTCCTCTTTGCAAGTAATGAAAACTTTATAATGTTATTTTAACTAATTGCAATGCTAATATTGTTATATACAAGCCAAGGCTATGCACAGTGGAAGGTCACCAAGCGTCGATCGACCTTGGTCACCATTGGTATTTGCCAATGTGGTACAATGGTCTTGATTGGTCGTCGGTCCCCGAACTTAGATACTTGGTCGTAAATACGACTGAAGGTTAAACACACACAAATTTTAAAAATGTACCGTTTTGAATTAAAAAAAAAACAAAAAAACAAAAACTTGTTTTTCAAAAAAGCTTTACCTGTTTACAACATTATAAATATCAACCTCAAACACTTCTACACACACAATTTCAAGCACAATTCATACAACAATTCTCTCAACACATTCAAACAATTTCTCTCAACTATTAATATCTTAAAAACACAAAATTATGGCTTGTTGTCTCCCCCATACCTTCGAAGAAATGCAAGTGTATATTAAAAAAATGCGATAAAGATGATTGATGAGTGTGTAAATACTCATCATTTTTGTACAAATTAGACTGCAAAAACATCTGAAAACACTCAGAAACGCATCAAAATGATAAAAATATCACAAATAAGTGTTTTATGTGTTTTAAATGCAAAAATATCAAAATCTGGTGAAAAACGTATCAAGTTTGCATAATTGGCAGTTTTAGTCCCCCAAGTTTGAAAAGTTGTCAAAAACAGTCCCTGGTAAAATCTAAATAAAGAAAAATATCATTTTAAGTCCCAAGGGATTCCTAAGTTGTCAAAATTGATCCTTGAAACTTAAAATTACAAAATTACAACTTTAGTCCCTGAACTTTGAAAATTGTCAAGTTTGGTCCTTTGAAAATGAGAAAATGACAAGTTTGGTCCTTGTACTAATGGAGTTTGTCAATTTCAGTCCTTGTGACAAAGTTTGGAAAATTACAGGATTAGTCCTTCAAGATTTCAGATTTGCAACTATAGTCCTTGTCTAAACAAAGCCAAGCCTTGTCAAATTAATTTTGACCCCCTGCCTATAAACCTTTTGAGCCCCTGTCAAAAACCCTTAACCCTCCCTTTTTGACCCCTTGGTCAAAATAAGTCAAATAACAGAAAAAGGGCGCCCCTACTGTACACCTGTCTCCTTCATCCACCTTTGCCTGCAACTAGCTCCACCTCTCCCATCACCTTTCATCTTTTCCACCACCCCCATCATCACTCAACCCTCTACAATAAATGCCACCCCCCCCCCTACTTGCTTATTTCAGGCCTACAAGTCAAATTGAGTCTTCCCGCCAAAATGGAAAAAATGGCTAACTCACTCAAAGTTCTCCCATTGGCCACAAAAAGAGGTGGGATTATCTTAGAAGGCCACGTGGAGCTCAATTGGTGCATAAAAGAAAAAGAAAGACAGAGTAGAAGGCAGTAGTTATGTAACATCCCGATTTTTAAATAAAGTAGTAACGGCTATATTTATTATTTTAGTGGAATAAATATAAAAGTCACACTTTGACGGCATTAAAAATATAGTTAGTGGGGACTTGATATGTAAATAATATACGACCCAGTTTGCAAGACATCCTAACTACGGGGGACTAATTATGTCAAGTAGCCAAAGTTATTGGAAATTACCTAATCAACCTTTTGGCTTAGCTTACAAAACCGACTCAGGAGTATATACTCCCTCCATATCCACGTTATACACAAAACAAAAGAGCAGGATATCAATGTTTCTTCAAGATGAAGAATTCCATGTTCATGGTAAGTTCCATCAAATTTAAACAAAGCCTAATCAAGGATTAAAGAGAGATTATCAAGGATTAAGGGTCATCAAGGTTTTATGTGTTCTTCCCCAATTAAAGGTAAGTAGTGAATCATGTGTTAATTCATGATTATGAGTTATGAGGTTATGTTTAATAAGTGTTTTACATGATTATGTGATGAATCATGATTTATGTTTATGGGTTATGCATATGATTATTAGGGTTTATGATGGGATTATGTTAATGATCAATTTATGATGTTTAAGAGGTTTTTATGTTGATTATTGAGTTGAACCAAACACCCCTTTATGTGATATATGATGTTAAACAAGTTGCTAAAATTTTCAGCAATGATTAGTCATGTTTGAAAAATCATATAAAATTGATAAAAGCTCGGGTTAAATCATGGCCGGACTTTATGGAAAGCCTAAGGTGTCTACTTCAGTTGTATTCATAAAGTTTTTGCTCATTTAGTAGTTAAGTTGGTCTAAAACGTGATTTGGTACAGCAATGGCTGATCCTGAAATGTGCAGCAAACCGAACTTTAAAAATTCATACCGGATAGACCGTAGCTCCGTTTGATGCGTTCCATACCTTTTCGGAAAGGGAAAATAATATACTTTCATGGAAAAATAGCCTCATGACCTGTTTCAGTAGATAAGTGAGCCAAAATGATGCATTTGCAGGCTGCTGCAGAAATTCAGCAAATGCGTTGTTAAGTGTTTTGATAATTACGACATGATAAGATGTTTTTACAAGTTCCGGGTGATTATATGCTATGATAGCTTATGTTCTCAGCCCATATGGTTATAATTCATTTTATGAAAGTATGGAACCAAGTGACAATACTTTGTTAGCTTAGCTTGAGTTCGCGAGCATAGTAGTTTATGTTTGGCGAGATTTATGCCATAACTAGTTTATGAGTTTATGCATTATAGTTAGTTTATGTGTGCTTAGTTGCGCTTATAGTTGCATTATCATGTTATATTCATGCTTAGTTGTTATGTGTTAACATTATACGTGTACATCTATCATGATATAGGTGTTCGAGGCATATTCAGAATTATTCATCTTGCATTATACGGCCCAGGTGAGTAACGGATTTTCAGTTAACATGTTTAGTAGATTAAGCGTGTTTAGTATATATATGCTTTACTATATCTCAAGTACTATGCAAGTTATGTATCATGTTGACCCGTGAGGTCATATTAGTATCATGTTGACCCGTGAGGTCATATTAGTATCATGTTGACCCCGTGAGGTCATATTAGTATCATGTTGACCCGTGAGGTCATATTAGTATCATGTTGACCCGTTGGGTCATATGAAGTAATATGTTGACATGTTTGGTGATATTAGTATCATGTTGACCCGTGTGGTCATATTAGTATCATGTTGACCCGTTGGTCATATTAAGCATCAAGTTGACTCAAGTTGACCCGTTGGTCATATTAAGCATCAAGTTGACCCGTTTGGTCGTACTAACTATCATGTTGACCTGTTTGGTCATTTTAAGTATCATATTGACTAGTTTTGTCATATTAAGTATCATGTTGACCCGTTGGGTCATATTAAGTATTATGTTGACATGTTTGGTCATATTAAGTATCATGTTGACCCCTTTGGTCATATTAAGTATCAAGTTGACCCGCTGGGTCATATTAAGCATCAAGTTGACCCGTTGGTCATATTAAGCATCAAGTTGACCCAAGTTGACCCGTTTGGTCATATTAAGCATCAAGTTGACCCGTTTGGTCGTACTAACTATCATGTTGACCAGTTTGGTCATATTAAGTATCATATTGACCAGTTTCGTCATATTAACTATCATGTTGACATGTTTGGTCATATTCATCATCATGTTGACCTGTTTGGTCATATTCATAGTCATGCTGACCTGTTTAGCAATATTCAGCATTAAGTAGACCCGATTGTTTTTACTAAGTAATATGTCGTGGTTAACCTCAGTATTATTTATAGCGCAGACTCAGTTATATGTTATACTTGGTCTCAACATTATGTTTATAGTAGTTCTGCTTTATATTATAGTTTAGCTTTATATTATAGTTCAGCTGTAGTATCAAGTTATAACTCAGCCTTGGTTTAGGTTATAGTACAATTTTAGTATTATATCTTAGTTTGACCTCGTAACCATATTATTGTTTAGTTTTTATATTTAGCTTAGCCTCAGCTCCAGCTTAGCTTAGTATCATGTTGTAGTTAAGCCTAAGTATTTAGCTTAACCTTAAATTGTATATGAATGTTATATGTGTTTAGTAATGTGTGCAAAATGCTTTATGCACTTCTGGCATGCGATGCGCTTATATATATGCATGTCAAATTCTATTAGGTATATAATTATGCAGGTTTTAAGGCGCGCCAAGTGCTTTATGCCCTAAATTAGTCAGAATGGTACTTTACGCATTACTCAATGTATTTAGTACTATCACTATATAGTCAGTTATGTGATCACACATGTGTTCTAGACAAAGTTGGAACTTAGACCTCCTTAGTGGAGAATCGAGCCTTAGAATAGTGAATGTTCCAAAATCGGAACTCAGACATCCTATATGGATGATTAACATGCTTATATGGCTCGTCAGTTATGTATCTAGTTAGTATAGTACTATAAGTACTTAGTCAGTATGTGCTTATGCACTCAGCCAGTATAGTACTAAAAGTACTCAGTATGTGCTTATGCACTCAGTCAGTATGTGCTTATGTACTCGGTCAGTTATGCACTAAGTATGTGCTTAGTTATGCAGTCACCTATGCACTCAGTATGCTTAAGTTATGCAGTTAATTATTATTATGATTCATGTAGTCAGAATAGTACTATATATACTTATTCAGCATCATGCTTATGTTCAGTTTATGATTTAATACAGTTCCGTTATCTCACTAAGTCTTATAGACTTACCGTTCTCAGTTTATATTTTTGTAGGTATGCAAGATGAGACCATGTACATGCTAAATGGGGCATAATGGGTTAAAATGGTGTAGCTCGCGGATTAGGTAACGAGCTTCTCATTTCCATCATTTGTTATCAGTTTGGAATGCCCCTAAGTCAAGAACCGGCTTCTTTACCAAGTTTAAAGAGTCATTGTTATGTATTTTTCAAAGTTTAGTATTTTAATGGGACGTTTGGAATAAGCCCGTATGTTGTAGAAAATACGCTTCCGCTAGTTTTATCAATGTATACAGTTTACAGATTTAAAAAAAAAATATATATATATATATATATATATATATATATATATATATATATATCTGGGCGTTTCAAGTTAGCTTTTAAAATTTCTTGTATGTCGTTTTTTATAAAACTATCTTAATTAGTTTATGATTCTGTATCTTTGAGCTTTATTGTACTAAAACCAAGTGATTTGATCATTGTAACTCAGTTTCAAAGTTTAATTCAATGGTTCATTAATAATCCAAGTTTCAAGTTTACTGTTTAAATTTGCAATCTTCAACTGTCACATCCAAGCTTCAACAAGCTTATTTTCAAGTTTAAATAAGCTCATTGAAGCTTATTATAGCTTTAGGTGAGCTTATCAGGCAGGTACAAGCAGTTTTCAACCAAAGTCAACAAAAGTCAACTTAAAGAGCAAATTGGGTTCAAGCTGATTGGAAATGGAATGGGTGTTGCAGAGAGTTGGTTTGGGTTGGGAATGGATTAAAATGGTGATGAATGGTTTGGTTTAAGCTACAAAACCAGCTGGACCTTTGTGAGCTTTTACTCTCATTTTAATTTTTCATGCAGTTAATGTTTGTGTTTGAATTTGTGATCTTTAAAACCTTTTAAACCTGTTAACTAGTAGTAAGTAGGATAATTATAATCAGTATTAGTGATAATATATACTAGTTAAGTAGTTTACTCAATTTAAATAGTCAAAACAGTTCTAAAAGGGTGTTTGGATTTACTGATCTTTCTGTCATAATGGTCTATTCAATGGTTAGAATCTGTTGCTTAATGTGTGTGTAGTTCATTTGTGTTAGTATCAATCAGTATCTTGTGTCTGCAATCACTTAAAGTCAAAATTGCCTTTAAAACTGTCTAATCCACTTAACTGTTGAAAACTTGGACAAGCAGATCCTTGCTTTGTGTTAAGAATCATTAAACAGTGCTTGCAGTAGTTTCAGTTTAGTATATTACATCAATATCAATCTTAAAATTGGAATCAAGTCTCATATTAGTCAAACTGGTAACTGGTTTTCAAAAGTCAAAATGTCAAAAACTTGTTTTCTACAGATATTGCAGCAGTTGCACAGCTTTCATTAAAGCTTTTCAAGGTCTAAATTTTTGTCTACAAGTAGTCTACTAGGTGGTCTTTTAGACCTCACATCTGGTTTTAGCTTTTGCTTGCTAAACAAGCTTGTGCATTAGATCTAAATCAGGCCTAGTTGCCCTGCTCCAAAAGCTCAGCACTAACTGAGTTTTTCTCAGTTTGGTCTAGGCTTGCTCAGAGCTTATCATAGCTCCATAAGGTCTGGTATTTTGGTTATAAGCAGATACCCAGGTCTAATTTAGGGCTTAATAATTGGTTTCTGCTTTGTAGCTTATTTGGATGCTTATTTTGGGTCTGCAAGTTGGGTCCCAAATCTGTTTTAGCTTATTGTTTCATATCATCAATCTGTTGTAGCTTGCTATCCTGTGGTTAAAGATTATTGTTTTTAGTTGCAAATTGGTTAATTTAGTATATTGTAGCTTCTGTTCCAGTGTGGTTGCTTTTCCTGCTCATTTGCTTATCAAGTGCTTATTTCAATAAGCACTTGATTCATCAGTTTCAATTTTCTCCACATAACATACTGTTTTTCCATTTTTCATAGCTTCTTAACATTATTTTAGAGTTTTTCTGAAATTTTCAGATTTTTCCTAGCTGTTTTGCTATTTTTCTTAATTTTAATTAGTTTTTAGCACTTTTTAATTAGTCTTTAATACAAAAAATTCAGAAAAGGGTCATAAAAATAATTTTTCAATTTTTTTAGGTTTAGATAAATATAAAAAGTAAAAAAAGTAATTTTCCAGATTTTTCATAGTTAACTTGGTAATTTTTAGTAATTTAATTAGTTTTTAATAGTTTAAAATTCATAGAAAATAGAAAAAAAAATCAGAAAAATACAAAAATAGTTTTGAAAATTCTATTTTGATATTTTAGATTTTTCTAAGTTATAATTTTATTTTTTTAGCTTTATTTCATAATTTCTTGTATTTTAGGTAATTATTAAATAGTTAAAAATAGTTTTTAATTAATAAAAATTAGAATAATAGTTGTAAAAATAACTTTCTTTTTCTAAAAATTTACTTATATCATTAGGTTTGTAAAAATATAATTTTCATATTTTTAGGGTTAATATTGTGTAAGTTTCACGTTTTTAATTGTACGTCACGTAGTTTTTAAATTCAGTTTTATAAAAACATAAAAACAAAAACATCAGTTTAAAAATAGTGATAGCGTTTATTTAATAGATTTTAACTTTTTAATTTCCTTTAATCTCCTGTAGTTTATAAAAACTCAAAATACCTACTGATCACTATCCTTAGTGATTATCCGACATCTGATTGTGTTAAACACCAGTCAACCTCCGTGGGACTTAACGACCCGGGAATCCACTGTATTCTCCTGATCTTAAATTGCATTGGTGTGTGAACTGTTTTGAGTTTCTTACAGTTGGTCATTCACAAGTGACTAGCTTGCGTGAGATAACTTGACGGTTTTGCACCGATCAAATTTTGGCGCCGCTGCCGAGGAGGCTGTAAGCGTGTTCTAAACATTTTTCAGACCCGTACTTGCACATATACCACAGTTTGTAAAAAGTCAGTTTTCTGTAAAGTTATAACAAAATCAAAAAGTTCATTAACACTTTTCCTAAAGTGTTAAAAACACCAAAAACAGTATAAAACAACAAAACAATCGTAACGTTTTCTATCTTGTGTTTCTTTTAAGGTGATTCTTAAAGAAATACGATTTGGTTAAACGAGACGATAACAAAAATATTGTCCAAAAGTTTTTTTAAACCCATCAGCACAAATCTATACCTACGTCTTTTCAGTGATACTTAATATACATAAAAATCAACCACCGCAAATCAAGGCAGTGCACTACCTAACTGGGGGTGCGACCATAATAAGTTCCCGAACATCAGATTTAAAACTTGCCTTTGTGTCACTTGTGATTTGGTGTACCTTTTTCAAAGAAGCCATTTCATTTGTGATTATTGGTTAAGTTCACTTGTCGTTTTGCCTCGCATTTGTTTTGAAAACTGATTTTTATACTTAGTGCATGCGCACTCGTTCTTCCAGTTCTACAAATCCATTGTCAGAGCTTGGGAAGATTCCTCGTAGACGTAGAGGACGTTCAGCTCCTTCAGCCGTGACTGAGGAACGTCTACCACCACCACCACCTGCTGTAATGGCAGAAGACAAGCCGATGAATGAGCTTCTCCAAGCACCCATCGAGGGTTACGGAGATGCTATTGTTGTCCCAGCCATCGTGGCTGACACTTTTGAGCTCAAAACCGGGTTACTTAATCTGGTAACCCAAAGCCAATTCTATGGTTTTGAGCGGGATGATCCTCATGCACACATTCGATGGTTTAACAAGATCGCATCTACCATCAAGTATAAGAATGTCCCACATGAAGCTATCAAGCTTCTTCTGTTCCCATTTTCTCTAGAGGGACAAGCCCGGAATTGGCTTGAGAAACAACCCCCTCGTTCCATTGAGACATGGGAAGATCTTGTCACAAAGTTTGTTAACGAATTCTATCCTCCATCCCGAACTACAAGTCTTAAGAATGAGATAATGAAATTCTCTCAGAGATTTGATGAATCATTCGGGGAGGCATGGGATCGTTACAAAGAATTGCTCCGTAAGTGTCCGCATCATCGTTTCTCCGAGTTAATGCAAATGGATACTTTCTACAATGGTCTGAACCAGACTAATCAAGACTCTCTAAATGCCTCTGCGGGAGGTAATTTCTTGAGCAAGACCACAAAAGAAGCCTTGCAAATCATTGAAAACAAGTCCCAGGTCCGTCCTTTCCGCACAAAGACATATCATACTGAGTCTAATGCTGGACCTTCTACTTCATCTCCCGTGAGTACATCTAGCACCGATGCTAAGATTGACAAACTCACGGATATTGTTCAGGCTTTGGTTCTTGCTAACCAGAAGAAAGTCACTTTCACACAAGCACCATCATATGGTGAAGTGAAGAAAGTTGAAGTTTGTGTTACTTGTGGTGGTCCTCATGCATACTACAACTGTACTACCACCGATGGTAGTCCATTTGAAGCTAATGCTATAGCCGGTACTTCAAATCAAGGAGGTAATCAATACCGTCCTCAAAATGAACCAAACTACCGAGCTAACACTTATCAGGCACCACCCGGTTTCAACCAGAATCCTAACCGGAATCAGAACCAACCAAGAATGAACCAAGGTTATCAAAACCAAGGTAATTTCTATTCCGGACCCAATCAAGGTTTCCAACAACAAGGAAATCTTAATCAAAACACTTACAACCGAGGGAATCAATTTCAGGGGAATATGAACCCTAATCAAGGGAATTCTGGCTATAACCAGAACATACGGCCTCAAATTGTTCCTCCTCCTCCTCCTCCTGTGTCAACATCTGATGAGCTTTTAAGGCAATTCATGAAGACTCAAGAGGAGACAAACATGTTGTTGGTCAGTCAGATCGCTGAATTAAAGAAGTCTTTAAATGATCGACCCTCGGGCTCAGGTACTTTACCTAGCAACACGATCGCTAATCCGAGGGGCGATGCAAAGGCGATCACAACCAGAAGTGGTGTTTCGTATGATGGACCTGCTATTCCTACTACCTCTTCTTCTTCTCCCCCGAAGGTAGTTGAAAGTGAACCTGAGGCGACAAAGGACAAGGAACTTCCTACTAATAACGGAAGTACCAATAATGTCCATCCTCAGGTTGTCCAGAAACCAAAATCCAATCCAGGAATTGTTTTTGAACCTCCTGTAGCTCCCATTGAAAAATCCAAATCTTCTATTCCTTACCCATCACGTTTACATGAGCAAAAGCTCCGCGAGAAAGCTAGTCAACAAATGGAAAAATTCTTTCAAATTTTCCAAGAACTTCATTTTGACATAAGCTTCGCGGATGCTATCATGTTGATGCCCAAGTTTGCATCAACTCTCAAACACATGTTAAGCAACAAGGAAAAGCTGTTTGAAATGGCTAAAACTCCTCTCAACGAGAACTGCTCTGCAGTTATCTTGAAGAAGCTTCCCGAGAAGCTTGGAGATCCTGGAAAGTTCCTCTTACCTTGTGTATTTTCAGGAATGGTTGAATGCTTTGCCTTAGCCGATCTTGGTGCAAGCATAAACCTGATGCCTCATTCAGTATGGAAGAAACTTTCTCTTCCGGATCTTACTCCTACATGCATGACTCTCGAGCTTGCAGATCGTACCATATCCCGTCCTCTTGGAATTGCCGAGGACGTATTTGTGAAAGTAGGAAAGTTCCATTTTCCAGCTGACTTTGTAGTTGTTGATTTCGATGCTGATCCACGGGTTCCTCTCATTGTTGGAAGAGGATTCCTGAGAACGGGCCGTGCTCTCATTGATGTATTTGAGCAAGAAATCACATTACGTGTTGGTAATGAAGCTGTCACCTTTAACCTTGATCAAACTTCGAGGTACTCTGCAAACTATGATTCTGAGTCGGTTAACCGAATAGATATCATTGATGTTGCTTCTGAAGAGTACTCTCAAGAAGTTCTGGGTTATTCTCATAATTCTGTGAGTGGGAATCCCACCACATCTTCTCAACCTATCATAGCCAATTCTACTCCTTCTCTCACTCCGTTTGAGGGAAGCGACTTCATCTTGGAAGAGATTGAAGCATACTTGGCTAGTGATTCTGTTCCATGGGAAATTGATCACGCTCCAATTGACATCGAGGGGGACATACTTCTCATTGAGAAAATGCTTAAAGATGATCACTCATCAACCCCTCACATCAGTGATGAAATTCCAGAAGAGATTAATCACCAAGAGATTAATACGGAGGGAGATATTCTTACTCTTGAGAAGTTGTTAAATCAGGTCACTTCTCCTCCTCTCCCTCCCGTCAACCTTCATAACAAGGAAGTCAAGTCAGTTGAGAAAACTGAAGAATTTCCTGAAGTCGAACTTAAGGACTTACCGCCTCATCTCGAGTATGCATTTCTTGAGGGTGACGATAAATTACCCGTCATTATTGCTCGAGATTTAAGTAAAGATGAAAAGACTGCTCTCATAAAGGTCTTGAAGTCACACAAGCAAGCAATTGCTTGGAAACTCTCCGACATTAAGGGTATCAACCCTGAGTTCTGTACTCACAAAATCTTGATGGAGGATGACTTCAAGCCAGCAGTTCAACATCAGAGAAGGGTGAATCCAAAAATCCATGATGTTATCAAACAAGAGGTTATCAAACTTCTTGATGCAGGATTGATTTACCCTATCTCAGATAGTCCTTGGGTTAGCCCGATTCACTGTGTTCCAAAAAAGGGTGGCATAACTGTTGTCACGAATGAAGAAAACGAGTTAATTCCAACTCGATTGGGTACGGGATGGCGTGTGTGTATTGACTATCGTAAGTTGAATGACGTCACCCGTAAAGACCATTTTCCTCTACCCTTCATGGACCAGATGCTTGAGAGATTAGCAGGAAATGAGTACTATTGTTTCCTTGATGGTTTCTCGGGTTACTTTCAAATCCCCATTGATCCACAGGATCAAGAGAAGACCACATTCACCTGCCCATACGGAACTTTTGCCTACAAACGTATGCCTTTTGGCTTATGTAATGCTCCTGGCACGTTCCAACGATGTATGATGGCCATATTCCACGACATGATCGGGGAAACAATGGAGGTGTTTATGGATGACTTCTCAGTCATCGGGGATTCCTTTCAGACATGTCTCTCCCATTTAGACAAAATGCTTAAAAGGTGTGAAGACACCAATCTCTGTCTAAACTGGGAGAAGAGTCACTTTATGGTCAAAGAAGGCATAGTCCTTGGCCATAAGATTTCCAAAAATGGGATTGAGGTCGATAGAGCAAAAGTTGATGTTATTGCTAAACTGCCTCATCCTACTACCGTCAAAGGTATTAGGAGTTTCCTTGGTCATGCCGGGTTTTATCGTAGATTCATACAGGATTTTTCTAAAATCGCTCGGCCTATGACCCATCTTCTTGAAAAAGAAGCTCCTTTTATCTTCTCTCCTGAGTGCGTCGAAGCTTTTGAAACACTAAAGAAAAAGCTTACGGAAGCACCCATTCTAGTTGCCCCCGACTGGGACTTACCCTTTGAGCTCATGTGCGATGCAAGTGATTTTGCTATCGGTGCAGTCTTGGGGCAACGCAAAACAAAGCATTTTCAGCCTATACACTACGCAAGTAAGACTATGACTGAAGCTCAAACCCATTACACCACTACAGAAAAAGAACTATTAGCTGTGGTGTATGCGTTTGAGAAATTTCGGCCATACCTCATCTTAACCAAATGCGTAGTGTATACGGATCACTCGGCTCTTAAATATCTCTTTGCAAAACAAGATGCAAAGCCGAGATTGCTCCGTTGGGTTCTCCTCCTCCAGGAATTTGATATCATTATACGTGATAAAAAAGGAGCTGAGAACCTTGCTGCTGATCATCTGTCCCGATTAGAGAACCCTCACCAGGATGTGTTTGAGAAAAAGGAAATAAATGAAACATTTCCTCTCGAGACACTCAATGCGGTTTCTTTTCGTGGAGACTCTACTACCCCATGGTTTGCTGACTTCGCGAATTACCATGCGGGTAACTTCATAGTGAAAGGGATGTCGTCCCAACAGAAGAACAAATTCTTCAAGGATGTTAAACATTACTTCTGGGACGACCCCTACTTGTTCAAAATCTGCGCGGATCAAGTCATCAGGCGATGTGTGTATGGTCAGGAAGCTATTGACATTCTCAAAGCTTGCCATGCTGGACCTACTGGGGGACATCATAGCCCCAACTACACCGCCAAGAAGGTGTTTGATTCCGGATTCTATTGGCCCACTATCTATAAGGATGCCCACGAATTCGTCAAAGCCTGTGACGCTTGTCAACGTCACGGGAATATCTCACAAAGGAATGAAATGCCACAAAACGCCATTCAAGTGTGTGAGATCTTTGACATCTGGGGCATTGGCTTTATGGGGCCATTTCCTTCTTCTCGCGGTAATAAGTACATACTCGTGGCCGTTGACTACTTGTCAAAATGGGTTGAAGCTAAGGCTTTGCATACCAATGATGCCCGAGTTGTTGTGAAATTCTTGAAATCTCTCTTTGCTAGGTTTGGAACTCCACGAGCCATAATCAGTGATCGTGGTACGCATTTCTGCAATGACCAGTTTGAAAGAGTCATGCAGAAGTATGGTGTAACTCACCGTCTCTCTACTGCGTACCACCCCCAAACTAGTGGGCAAGTGGAGGTTTCAAACCGAGGGATTAAGAGAATTCTGGAGAGGACGGTTGGCGAAAACCGTGCCTCTTGGTCGGATAAGCTAGATGACGCACTCTGGGCCTTCCGTACAGCTTACAAAACACCCATCGGGTGCACTCCATACAAGCTGGTGTACGGGAAGGCGTGTCATCTGCCTGTTGAGCTAGAGCACAAGGCATACTGGGCCTTGAAACATGCCAACTTCGATATTCAGACAGTTGGTGATCACAGAAAAGTTCAAATGAATGAATTAAATGAACTCCATGATCAAGCATACGAGAACTCTTTGATCTATAAAGAAAAGACAAAGAAGATTCATGACTCAAAGATCAAAAACCGCGTTTTCAACGTTGGTGATCGAGTCCTTCTTTTCAACTTCAAGATTGAAGATTTTCTCGGGAAAGCTTAAGTCCCGCTGGTCTGGACCATTCACCATCACTAAGGTTTATCCTTATGGCACCATTGAGTTATCTCAACCCGATGGTCCTGACTTTAAAGTGAATGGTCATCGGTTGAAGCATTACTTTGGAGAGGACATTCCCCCTGTGGTTGTCCCGGATCTACAAACCTTCCCCATGAACCAATGAATGCGGGGATCGAGTCAAGCTAGCGACTCGGGTATCAAAAACAGTAGCATGTTACATGGGTTTTCACCCGTGTGTACCACCCTAAGTGTGGGGGAGTTGCCCCACATGTTGTGTATATATAAGATGTTCCAAAAAAAAAAAAAAAAATCCTTACTAAATAATGGCCTTAGTATTTCCCTTTTACGTTCTATGTTTCGGCATCACCGCCGGTACTTTGAATATTGAGGGCAATATTCATTTCTAAGTGTGGGGGGGAATTCTCACGAATTTTATCATGTAATTATACCACCTAATTCCCCCATTTTTGGCCAAAAAATTTTTTTTTGGAGTAAGTGTTTTACACTTACTCATTTGGTTATCAGTCCGCCTTGTCTAATAAACAAAAGGATTGGCTAATCCGGGAGCAAACGGCTCTTGGTAAAGATATCTCAAATCCGTTGACGGCTTGCAATTTGCCCAAAATTGTATGGTATTCAACTCACCATATCCTTAAAAGTGAAGAGTTGGCTAGCCCGCAAGTTTATGGCTTGTGGTAAAGGCAGTTGGAAAACCATAATTGGTAATCGACTCACCAAAGATAATACTGATAATTTATCTAAGAGTTGGCTAGTCCAGAAGCAAACGGCTTCTGGTAAAGACAAATCAAATCCGTTGAAACCTGATGATTTGCTCAAAATCATTTGGTTATCGGTGTACCAAGGTTCTTACTTGAACTGAAACATTTGGCTACTCCAGAAGTAATGGCTTTTGGTAAAGAGATGAAATCCATTAAATTTTTCTCAAAACATTGCTAGGGACTAGCAATATCTTAGTGTGGGAGATTGATGAGTGTGTAAATACTCATCATTTTTGTACAAATTAGACTGCAAAAACATCTGAAAACACTCAGAAACGCATCAAAATGATAAAAATATCACAAATAAGTGTTTTATGTGTTTTAAATGCAAAAATATCAAAATCTGGTGAAAAACGTATCAAGTTTGCATAATTGGCAGTTTTAGTCCCCCAAGTTTGAAAAGTTGTCAAAAACAGTCCCTGGTAAAATCTAAATAAAGAAAAATATCATTTTAAGTCCCAAGGGATTCCTAAGTTGTCAAAATTGATCCTTGAAACTTAAAATTACAAAATTACAACTTTAGTCCCTGAACTTTGAAAATTGTCAAGTTTGGTCCTTTGAAAATGAGAAAATGGCAAGTTTGGTCCTTGTACTAATGGAGTTTGTCAATTTCAGTCCTTGTGACAAAGTTTGGAAAATTACAGGATTAGTCCTTCAAGATTTCAGATTTGCAACTATAGTCCTTGTCTAAACAAAGCCAAGCCTTGTCAAATTAATTTTGACCCCCTGCCTATAAACCTTTTGAGCCCCTGTCAAAAACCCTTGACCCTCCCTTTTTGACCCCTTGGTCAAAATAAGTCAAATAACAGAAAAAGGGCGCCCCTACTGTACACCTGTCTCCTTCATCCACCTTTGCCTGAAACTAGCTCCACCTCTCCCATCACCTTTCATCTTTTCCACCACCCCCATCATCACTTAACCCTCTACAATAAATGCCACCCCCCCCCTACTTGCTTATTTCAGGCCTACAAGTCAAATTGAGTCTTCCAGCCAAAATGGAAAAAATGGCTAACTCACTCAAAGTTCTCCCATTGGCCACAAAAAGAGGTGGGATTATCTTAGAAGGCCACGTGGAGCTCAATTGGTGCATAAAAGAAGAAGAAAGACAGAGTAGAAGGCAGTAGTTAGCTTTTAAAATTTCTTGTATGTCGTTTTTTATAAAACTATCTTAATTAGTTTATGATTCTGTATCTTTGAGCTTTATTGTACTAAAACCAAGTGATTTGATCATTGTAACTCAGTTTCAAAGTTTAATTCAATGGTTCATTAATAATCCAAGTTTCAAGTTTACTGTTTAAATTTGCAATCTTCAACTGTCACATCCAAGCTTCAACAAGCTTATTTTCAAGTTTAAATAAGCTCATTGAAGCTTATTATAGCTTTAGGTGAGCTTATCAGGCAGGTACAAGCAGTTTTCAACCAAAGTCAACAAAAGTCAACTTAAAGAGCAAATTGGGTTCAAGCTGATTGGAAATGGAATGGGTGTTGCAGAGAGTTGGTTTGGGTTGGGAATGGATTAAAATGGTGATGAATGGTTTGGTTTAAGCTACAAAACCAGCTAGACCTTTGTGAGCTTTTACTCTCATTTTAATTTTTCATGCAGTTAATGTTTGTGTTTGAATTTGTGATCTTTAAAACCTTTTAAACCTGTTAACTAGTAGTAAGTAGGATAATTATAATCAGTATTAGTGATAATATATACTAGTTAAGTAGTTTACTCAATTTAAATAGTCAAAACAGTTCTAAAAGGGTGTTTGGATTTACTGATCTTTCTGTCATAATGGTCTATTCAATGGTTAGAATCTGTTGCTTAATGTTTGTGTAGTTCATTTGTGTTAGTATCAATCAGTATCTTGTGTCTGCAATCACTTAAAGTCAAAATTGCCTTTAAAACTGTCTAATCCACTTAACTGTTGAAAACTTGGACAAGCAGATCCTTGCTTTGTGTTAAGAATCATTAAACAGTGCTTGCAGTAGTTTCAGTTTAGTATATTACATCAATATCAATCTTAAAATTGGAATCAAGTCTCATATTAGTCAAACTGGTAACTGGTTTTCAAAAGTCAAAATGTCAAAAACTTGTTTTCTACAGATATTGCAGCAGTTGCACAGCTTTCATTAAAGCTTTTCAAGGTCTAAATTTTTGTCTACAAGTAGTCTACTAGGTGGTCTTTTAGACCTCACATCTGGTTTTAGCTTTTGCTTGCTAAACAAGCTTGTGCATTAGCTCTAAATCAGGCCTAGTTGCCCTGCTCCAAAAGCTCAGCACTAACTGAGTTTTTCTCAGTTTGGTCTAGGCTTGCTCAGAGCTTATCATAGCTCCATAAGGTCTGGTATTTTGGTTATAAGCAGATACCCAGGTCTAATTTAGGGCTTAATAATTGGTTTCTGCTTTGTAGCTTATTTGGATGCTTATTTTGGGTCTGCAAGTTGGGTCCCAAATCTGTTTTAGCTTATTGTTTCATATCATCAATCTGTTGTAGCTTGCTATCCTGTGGTTAAAGATTATTGTTTTTAGTTGCAAATTGGTTAATTTAGTATATTGTAGCTTCTGTTCCAGTGTGGTTGCTTTTCCTGCTCATTTGCTTATCAAGTGCTTATTTCAATAAGCACTTGATTCATCAGTTTCAATTTTCTCCACATAACATACTGTTTTTCCATTTTTCATAGCTTCTTAACATTATTTTAGAGTTTTTCTGAAATTTTCAGATTTTTCCTAGCTGTTTTGCTATTTTTCTTAATTTTAATTAGTTTTTAGCACTTTTTAATTAGTCTTTAATACAAAAAATTCAGAAAAGGGTCATAAAAATAATTTTTCAATTTTTTTAGGTTTAGATAAATATAAAAAGTAAAAAAAGTAATTTTCCAGATTTTTCATAGTTAACTTGGTAATTTTTAGTAATTTAATTAGTTTTTAATAGTTTAAAATTCATAGAAAATAGAAAAAAAAAATCAGAAAAATACAAAAATAGTTTTGAAAATTCTATTTTGATATTTTAGATTTTTCTAAGTCATAATTTTATTTTTTTAGCTTTATTTCATAATTTCTTGTATTTTAGGTAATTATTAAATAGTTAAAAATAGTTTTTAATTAATAAAAATTAGAATAATAGTTGTAAAAATAACTTTCTTTTTCTAAAAATTTACTTATATCATTAGGTTTGTAAAAATATAATTTTCATATTTTTAGGGTTAATATTGTGTAAGTTTCACGTTTTTAATTGTACGTCACGTAGTTTTTAAATTCAGTTTTATAAAAACATAAAAACAAAAACATCAGTTTAAAAATAGTGATAGCGTTTATTTAATAGATTTTAACTTTTTAATTTCCTTTAATCTCCTGTAGTTTATAAAAACTCAAAATACCTACTGATCACTATCCTTAGTGATTATCCGACATCTGATTGTGTTAAACACCAGTCAACCTCCGTGGGACTTAACGACCCGGGAATCCACTGTATTCTCCTGATCTTAAATTGCATTGGTGTGTGAACTGTTTTGAGTTTCTTACAGTTGGTCATTCACAAGTGACTAGCTTGCGTGAGATAACTTGACGGTTTTGCACCGATCAATGATGTCGCTCGACAACAGGCTATTGTCGACGTTATCAATCAGTTTGATCTGGCAAAAGAAAAGAACAACGTTTGAGAGAACTATACGCGCAATGCAAAGACATTTCTGCGAAAACACAAGCTGTGATTGACCAATTTTTGAGCGATGAAGCCAAGAAAGACGACGCCATTAGTGACATGTTGGGGGGGGGGGGGGGGGGGGTGTTTCATAGATACAAGCCAACATCAGCAACAAAATCCGTTTGAGCTATCAGGAAAACAAAATTGTTGGTTCGCTATCACAAGAGCTGAATCAACTTGGGCTAGGTGCATCAACTTCAGCTGATGCACATGGTTTTATTGAGCAACAAATATAGCAGTTTACGGGTTATGCAGACGAGGCAGTAGATGAGCATGGCCTAACTGCAAGCCAGTATTATGAAATTTTGTATGGCGAAGAGGCTTTAAGAGAAGTTAAAACAGAGCAAGTAAGGCTTCAACAAGAGTTGGAGGAGAAACTCAATAAAGAAGAAACATAACGGGCGGCGTATATTAAGGAATTTGGGTAAGTGGAGTCTCCTGAGTATGATTTTGCATGAGGAGAGCATTCAGATTAAAATATATTTATGTATTTCGTATCGTAGTGTATTTTAGTTCGTTTGTTTTTTTTCCTGTATCATATTTCGTATCGTATTGTATAATTTATGTAATATCTTTTTATTAATTAAGTTTAAATTTTTTGTTTAAAAAATTTGAATAAAAATAAATCATAAAAATAAATAAAAATTAACTTGGTCGTTACTGTGGCAATTTGATCGTTATTATGTCGTCGAATAAAGAAAGCTGATGTGGCATAGCCTAATACTTTAGTTCTTCTTCAACTAACTTTCTGACAATGTTCAAAATCTATTTCATTCTTATTTGGTATATTTCTTTGTAAATTTTTTTAACTGCTCAATTGATGTCTTATTTTGATTATTAAGTTTTAGAATACCGATGTAGAATAAACTTTATACATTACAACACCTTGTGAAATACACACGATAAAAGCACAAGCACAAGTGATGAGAAAAGAACGTTTTGTTCAAACTAATAATGTGGACGTATGGTCCGGACTGGGCCAGGAATGGGTCAGCCCCGGCAGATGCGGCCCACTCTACACCTAAACCCTAATCCATCCACTATATATACATGACAGGTTATCTCTAACCCTAACTAACTTTGATATGCTACATCGCATACTAACTTGACCGTCGGAGGTGGACCCCGGGGCTACGGCCTCGGGTCCACTCCTAACGGGTTCTCTTTGTTGACAGGTCTACTAGGGCTCGAGAAGACGACTAACGGCCAAGGAGAGTCGTTGAATCCAGTCCGCGCCAGATTATGCATCAACAAGTTGGCGCCATCCGTGGGACCACGAATAAACTATGTTTCGTGTTCTCATATTACCGAAACGCAGAGATAAATTCCTAAAGTCGGTAACCCTAAAACTTTGTATTCTACCATGCGTAGAACTTTAAAAGCATCTTCACATCTGAATAACAGACCTTGCTTTATAAATTGTCATATATTTGATAATACACAAAATAACAGCATCTTAATATGTTATGTTTACTGAACCACGGTACGTTTTAATATTAAGTAAATCTTATATTTGCATGTTGACATATTTATGGTCAAATCTAAACTTGGAATAAATCATTACGTTGAATTCCATATTATTATCAAAAGATCATTATCACGTTAAATTGCATATTCTTTTATTGCGATTGATAAAAAGAAACAAGTCCGCACGATCGGACCTATTTTAAAACATCTGCATGACCGGACCTATTTTATCTTTTAGTCCGCGCGATCGGACCTAAAAATATATCCGCACGATCGGAGCTATTTTATTTTTTAGCCGCGAATTAATTCGCGCAGATACTGTTTTTACGCCTGTTCGCGCTCAAATAGCGCAGTCACGATAAATCTACCCGCGTTAGGCCGTGCGTTCAGACATCTTCGCAGAGAACGCGTACGCGCGAATACCACGATGCTAGTCAATCGCCATGATGCGCACTGGACCAAAGGCCGTGGTATAAACATCTACGATCATCCACAAACGTTCGAGTCTATGCGGTCACGATAAATCCATCTGCGTCTATTAGTCGCGGTCATGGTAAATCTATCCGAGAATTTTTTATACATTAAAAAAAAAAAACACACAATTATTTCGTCGGTACGCATCCCACGACGGGTGCGCACTGCCACTTTTCGTATGTGCTATATATTATTTATGCTATGCGCAATATATTATTCATGCTATGTGCTGTTTATTGTTTCACTTCATTAGGTTTTATATGCTGCGATTCGCGGCATATACTTTTAATCTTTGCATTCAGTGTTTTTCGCAGATTAAATAAGTTTAATGCTCCTACACGAGTAGCACCATCAAACTTGGGGGGCTACCAGGGTATATACTACTACTGTTTCCGTACGCATCGAGCAGGTATATTTGGAAGCAGAACGCAAGCTCGGTACAAAGACGGATTTAAATATTCGCACGCATCTTGCCGCAGGGGAGACGTCCTCTGTTGGTCGTAAAGACGGATGTAACGCGCGCAGAAGCACGTCTTCTGTCGCACCTCTTTGTCGCGCACAGCGCGCACTTATGCTACAGAAGCACGTCTTCTATCGCACCTCTTTGTCGCGCACAGCGCGCACTTCTGCTACAGAAGCACGTCTTCTGTCGCACCTCTTTGTCGCGCACAACGCGCACTCTACTACAGAAGCACGTCTTCTGTCGCACCTCTTTGTCGCGCACAGCGCGCACTTCTGCTACAGAAGCACGTCTTCTGTCGTACCATGCTGCGTTGCTACTGGTACAAAAGGTACGCCCTTACCCAGGATGCAACATACGGGTTCCACTTTCACCTACGCGGCTATCAGAACTAAAGTCTAGCATAACATAGCCATGCGCTATCTCATACTAGACTTGGGGGGCTTGTGGACGTATGGTCCGGACTGGGCCAGGAATGGGTCAGCCCCGGCAGATGCGGCCCACTCTACACCTAAACCCTAATCCATCCACTATATATACATGACAGGTTATCTCTAACCCTAACTAACTTTGATATGCTACATCGCATACTAACTTGACCGTCGGAGGTGGACCCCGGGGCTACGGCCTCGGGTCCACTCCTAACGGGTTCTCTTTGTTGACAGGTCTACTAGGGCTCGAGAAGACGACTAACGGCCAAGGAGAGTCGTTGAATCCAGTCCGCGCCAGATTATGCATCAACAAATAACAATGCGAATATTGTTATAGACAGCCTAATAGCTAGTTTTCTTACGAAGGAATATATTTTCGTCACAAATAGGAAAACAATATTTTTAAATTCCTACCCACACCACCCTCCGCTAACAGATACCTAGCTTGATTCATTCTTAGTTTTCACTCATATTTAATAATATTGTCCCACATTGGCTGGGAATGAAATAAAACTATGTTTATAAGTGTAAGTAATCTGAAATTGTTTAAACGGAACATGAGTTGTACTGATTAAATAATGCAATAATTAATAATTTTAGTCATACTCATATTCTGTTTTGAGTAAATTACACCGTTCGTCCTTGTGGTTTGCGTTGACCGCAGGGTTTAGTCCTTTGACCAAAAAAATTGCACCGTACGTCCTTAAGTGTGAAACGTTATGCACTGTTCGTCCTTTGACCAAACGACGTTAAGTTTGACCGTTAAAAACCCATCATGTGACTTGCACACGAGGGTAAATTCGTCATTTCAACCCCATAAGGACGAACGGTGCAAGGACGAACGGTGTAATTTACTTTTTTTTTTTTTTTTTTTTTTTTTTTTTTAATCTGTTTCTTCCTTTCTTGTTTTCACCACCCCCACCACTCCCAGGTAGCGTTACAAGTCCGGTTAAATCATGTTCCATATACTCAAAAACAAGGTACAAGCTACATGAAGTCCGTGAAGTAATCAATCCTTCAAGTTTAATTATATTCGGATGATCAAGCCTTCGCAAAATAAGTATTTCCCTCGCCATAAAAATAACACTCTCAGCATCCTTATTATCAAACCGCACTCTTTTCAATGCAACAATTTTATTACTCAACAAATCACGAGCTTTATACACATTGCTATACGTCCCTTGACCAATCTACAACAATAAAATATCACAATTAAACACTTACAATTACACTACCACACTCTAAAAAAACGCAACCAATACAAAAATCATAATACCTTATCCAGCTTCTCAAATGTATCAGCACGACGAGGCAACCAACCATTAATAGCTTCACCCGCCACTTCAGCAAGCCACGAGGGCCAGCCCGCCACAACCTGCTCCCCCTCTATACCTTTCGGCATACTCCTAATACTCAAACTAGTATCAAACACAACACCCGACCCTTCTCTCTTCTTTTCGTAACAATCATCTCTTACGCGCGATTGGTGTTTCCTCTCCTTCGAATATCACCCTATTGGAACTTGAATTGCCACGATTCTTTTAGGATATCACCCTATTGGAACTTGAATTGCCTTGCATACACCTTCAGTTGCAAAACCCCCAATTCAATTTTTGAAAACCCTAATTTTTACCCAACCCTAATTTTTGTAAAGATGGTGATAAAAACTGAATTGGTGCTTCCTCTCCTTCGAATAAGTAAATAGAAACATAATAGGGATGTTTTGACTCCACTTTTCTTCTTGGTTCTTGGTGGTAAACCATTCCAAGCTAAACGTTTCACGTTTTTTTTTAATAAAACTTAGTTTCCCACTCTTTTTTTACCCTAACCCGAACCAAAATAATGTATATGTGACTCGGTGGCGCGTGAGTGGTGGTTTAGGTGGCGGTGATGATGGTGGTGGCGCGTGTTGTAGGTAGAATTGATGAGGAGAGCGAGGTTAGTGTTTTGGTGGTGGTGGTGATGCGTGACGCGCGATGGTGATGGTGGTTTGGTGGTTGCCAGTCGGCGGCGCAAGAGAGGAGGAAGGAGAAAGTGTGTTTTTAGGGTTTGGTAAAAATGGTAAAGTGTTTGAGAAAGTGTGTTTTTATGGGGGGCGCAGGTCAAAGGAAGAAAAAGACTAATTTACCCTCATGTGACTCGCACATGATGGGTTTTTAACGGTCAAACTTAACGTCGTTTGGTCAAAGGACGAACAATGCATAACGTTTCACACTTAAGGACGTACGGTGCAATTTTTTTGGTCAAAGGACTAAACCCTGCGGTCAACGCAAACCACAAGGACGAACGGTGTAATTTACTCTTCTGTTTTTTATTAGTGCAAGTGCAATGAAAATATTTTATTTTATTAGGTAATACAACTTCATTTAAACCGTCAAACTATGAGTATATATGATGGATGTTTGTTTTACTTTTTATCATATATATACTGCAATGTGTATCTAACACGTATCCTAACATTACTAAGTATCGTTATATGGTACGTGCCATACATGATACATCCTTTCTAGTTTCTATCAAGTACCAAAATTTGTGTTTTTATAGTAAGATACCAACCCTTATTCATCGAGTTAGTTACACATTTATCCCCAAGCATACAATGCCCTCACCTCATATTCACTTTCATTCTGTAAAACCAAACATACTGCAAACGTATATCTTACTGAGTCGATAAACAAAAAACGAACATACATAAAGCATTTATACAAGAGACAAATGGTAAAACACTAGAAGCTGACTATGGTATGGCTTCAAGTATGTTGAAGTCGACGCTGCATTTTAATTTGAAATGCACATAAAATGTTTGTAAGAAAAATTCAATGATTACTAAAGTTGAAATTGGGCCAAAGTCTTAAGATAGTGGCAAAGATGTGCGTTTCTAATTATCACTCATGCATGTGATCGATAATATGGTAATGATACTGCACGCGTTTTGCTTCTCAAATGGTCCACTCGAGTCCCAACATAACTTGGTCGAGTCGACATATAATGTATGTGTTACTATAATTAGTATTAGTATGAAATAACCGAAAAAAAAAATGTCTAGAAGTAATATGTGTTATTATGATTAGGCATTATTTTATTGAAGGGGTGGTTTAATAGTATATAGTGTGACTTTGAAGGTGTAGTATTCGCTGTTGATCGTCTTGAGTGGTAGAAGATTCTGATCATGTAAACAAATTATAGAATAATAAGGGTAACATCAGGGTGGGTTAGGGTGTTTCACGAGAACTCGATGCATCTTTATCAATGTAAATTTTTGTTAAGAATCATAATTTCTTCGAAATGAATCTGGTCGCAAATTGTGTCACACAAATATATGCATGCCTTATTTAGTTAGTTTACTAAAATGTCAAAAGAAATACTTCGTATATGTTTTTTTACCAGTTTTAATAAAATCATACCTTTAAATAAAAGAAATTGTGCATCTGGTGACTTAAAGTCTTGAGTCCACCCCCGGGTAATATGATGATATATGTGTAAAATGACATTCTTATTTATTTTAATTTCTTTTGATTGACAAACTTTTAACATCTGTACTGATTATATCACAAATGTTATCTTATACGTGTATACAGTGAGACTTGAAGCGTACATACTCTTGATTTACAAGTCACACACATATCACACATATGCGTGTCGAACTAACAAGTTTTGGGCATACCTCGAGTTTCTCGGTTCAATTTAAGTACATTTAGTTGGTTGAGGGTAATTAAACTCTGGGTGTGGACGGTTATCTTGAAAACACAAAAGATTTATATATATCGGGTTTTTTCTTTTGTTTTTTCCTTTTTTTTCTTAAAAAAAATCAAAGTAATACATTTAGCATTTTTTCTTTTTTAGATCTCAAGCATGACGCATGTTGAAAAGAAAAAGAATTTAGTGATATGAGCAAAGAGACAAGTGCAAAGTGGTAAGAGGTCCTCACGGGGATCTATCATTGACACGGATTTTCAATTTATATATTTATGTGTAATGGAGCAAGTATGAATGAATAGTTGTAATGCAAACTCACATGATTCCTTTGAAAAATAATTTGCAATTATTAGTTTTTATATTTTATAAACATTTTTGTATTTTATATTAGAGTTACTTTTTTATAGTATCGTGAAGATTTCTACGCTTTTTGTTCTTTTCTATATCATTGAGGTTGTAATATATATTTCTTTGGCAGGCTTTAATATTGATAATTAAGAGCTATTATTTACTTATACTCCGTATTATCTTAGTTACAACTCATTTATGTTGTTTTTTCTATATTATCGACTAATAGTTTATATATGTGTGAGCAACCAAAAAGCTACCTTTTCTTCTAATTTATGTTAAGTTATGAAAAGAATAAAATTATTGAACAAAACCAAACGTACAAGTGTACAACACTCTTTTCCTGGGTTAATGCTGAAGAAAACTCTTTTATAAGAGTAGGGACGGACCCACATGAAAGGTGGTGTAACACAAACCACACCCGATTTTAGGTCACGAGGTGTAAATTTTGTATAATATATGTATTTTCTAAACAATGCAACCCCCTGTTTTAAATAATAAGTTTTTTATATATGACAACTTTATTACTCATAATTATTAAAATAATAATAATACATAAATAAATAAATTGTGCAACACACTCTCAACATTGTGGGTCCGTCGCTTATAGGTGAAAATTCTTAATGCTATTTACTTTTTTTTAACATATATATTGTGCAATCACATGTACTGTTGAATAATATGAAGGACTTATATTGTCAAGTTTGAAAGTCTTGAGAAGTTTATGTCTAAAGTGTTGAAAAGAGAAATAGAGGGTCTGAAGAGAAACTTGGAAGAGTACATAATCTCTCTTCCAGCTTTAGGGTTTCTCACTTTTGATATCTGTCTTTCAGTCTCTCTCTTAATATTCACACATTTGTGGTATTCGTCTTTGATATCAATCTTGATATCTGGTAAGCGTTTCTGTATCAGGATCAATCTCTTTATTTGATCCTTGTTAGTCTGAGTGATTGAGTGATATTTGTAGTGAGTTCACTGGTGTCTTCCTAGAAGAGATCAGTTCTTGTTTCTTTGTATTTGTACTGATAAGCACCCAGTTGGGGACTTATCTTCTTGACATTGTTATAATAAAATACACCAAGGGGTGGTTGGCTGGGTGTACTTGTGGATTGTTGTGGGTTCTTGATCATTTTGACATGGTATCAGAGAGCACGGTTCTGATCTGGCGGTTTTGAGATTCTAGGGTTTCTAGGGTTTCGAAGATTTTTTGGGGGTTCTTGCTTGGAGGTTGAATTGGTTAATTGAGGCTGTTTTCTTAACGGCCGTGGTTGATTTGATCTGTTTGGGTTTAGATCTGGTGAATTTGTGGGTTTCTTGATTAGGGTTTTTTGAAACCCTAATTTGGTAATTTGGGGGTTTTTATCCCTGGTGGTATTGGGCCCGTTCTTGATTACAATCTCACTAGACTAAGTGAATCTAGTGAGTTTTGTATCTCATTCCGCCGGTATATCTCTGTAAGTGTTTTTCTCTCTCTTAAGATAACACAAACTTAGTTAAGAAGGTGCAAGCGGGACAGTTAACATCTTGATCTGCCAACTCGATTGGTACGAATACCTGCTCTGGCTGTCGCCAGTCTTCTGGCTGGTTTGTTGTTGTTCTTGAGTGTGAGTTGTACTTTCTATATTTTGTTATCTCTGTTATTTTGTTTCTTGTTGTGTCTAAGTCGAAGGAGGATAGGATTTGGGCAGTCTTGGAAGTTGATTGTGCTGTTTAGTACTGGCTATTTGTTGGTCTTGTTGTTATTGTTTCTTGTGATTATTTCTGTTAGTTCTTGTTATTTGTTGATTTGTTGGCTATTATGGCTGGTGGTAGTGATCCTATTGGTAGTAATACTCAAGTATTAATTAGTAATCTTGATGCTGGTAATCCTCTTCATATTCAAACTAATGACAATAGTGGTACATCTCTTATTCCATTTAAACTTCTTGGAACTGAAAATTATAGAATCTGGTTTGGTGCTATGAAATTGGCTTTGCAAGCTAGGAATAAGTATAGTTTTGTTGATGGTACTTGTCTTAAGGAATCATTTGCTACTAGTCATGTTTTATCTGCTCAATGGGATAGATGCAATGCTATTGTCTTAACTTGGATTATGAATTATGTTTCTCATTATGTTTATATGGGATTGGTTTATTCTGAAAATGATGCTTCTGTTTGGCAAGAATTAAAAGAAACATATTTTAAAGTTGATGGTTATGTTATATACAATTTGTTGCAAAAGATTAATTCTGTTAAGTAAGGTGGTAGTTCTGTTGCTGATTATTATCATAGGCTTAATTCTTTATGGAGAGAATTTGATTCTCTAACTAAGTTGCCTTAATGTATTTGTGAGCATAAATGTGCTTGTGAGGCAAGTACTGAGTTAGTTTTGCATTAGCAGTTGATGAAATTGATGCAATTTCTTATGGGTCTTAATGACTGTTATCAACCTGTTAGAACTGCATTATTAACTAGAGATCCTTTACCTGAGGTTAAATATGCTTATGCTGTTGTGTCTAGGGAGGAGTCCCACAGAGGGATTCCTGAGTCCTCAAGTGTTTCTGAGTCAAAACTTAATGCATCTTCTTTTGCTGCTAAGTCATTTAATAACAATAGAAGAATGTATAACAACAGTAATAACACTATAGGAACCAATTCTAATACTAATACTGCTAATAGAGGTCATAATCCTAATTTGAATTGTAAAAACTGTGGTAAGATTGGACATACTATTGAAAGATGCTATGAACTCATTGGTTTTCCACCTGGCTTTGTTAAAAATAATAATCCAGCTAAACAAAATGGTTTTAGACAAAACTATAATGCTAATGTTGAAAATAAAGTGTCTGAAAAATCATCTACTACTTCATCTGCAAATACATCTTCTGGTTTTACTTCTGAGCAGATGAAGAAACTCTTGTCTTTGATCAATGATAGTTCTTCTGGAAGCATACATGCTAATATGGCAGGTAGGGCTTCATTCTTTAATGAAAATGTTTGGTTTAATATTAATTTTTCTAAATATTTCTTTGGGAATTCTAGTATTTCTCTTAAAACTATATCTTTGGGATGGATTATTGATTCAGGTGCTAATCAGCACTTGACTGTTTCTACTGTTTGTATGTTTAATGTTGTGGATATTTCTAGTCTTAAGATTATTGTTGGACATCACAATGGACTCTTGCCACTATAAGTCATGTTGGAAATTTAAAATTAACCAATAATGTGACTCTCTATGATGTTTTAGTGGTTCCTGGTTACTGTGTGAGTTTGTTATCTGTTAATAAACTGATTAGAGATAGCAAAATGTTTGTTGGTTTTGATGAAGATACTTGTTATATTCAGGATTTGAAAAGGGAGAATGTTCTGGGGACTGGTAGTCAGTCTGATGGATTGTATTTGTTTGATATGCAGCCTAATAATACTTTGGGTGAGTGCAATGTGGTATTGTCTTATAATGTGTCTAAGCTTGTTTGGCATAATAGATTGGGTCATCCTGCTGATCCAGTCTTGTCTGTTCTTCAGAAGGATCTTGGTATTTCCAAGAATTCCTCTATTTTTGTTTGTGAGATCTGTCATAGGGCTAAGTAGACAAGGGAACCTTTCCCTTTGTCTGATCATAAGTCTAAAAATATTGGTGAACTTATTCACCTTGACTTATGGGGTCCTTACAAAGTAACAAGGAGAGAAGGATATAAGTATTTTCTCACTGTTATTGATGATTATTCTAGAGCTGTGTGGGCTTACTTAATTAAAACTAAAGATGAGGTGTTTGATGTATTCTGCTCTTTTATTCACTTAATTTCTAATCAATTTGGTATTAAAATTAAAACTGTTAGATCTGATAATGGTACTGAATTTGTAAATAAGAAAATGAGTGGAATGTTTTCTGATCTTGGTATAATACATCAAACAACTTGTGCTCATACACCTCAGCAAAATGGGATTGCTGAAAGGAAACATAGACACCTACTCAATGTAGCTAGGAGTCTTATGTTTCAAGGGGGGATTCCCTTAAGGTTTTGGTCTGATTGTGTTCTAACTGCTGTATATCTTATAAACAGGCTGCCATCTTCAGTTCTAAGTGGTAAATGTCCCTATGAGTTATTTTATAAAACTAAACCAAATCTTTCCCATTTGAGGTCTTTTGGCTGTCTATGTTTTGCTACCATTTTAAATAATCATGATAAGTTGTTTTATAGGTCTGAAAAGTGTGTTCTAATTGGTTTTTCTTCTACTAAGAAAGCATATAAACTTTTGATTTTGGAGACAAGGAATGTGTTTTTTGCCAGAGATGTGAAGTTTTATGAAAATATTTTTCCTTTAAAAATGAAAACCTGTGAGTCAACTGATACAAACAGTGTAAATGAGGTTGAACACTTGAAGTTTTTTGATAGTCCAAAGTCTCAAAGTCCCAATGATGAAGGGGAAGATGCACCAGTTGAGGATGATAGTATGCCATCTTCACATGATGCTAGTGGTAATGAAACATATACTACTTATATGCATCATGAAGATGGGCAATCTGCAACCCAATTTGGTGACAAACACTGGTCTGAGGGCAATTCTAATCTTGAAAACAATGGTTTAGTTTTTACTCAGTCTGAAAATGTTAATGAAGATGTGCAGACACCTGTTTAAGAAGGTCTGGTGGAGAGTCTAAAACTCCTATTAGGTTTAATGATTATGTGATGCACTCTAAAGTTAGATATGGTATTGAAAAGTATGTGAGTTATGCTAGTTTGAGTAGAACCAATATGTGCTTTGCTTCTACATTAAATAAATCTGTTGAGCCTAAGAATTATGAAGAAGCAGTTAAAAATCCTAATTGGTCTGAAGCTATGAACAATGAAATTGAAGCTTTAAATAGAAATAATACCTGGACTGAATTTGAGTTACCTGTTGGTAGACATGCTATTGGGTATAAATGGATATGGAAAATCAAGTATAAGTCTACAGGAGAAATTGATAGATATAAAGCCAGATTAGTTGCTAAGGGTTTTAACCAAAGCGAAGGTTTTGATTATGATAAAACCTTCAGTCCTGTTGTGAGAATGGTGACTGTCAGATGTCTGATAAGTATTGTTGTTAGTAAAAATTGGCCTTTATATCAATTAGATGTTAATAATGTCTTTTTATATGGTGATCTTGATAAAGATGTCTATATGCTATTACCTAAAGGCTTTAATGGTGGAGATGATTCTAAAGTATGCAAGCTTAATAAATCTTTTTATGGGCTTAAGCAAGCACCTAGACAATGGAATGCTAAACTCACTAACGCATTGATTGAACATGGTTTTGAGCAAAGTAAACTGGATTATTCTTTGTTTGTGAAACAAAAAGGTTTTGTGTTTGTAGCTTTACTTGTGTATGTTGATGACATTGTTATCACTGGTAATGATGAAGCAGAAATCAATAACTTTAAAAAGTTTTTGAGTTCTAAATTTATGATTAAAGATTTGGGAGAGTTGAAATATTTTCTTGGTATTGAAGTGTTGAAAAATGATAACGGTATTTGTATGACACAAAGAAAGTATTGTTTGGAGTTGTTACATGAGTATGGATTGCTTGTAGCTAAGCCTGTTGATGTACCCTTGCCTGAAAATTCTGTTTTGAGTTGTATTGAAACTAAAAAAGATAAAGTGTTGAACAATATTAATAAATATCAAAATTTGGTTGGTAAGTTGATATACTTAACTAATACCAGACCTGATATTAATTATGATGTTCACTGTTTAAGTCAACACATGCATAAACCTTTACAATCTCATCTTAAGGATGCTATGAGAGTTTTGAAGTATTTGAAAGGGTCTCCTGGTTCAGGTTTGCAATTTGATAAAGAGTCTAATCTCAAGCTTAAAGCTTATGTTGACTCTGACTGGGCTAAATGTCCTCTAACTAGGAAATTTGTAACTGGGTTTTGTGTTTTCTTGGGTAACTCTCTTATATCTTGGAAAAGTAAAAAGCAAGCTACTCTATCTAGAAGTTCAGCTGAGGCTGAGTATAGAAGCATGGCTTCTACTACTTGTGAAGTGATTTGGTTGAGTAACGTGTTGCATAGTCTTGGTCTTAAAGAGTTGTTGCCTGTGGATATATACTGTGATAATAGTGCTGCAATCCAGATTGCAGCCAATCCTCACTACTACACAAACAGGTTTTTTCCACGGTAGAATCCGTGGGAAATCTCGTGGGAAAAGGCCCTTTTCCACAGATTTCACACGGAAATATTTTGTGTGTAAAAACATCGTGGGTAAATATTTTCCCACAGATTTTCCCACTGCGTTGACTATTTTTCCCACAGATATCTTTGTGTGTAATCTGTAGGTTTATTACCCACAGATTTCCTATGGATGTATTCCTACATATTTATCACAATTTTACAGATTTTTCACAATTTTTCAAAAAAGACTTCCCACGGAATTTTCCAGATTTTCCACAATTTTTCAAAAAAGATTTCCCACGGATTTTTCTCCCACAATCTTCCCACAGATTTCTTGTGAAAATTTTTGTGTGAAACATGATCAAAATTTCATATAATTCAATAAATTTTTATTATTTTATATATTTTGTTTTTTTTACAATTTACTGATATGTTATTTTTTTTAATTTTTGGCAAATATATTAGAGTATTAGACACACTTCGGAAACCATTCCAATATGAAGAATCAAATACGAAATTAATATAGAACAAAACACATAATCTTTAATACATATTACATCTGGGTAAAAAAAACACAAACAACTACAATTGTACATCTCATCTTCAATCTTTTTCTACAATCGATTGTTTGTCATTAATTCCAAATACTCTTTCCGGCAATTTCTTCAAGAGATTATACATCTGCTTCCCCCAAAGCTGTTTCAAGTGACCCAAATTAACAAATATTACAAGATCTACAATAAAAAAAGAAAATGAATAAGCACACAAAAACACATGAAAAAACCTTAAATAAACAAAAATAACCAAAGCCTATAAGATATAACGTGGCTGATTCTGGCGAGTCGGCTATTGCAATCGATCTTAAAAAACAAAAAAACTTTAAAAGAACACTAAACTCGAAAACTTACCTGATTCGTGACTCATATCAAACAAGAAAAATATTTTCAGAATCTGTACAAAAACAAGAAACCGAGACATTAAGAACAAAAACAAACAAACCCAAAAACTTACCTGGTTCATGTGATGAAAAAAAATGTGTCTTATTGTTGTTTGTGATTCGAGCTTCAGTAGCAAGAACAAGAGTCAGTCCATGCTTAGATTATTTGATATTGAATTAAATGATGCACTTTGGTTTTATTGATTATTGGGGCTGCTAGTAGACATTAGAGAAAGTGAAAATAATTTTGGTGTGGCTGCGTATTATAGATGGAGGAGAGATATAGGTTTAGGGTTATCCAAATGAGAATAATTTGTTGGTTGTGTCTTTGCTTTTTAGCCGAATTTTGATAACAGTAATGGGCCTATTCGGATTTTGGGCTGTCACAAGGATTAGTCGGTTCAGTTATCGGGTTGTTTGGTTTATTTTGTTCAGTTTACTCGGTTAAAAAAATATTCGGGTCAAACCATAAACCGAACTAGAATTCAACTGAATTGAACCAAAAACCGAATTTGAATTCGGTTAGGTTTTCAGGTTGACCTGAATAACCCGAAATTACACTGTTATATATTTCATTAAATTTTTATATAGATTTTTGGCAAATAAAATTATTTCAAGCATAAAAAGTGTTTTTTTATATTAGGATAAAATTTTAATGGTCTTTTTGTATATATAATATATAAAAAGTACATATATTATGGAAATTTGGTTTTCGGTTCAGATAGCCAAAACCATATCCAAACCGAATTTTTAGTCTTATTCGGTTTGGTTATAAGTTCGGTTCGATTTTTTCGGTTCGATTTCGGTTTTCAGTTTATTCGATTATACCCAAACAATGCACACCCCTAGGCTTAGCGGATTTTTGGTGTCCATATAGTTAATTTTTTATATAACTTTGGTTAAAGGTTTATGTAACTTTGGTGTACATATGGTTAATTTTTTAATTAACGACAAAGTGGCTACCTTTTTTTTACGATATTATTGATGTGTTCACTATAGCTAGCCAATGATATTGACACGGGAGCCAGTAAAGAGTTAGGCAAAATAAGTGGTATTGTAGAGAAGTGTAGATCAACATCTACTCGTGAGTATAGATTGGTATTGATTGGTATATTGCTTCCAGTTGATATGGTATGTACACATTTATGATACTCACATATATTGTTACATTAATAAATGAACACATAGAATATGAAACTACAAATGTATATGAGGACATACTAGGTAATGGGAGAGTGTGTAAGTATACAGAATCATAAAATCGATATTGTTTGTGGGAAATTTGTGGGTATTTACACACACAATTCCCACGGATTCATGAGATTGGTAGGTAATTCGTGGGAAATTACCGACGACTTTCCCATAAACATAATCATTTTCTTTTACTTTTTCTAATATAGTTACACGCTCATGCATCCCGCGTCCGTATACCTACATACAAAACATATATAGATACAACGGAGGTCATAAACAGAAATACTATACATATAAGTGTAGATATCCACACATATACACTGGTTTGTTCCACAAAAAGGTTATACCTAAACCTACACATATACTTATAATACTCACATAAACAGTTACATTAATAAACAAACACATAAAATATGAAACTACAAACCACATATAAAGACATACTAGGTAATGGGGGAATGTGTAAGTATACAGAAACATAAAAACGATATTGTTTGTGGGAAATCCGTGGGTATTTACACACGTATTTTCCACGGATTAATCAGATTGGTAGGTAATTCATGGAAAATTACCAACGAATTTCCCACGGAGATAATCGTTTTCTTTTAATTTCTGTACTATAGTAACACATTCATGCATATACACGTCCGTATACCTACATACAAAACAATAGAGATACAATGAAGTTCATAAACAGACATACGAAACATATACATGTAGATATCCACACATATACAATGGTTTATACACACATACGCTTTGTGATACTAACATAATAGTTACATTAATAAACAAACACATATAATATTAAAACTACAAATACATATGAAGACATATTAAGTAATATGAGAATGTGTAAGTATACATAAACATAAAAAAAATATTTTTTGTGGGAAATTTGTGGGAAAGTAATGACGTATTTCCCACGACTAACACAAAAACAACATTTCGTGGGAAATATGTGGCTAGTGACCCACAGATTTTCCACGGACCAATTAAATAATTATTTTATCAAATTGAGAACGTGTGAAGTCCGTGAGTAATGTATCTAAAATTTTCCACATAATTTTGGTCGTGGCTAATATGTGTGAAATGTGCCACCAGTTTCCCACGGACGTCTAATCAACACGAATAGTGTGAATATTGTAGCAAATCTGTGGGAAATTTGTGACGGATTTCACACGAAAACTTGGTCAACAATTCAGTGTGTGAATAGTGGGAAATCCGTGGGAAATTTACGACATATTTCCCACCAAAATTTGGTCAACAATTTGGTGTGTAATTTGTTGGTATTCCGTGGGAAATTTCACACAGTTTTGTTTCCGTGGGAAAAAATCTGTGGGTAAAAGCAGTTTGTGTAGTAGTGCCTGTTTTCCATGAAAAAACTAAACACTTTGAGTTAGATGTGCATTTGGTTAGAGAGAATGTTTCTGTTGGACTAATAAAAACTGTTAAGATACATACTTATGTGCAAGTGGCAGACATTTTTACTAAGTGTCTTGGTCAAAGACAACATACTTTGTTTTGAAAATGTCTTGGTATGCTTGATTTGTTTGCAGGTGTTAACAATTGTGAAAAGAGTAGCAATCAAGATGCTGTTGGAAGCAGTTTACAAAGTGAAGACTTGTCAACTTGAGGAGGGGTGTTGAATAATATGAAGGACTTATATTGTCAAGTTTGAAAGTCTTTAGAAGTTTATGTCTAGAGTGTTGAAAAGAGAAATAGAGGGTCCGAAGAGAAACTTGGAAGAGTATATAATCTCTCTTCCAGCTTTAGGGTTTCTCATTTTTGATATCTGTCTTTCAGTCTCTCTCTTAATATTCACACAGTTGTGGTCTTCGTCTTTGATATCAATCTTGATATCTGTTAAGTGTTTCTGTATCAGGATCAATCTCTTTATTTGATCCTTGTTAGTCTGAGTGATTGAGTGATATTTGTGGTGAGTTCACTGGTGTCTTCCTAGAAGAGATCAGTTCTTGTTTCTTTGTATTTGTACTGATAAGCACCCAGTTGAGGACTTATCTTCTTGACATTGTTATAATAAAATACACCAATGGGTGGTTGGCTGGGTGTACTTGTGGATTGTTGTGGGCTCTTGATCATTTTTACATGTACCTAAATGCATATTTTCACAGTATATTTTTTAAGGATTATCAAAAGAAATGAGGTGATACTCACATCACATTTTTTGATGCATGTACCACAATCTGTGCATTACAATATTGTACAGTACAAACTGTAATGTATAAATTATGGTGCATGAATCAAAAAATATGGTGAGAGTATCAATTCCCTTAAAGGAAACATGTGCAAAGATGGACAAAGAGCAAAATATAACATAATGTGTGGTTTCTTCAAAAAATGTTTCTTTTCATAATTCTTCAAAATTTGAATTTGAAGAATTATGAAAAGAAACATTTTTTTTTTCTATTACGGAAAAAAATCACATGCACTCACACACAATGTTGAGCAAAAACACTTCCCTGATTATCCACCTCGTATGATGTTTATAAAAGAGGAGTGGCATGTCAGACAACACCAACTCAACAACGAGCGCCGGTTTTACCGTGCCGCCTCTTATACATCAGCTATCTATACTACATATAATAGAGAAATGAATTTCTTTTCTCATGGTCTTAATTTACAGGTCATAATAATTATTGTACAATACACAAATCACAAATAAAACTAAAAAAACTACTACTCATTCATTTAATACAATTAATACATTATTAAAAATACCCTTTCATAAAAAAATACAACTATTCAACCAAAATTTACAATCTAATAAAGCTACTAAGGCAAATACTTAGTAAGTTTACAAAAAAAGAAGCATAATGTATGTTAGTACAATTTGTGCGACTGGTTATGGTGGGTCTGGACGTGGCTTACCGGACTGGGCCAGTAAGCCTTTGATGGGCTGGTTTTGTACTAATCCAAGCAATAAGAGTGATGTTCCTGCACAAGAAAGGTAAACCGTTAGTCTTATCGTGGGGACGGACCCCACGATTAGACTCCGGCGTGAGAGTAAGTACACATTCTTGAGAGGGAAAAGAAGAAGTATGTGTGTGTAATTATGAAAGAGAAAGTTGATGTACCTTGTATGCGGATTAGAGCCCTTTTTATAGGCGAGGTTTGCCGCTCGGGCTTCCTGGATTATCGCATATAGTGGTTAGTCGCCGGAGCCGGACCCTTGGCGGGCATGGGTTCCGTGCTAATCGCGGATGCGGACGTAAGAGGTCTAACGGTTGCAGGTTCAGCCCGTTATGTACCTTGCGCACATCTCAAGGTCTGGGCTATATCCAATTTAGTCATTAGGCTTACTGTAGGCCCAGGATTTGTGGTTGTTGGACCTGAGTCCAGTGTTTGCAATCATTGGGCCTGAGCCCAGAGTGTACGTATAGTATGTATTGGGCCCAGTAGACCTGTTGTACATACTATACGTCATCAATGTACAACACTTTAATGCACATAATTTTCAGACGTACAAGACAAGCACATAGCGTACACCACTTTAATGCATATATTTAAAAAAAAAATACCACATTAATGCTATTTAATGTTGGTCAATAAATACAATTAATAAAGTTATTAAAACACCCCTTACATAAGAAATACAAATTATCAAACATATTGTACAACCAAATTAAACACAATTTTTGCATTAAATGTCACTAATACAAATAATAAAGCACATTTAGGGGTGTCAAATGGGTTGACCCGACCCGAACCCGATAAGGCCTTATAGGGTCGGGTTGATTCGGGTCCAACTTAGCTTATCGGGTATATCGGGTCAACCCGATAACCTAATAGGGTCGGGTTAGGGTCTCAACTAGTTTGTTATCGGGTTATCGGGTCAACCCGATAAGATACATAACCCATTAACAAATCTATAAATTTTGATCTTACTGCTCTGTTTTTTTACATTTAGACTAGAAGGCAAGGACTTGTGTTTTTTCGTATTTACTCCTATTGTATCTACATAAGTTTCTTTTCTTAATTTTAGAATCTTGCCACAAAAAACATGGAAATTAGTATCGCACATGGCCAAAAGGCAAGATACTGAAGATATCAACTTTGCTCGAATACAGTGAAGGAAACACTCCTAAATAGTAGCTACTTGCTCATGTGCTTTTATTAAAAGTGTACATTAATGTTAGGTCAAGCTAAATGAGTTGTTTAAAACATTACAAATAGATGTGAAGTTGTTTAAAACATTACAAATAGATGTGAAGTTGTTACTGAGTTATTTAGATTATGCCGAAATATAAAATTAAGCAAATGGCTACAAATAAACGAGTTGGTGATTTTGTAGTTAACATGAGTCATGTAGTGTGGTATCTTTATAAAAGAATCAATTAAAATGGTTTACTTTCAATTGGAAGACGACTGCTAACGTAGCTAAGTTTTGAATTAACAAGTAACCCGATAACCCGATAGACCCGACCCGATAACCCGCAACCCGATAGACCCGAACCCGATAGACCCGATTCCTTATAGGGTCGGGTTGCGGGTTAGTTTTTATTTTCTCAAAACCCGATAGACACGACCCGATAAGCCCCAAACCCGACCCGATAACCCGATTGACACCCCTAAGCACATTATACAAATATTCAAGCCCAAACGGGCCAAATGGGCTTGAGCCCGAACGGGCATGAGCTAAACGAAATTCTTGAAGTCCGTAGATTTATTATCAAAAAGAACATAATAAACTAAAATACATTCTTCTAAAAAATACTTATTTAAGGGTATCCGCCACCACAACGCGCGAGAACCCTGCATTAAATGTTACTAATACAAATAATAAAGCACATTATACATATATTCAAGCCCGAACTGTCAAAGGGCAAAATGGGCTTAAGCCCGAACTGGCGCGGGCCAAACGGGCTCGAGCCCGAACGGGCTCGAGCCCTAACGGCACGGGGTAAACGAAATTCTTGATATCCGTAAATTTATTTTCAAAAAGAACATAATAAACTAAAATGCACGATTCACCAGAAAAATTTATTTCAGAGTACCCGCCGCCGCAACACGCGGGTACCCTGCTAGTGAATAATAACTTATTCATCCGTTTCAGCTTATTTTTCACTTAATAGCATAGCAACTTATTGTATATGGACTCTATTATGGTTTTCTTAAATCTATTTCTCCCTTCGTCTCAAAATATAAGTCAGTTTTTGACTTTTTAAATCAAATTTTGACTTTAAATATTTTTGTTTGTATTATACAATATTTGATAAAAATTATACCAATGAAAATTACATTTATAAAACACAATTTTGTTTCATATATTTAACATCAAGTATTATATAATACAAACAATAATATTTTAATTAAAATTAAATTTAAAAAGCTTAAGTAGACTTAAATTTTAAAACGAAGATACTATATATTCATATTTAAATTAAAATATTCATTCCCCACTGGATAATAACATGAAAAAATTTCGTCAAATGCTTGTCACGTGTCACTGACATAGCAGAAGCTATTTTAAGAAAATATTTTTGGTGGAGGTTTAAAATCTCCTTTATTAGCTAAAATATATTTGAATTATTATATTTTAAGGATAGATCCCACCACCATTTGTTGTTTACAACATGGATATATAACATGGTTGTGTCTACACTCAAAACCTAAAAATTACACCATGCAAACCAATAAACACATCCTTTTGCCACTCTCTATTCTCTTCCTACTCACATTTTCCATTTATTCATTTCCAAAATTTACAAACCACCCCCTTCCACTTCCACAAAGTACAAAACCTACCCAAACTCACATCCACATTCACAAACACATCCAAACACAAACCCTACAAACACATTGCCAAGGTACACTCTACTACGACCTTTGTCTCCAAACACTAGCCACAATCCTCCCAAACCTCAAATCAAAAACGTTGCCGGATATCATATCCGCAACGTTAAACCAGACGGTAATTAAAGTCAGATCAACTGACTTCAATGTTACCGCGATACGTAGGAAGCTTAAGAACCTTAGTGACCTTGAGAACCGTGCACTTGACGATTGTCATACTTTGTTTGTTGAAACGGTTAATGAGCTTCAATCTGCTGTTAAGAGTCTTGAAGGAGGAAAAGTTGAGAAACATGATGATTTGCAAACGCTTCTTAGTGCTGCTATGACGAATCAAGCTACGTGTTTGGATGGATTTGCGTTTAGTAAGTCGAGGAATAAGATACGAAGATATTTTCGTAAATCGTTACGCAATATTTCTCGACAGGTGAGTATATATAATCTACATGTAACTATGAAATAGACAAATAAACGGTTTTTATTTATATCTAAATGAAAATGTTTATTGCTTATTTAAGGTGTCACTATGACATTTAGGTATAGTCCTATAGAGGTTTAGTGACACAAGAAAAAGTGTCACTCTATATGAGTTTTTCTATACAATATTAAATTTTTAATGTCTAGTTTTGGGTTTATTGGGCATTTTTCATGAAAAAAAAATAATTAAAAAAAAAATGTTTTTGTGAAGAAAAACTAAAGAATTTTGTGAATTGTTTTTAAACTTTAGTGACTGTTTTTAACTTTTGATATGTGTCACTAATGACAACTTTTTTACGTGACGCTTAATAATAAGCATGATGGCATTTCCTTATTTCTCTGCGACAGTAAATTAACGTAAATATTTTTCTTTGATGCACATTTTCAGGTCAGTAACTCACTCGCGTTACTAAAAAAGATAAACAGAACATCGGAAGCAAAACCCGAGGCCTTCCCAGAATACGGCAAAATGTCTGGCCCGTTTCCACAATGGGTCCGAAAAAAAGAACGTGCATTACTACAAACCGACACCAACAACATCAATTACAACTTAGTAGTGGCCAAAGACGGGAGTGGGAACTTTAATACAATTGGAGACGCGTTAAACGCAGCTCCAAACATGAGTACCACTCGCTTTGTTATATATATCAAAGCGGGTGCGTACTACGAGTATTTGGATATTGATTATAGTAAAAGAATGATAATGTTGGTTGGTGATGGAATTGGAAAGACATTGATCAAAGGCAACCGAAGTGTTGTTGATGGATGGACTACTTACCGCTCGGCTACAGTCGGTTAGTAATAGCTACGGTTTATACATATACTTTGGTTCACATATTTGTTTTTCTAGTGGTTATGTGTGACATGATTTGATCATAATAAATATATTTAATGAAATAAAATAAAGGACTATTACCCTACTTATTAAATAAGACTAAAGATATAAACAATTTATTTAGGTGTCACGAAAATTATAGTATTTGAGGGTCTAGAAAGAGTTTTGAAAATAATCACCAATATATTTCGGTTAAACTGCGTATATATAAATAAAATGAGAAAGTCAGGTTGTTCAAATAAGCTAGACGGAAAATGATTTGCTTGTTTAATAAACATGCTTAAAAAATGACTAATGATAAGATTGTGACATTTACTAAAATAAATGGTGAAAATAATGAGAGAAAATATATAACATGTGTCAAATAATAGAGAGGAAATGTTGATTAATAGTAACAAAGTTTTATAATCAATTTAGTCACTCAAACTTTACAGTAACTACAAATACCATTCAAATTTCAATAATGTTAACTAATCTTAACAAACCCAATGTACAATCAACTTATATATACACACGTAAAAAGAAAATACAAGTCACAAAATAATAATAAAGTTTGAGAACTGTTTCGTTTTGGTTACTCAAAACATAAAAATTACATAATAATAAAACACTTGTGAAACTTGAGTGGTTAAATTTCATCAAAAAAATAGATAAGCGACTAAATTGGAATACTAATGAAACTTTATTACTATTTAATTTAATTTTTTTTCCAATAGTAAATTGATTAAACATGTGATTAAGAATATGTTTTAGTCATTTGTATCACTACTCTATGCGTAATATGTTAGGTTATTCTAGTTATGTAACTACAAACTAAGAATACTATTGTAGTTTGTTTATTCAAATCTTCATCCCTTTTAAAGAAATATTTCAAAGATGTTTTAGGAATATTCCAATCATTATTTCAAATTATGTCTTTAAGTAGATATGGAAATATTTGTGGCAAAAACAATAGCTTCCTTACATATGCATCATCATTGACAATACAAATTTAAAGTCGTTTTCTTTTAAGTCGTTTTCTTATTCTATTTTACATCTTATATTCGTTTTCTTCATTAAAAATAATGATAATGGTTGTGTCCTATTATACGATTTGTTAGAATCTTTTATTAGTACAAAAGGCATGCAAAAACAAAACATTCCAAGTTTTTTTTATAGATGTAAACATCTATTTGACATTTTATATTGCTTTATCATTAATAGATTTTGCATATAATAATGAAGTGATTCTAGTGTATACGGATCGAATTTTTTAGTTAACTCTTTATTGGTGGTTAAAGCTGTGAAAACAGCAAATAGGTGAATGAATATGTTAAAAATGGCTGGCTCGATCCAACCACTCACCTTGATTTTTAATGACATCCATTTTTGGATATCTTATTTGTATCCTCTTAAAACTTTTTTTTTTTTTTCTCTTTTCTTTTTAAGAAACTACTATAAAAACAATAAAAAACTATATTATACTGTAAAAAACAGTAAGCAAAGAAAAGTATTGATTGCGGAAAGTGGAGTAGGGTACTTAGAGTGCTAGGTATCATCACACGTTATTGGTATGTTACCTCAACGTCATCTCATCCCCTCCAAATAACACGTAAGTAACTAAAACACTCTTTCTCCTACAAGATACCCCACCAAATATACACACTCACAATATAATAATAATAATAATAATAATAATAATAATAATAATAATAATAATAAGAATGTGGGAGCCCAGTTAGTTTCTCGGCTCCCACTAATTTTTTGTAATTCCCTATGATTTTCTAATGAAGTGATGTTTTTATAAAATAATAATAATAATAATAATAATAATAATAATAATAATAATAGAAAAAATAATTTTTTTTTACATGAGTCATTGCATTGGCTGAAAACCAATGACACGAAGATCCGGTATCGTTGGCACACGAGAGTCACGAAAAAAATATGCATTTCACGTGTTAAAACACATAGCACCTTTGGTTGAATAAAAACAAGGATTTGGTAGGGCTCACACGTCACGGAATGTCAAAGCATATGACAACCCAAACCAACGGTGCGCCTGCTTTTTTATTTGTGGACACGAGTTTATTGCTCACTCAACTCAAAGTTCACTTTATGTTGTACCACATACAGTTAGGCAGCACCAAGAAAAACAAATGACGAAACCATCACTACTAAATGGCTGTCACTTTTTATTTGGGGTCCGTCACGATAGGGTCGAGAGCAGTCACAAGAATATCTGATTAAGTCGTGTACATCTGAGTTAAAGAAACTCATCTGTGTACCATTTAAGTGACAAATGTCTTGAGGGTTTATATGATTGCCATGCTTAATTATGTGTGTAATGAGGATCTTCATACACTTGACAAGATTAATGAAAATTTTGAGAAGAGATAAATCATGCAATCTATGTGTCCAACACTAACTAGATTAGACACAATAGTAATCCTATAATTTAGGCATGCAAATCATTTCGTAAATTTAAAATGAAAAAGCTAAAAAGAGTTCATTTTTAGAGTTTATGAGCCTCATAAGTTTTAAGAGTGAGTTACTTTTCTCATAAGTTCGTCACTTTTGGTTTTTCAATAAGTTTTTGAGAGTGAGCATTCTTATTTGGTTTTTCAATAAGTTAACCTTTTGAGGTATACAAATCATTTTGGTTTTGGTCGGTTCGGGTCGGTATTAACATTAACGACCTTGAACCCCTAAGCTATTTATATTTCGACGGTTTTTGTTTTCATAATACGTGCTATTGTGCTAATGTAATAACTTAATGATATTTGCAAATTTATGTTAAATCTTCAACTTAACAATATTTTTGTTCTCGCTCTTTTTCAGCTGTGGTTGGCAACAATTTCATAGCAAAAGGAATAACTTTCGAGAACTACGCGGGAACCGCAAAACGCCAAGCCGTAGCCTTACGAGCCACTTCCGATTTTTCAGTCTTCTACAAGTGCAGTTTTATCGCGTACCAAGACACTCTATATGTCCACACCTTCCGCCAATTCTTTCGAGAATGTGACATTTATGGCACAATAGACTTCATATTTGGTAACGCAGCTGTAGTTTTCCAAAAATCAAATCTATACGCCCGTCAACCAGACCTAAACCAAAAAAACCTATTCACCGCACAAGGACGCGATGATCCTAATCAAAACACGGGTATTTCACTCATAGAATGCAAGCTAGCAGCCGGGTCAGAGTTGATACCAAACCAAACAATGTTCAAGTCGTATTTAGGCAGACCGTGGAAACAATATTCTAGAACGGTTATTATGAAGTCGTATATTGGTGACTTAATTGATCCTAAGGGCTGGTTAGAGTGGTCAGGTGATTTTGCATTGAGTACGCTTTATTATGGCGAATACTTAAATCGGGGACCGGGTTCTAGTACGAGTGGACGGGTAACTTGGCCCGGGTATAAGGTTATTATGAATGAGACCGAGGCCGGGCTGTTTACCGTTGGTAATTTTATTCAAGGTGGTATGTGGTTAAATGATACAGGAGTTCCTTATTATACCGGATTGAGTTGAGAAACATAATATGAAAAGAGAGATTGTTTTTGTTAAGTTTCGGATAATTTGTGCTCGAATTTGTGATTAAAGTCATGAGTTTGAAATGTAGTAGTATTGTTATTGCTATTGCTATTAGATATATAGAGCAATTAAACTTTGCTTCTTTCGTAATTCAGGAAATTCGAAAGAGCTTGAAGAAAGTCATATTTGGTTATCACACATAATTATAAAAGCTTTTATAAGCACGAGACTTCATAAGCTCAAGCCAGTTAAAACGAGTTTATAAGGGCTTATAATTAGTCAAATGAGTCAAATACCTTTAAAAATATAGTGGATCATCTTGAGAATATATATGAATTTAATTTGATGTATTTTTATGCAATTTTGCATTAATAAGTTGCAAAAACGTAAGAAAACGATTGTTCTACCCTCATGTGCATGGCACATGTGGGAAGTTAACGGAGAAAGCTAACGATCGTTAGAGATAGGGACTGATGGTGTTATCAAACTTCATTATAAGGACTCATGACGCAAAAATAAAAACAAAGGGAGTTGCGGTGTTATTTTGGGCAAACGTAATTTACTCTTATAAAAATATAAGCTTCAACTTCCAACTTATAATATAAGGTTCAGCTTCAGCTCCAACCTATTTCGCCAAACATACTCAAGCTTAATATATAAATAGCATTTGCGTTTTAAAATTATATATTTGATTATTACATTTTCAGATTATATATTATCTGTTAATTAATCAAATTACTATCTTCTAGGGCTTCTGGGCTTGTAACCTTTTTAATACAAAAGTCTTTCTCACAAAGGTTAATTAAGCTTGTTATGGGCCTAGAAACAAAATAAAATTTGAACTTGTTCTATACTTCTGTTAGATATTGGGTTTAAAGTTATTGGGTTGGGCCCTTTAAAAAAGCAGGATGTCTTGGACTAATAGGTTGGTATGTTACATGTGATGTAAGTATGCAACTCTTATGTGAAAATATCTTCAAACATATGTTGTTTTGATTTATTATTTAGCAAGTGTATATATAAACGAAAATGAGTTTAAAGTTGTTCATGGTTTAGTTTTTGACATCGTGTCTTGTTTATTACGTAACAAGATGTAAGCTCGTGGCAACATGGTGCATTGGTAGGCTACCTGAAAGCACATTTTGTCGACTTATCGTATGTGAGGCACAAACACATGAAGTTGCCCCATATATAAATATTTTGTTAGTTTCTTTGAATGAAAGTATTATGAACACTACCTTGTATATTTTCTAGTACAATTATACAAGATGATAGAAATTACATGTGATTATGCTAATTTGGATTTTAGAAACATTGCCACGAATCACGATTAATTCTATTAACCAAACAACCCAAGTATAATTTTGTCTATATCAAGTCACAACCATGATAAATGAGGTAAAGAATAACAAATACATATGTACCGATATTCATGCATGTGTAGAGAGGATTCAGTGATAAGAAAACTTAAAATGAGAAGGATAAGAAGTAACTATAACCACACTTTTGAGTTGTATCGACTTGAATTAGATGCATCTCAATGCATTTAGATGCATTGCGTATCATTTCGAAAGTGACTTTGAATTGAAAAAGACACAAAGTAGCACTAGAACCACATTTGGTATATGTAGATGACGAAACATGAATAGGTTCATCTAATTTGATGAAATGAATCTAATATATGTATATGCATATAATTTTTTGCTAAAAAAACATTATGAATTTATGATGCATCTAAATGAATAGAGACGCATCTGATTCAAGTTGATGTATCTCAGATATATGGTTATAATTACTTCTTGTCCTTCTGATTTGATCTTAACTCCGTGTAAGACATGCTCCAACATTGTGGGAACATAACGCATGATTATTTTGAGTGGAATAATTCGAGCTTCTTTCTATGCATTATGTATTGTTATCTCTGCAAAAAGGTGAAAAGTATGGTGTTATTATAATTCATATATCCATGTGGATTTAGGCTATATTGACCCAATCCCATGTGGCTTAGCAAGCACCAAGTCCCATTAACCATGTGAAATTTTTATAAAGCAGCAAGGCTCCATGCATGCAACTCATCAAATATTTCTTGACTTCTAATATCTTAAAGGCTAGCCCATATGTTTAATTTAAACAGTCGTAAAACACATTGTCTCTTGTTAATAACGCCTTCGAGCTTACAGGTTAATAAGGATAGATTTCCTTTTGAAAATTCTTTCACGCATTTAAGATACTTACGTTGACAGGTAAAGTTGTAAATGTGTGATGTAACATGACAAGTAATTGAACATGATAAAGTTCAAGCATTGAAGATGAGATAACGGGTTCTCAAGGGACTTCCTTTTGGATCACATTTATTTAAGATGTGCACACTAAATGAGGACGTTCTCGGTTGATACCCCACCTTCGAAAAACTCATGGGCTTATTGGAGAGATTTTGTGAATAAAAGGTCAAATATTCGAATCTTGGCTCGTGCTCACTCCAGTTGATGCCCAACTGAGCCAGGAGAGTTGCCAGAGCTACTTCTTGTGGGGTGGACAATAACTGGTGCAAAAAAACATGAGAGTCAAGGTTTTTCAGCCATCTCACACCTTTTTGTGAAAGTGTGGTGAAAGATTTTCTCTTATCTCATCAACTCCACATCATCTTTTTCTCTATCCTTAACATTTGCATCATTTTCTCTATTTTCATCATTTTCCCTTAACCATTGCATCATTTTCTCTATTTTCAATTAAGTTTTTCTTAGTTTTTATCATTTAAAAATATCTCTAGTACACATACTCGCTACACAATACACACAAAATAAATAAAATATCAGTTCTTTTTCTTGGAGTATAGTCCCACTCCAAAGTCACTTTCACATTTTATTGTAGTTATGGTTGGAAGTGGGCTTCCCTAAGGGAAATGGGCCTTTCTTTGCCTTTCCTGCGAGTGCACCTTCTACCCTAACACACACCAATAATGTACATGCATGACTAGTCAATTGCCTTGTAGTACTATGACCATATGATCATGGTTAAAAAACAAAACTACATACAACTATTAGATAGACAGGCACAATATCTTTTACAATGCTTGCAAGAAACCATCACTAAGCATCTTGTTTTACAAATTTGTGCATTGTTCCAATGTTGATGGATGCCAAGATCATATGCATGTTGGTGAAAACAAAAGGAAAGACATATTACTTGTTTATAAAAATGTAGCTATAAATTTATATGAAAATGGTAGAAAGATAAGATGATTGAAGCAGAGAATAGCACATGGTATCTTCATATGTTCCCCATTCCTTTTCCTGATACCATACTTCCCATCTTTTCATGACAATTGTCATTCTTTTATCTATTCATTCGATGCTTTTCTTCTACTCATATGTTTTTTAATGTGAAATCTTTGTCCATTAGACCACTTCCAATAGTTTTATATTGCAAGTTCATGATTCGACATGGTGTTTAACTCGAGGGACGGACGGACAGGGATGGAGCTAGGGGTGCCCGCGGGTGCACGTGCACCCCATAGATTTTTTTGATATAATGTTAATTTTTAAAAAAATTATAGATTTTTTAAATGTATTTTAAATTCACCCGAAGCATCAAAATGTGTCTCTAGTATTATTATTTGGTATATTTACAATTAAAAAAATAAATATAAAATTTTGTAAAATCCCAATTATGACAAAAGCTCAAAGATAAAACAAGTTTGATAAATTAAAGCACAAGCCCAATTGCCCAAAGATGAAAAGGTTTATTAATTAAACAAGTTTATTCATAATACTAACAATTTGCAAAATCCACAATTGAACCGAAAGTCACCACCAATATGAAACAGGTTCGTAACTCGATTCTCGAAGTCGTAACATATATCTTTTCATTTGTTTTATTATATCTTTTAATGTTTTCCCTATTTTGATTTGTTGTTTGAAATTAATAGTCTATTCATTTGGTATATCAAGTCATTCTTTGGTCTTTCTTGCACTAGTTAAAAGCGTTTATGAAATTGTGGTAAACATGATATTGAGATGGTAAATATGGCTGACTTTCATTCAAGAGGCCGAAAGGATAGAATTACAAACCAACATCATTTCGAGGTTGATATATTCAACACTGTTATGGATATGCAAATTCAAGAGTTTGGAGATCATTTTAGTGAGGGAAGAACTGATTTACTTGATTGTATGGCGGCGTTGAGTCCACATGATTTATTTTCAGAATTTAGTATATCAAAGTTAGTGAAACTCAGTGAGATGTATCCGCGTGATTTTACTTATAAGGAAAGGTTAAGCCTTCCTACGAAACTTGGAGTCTATTATCAGATCATGCGTAATGATAATGATTTCGCTAACTTGGATAGTATTGCCAAACTTGCAAAGAAGATGGTGGATAAGAAAAAACATACATCTCATCATTTGGTTTATTGGTTGTTGAAGTTGGCTTTAGTCTTGCATGTTGCTACCGCTACGGTTGAAAGATGTTTTTCTCAAATGAAGCTCAGTAAAACTGATTTGCGTAATCGGATGGGTGATTTATTTTAACGGCGCTTTAACTTGTGCTATAGAGAAAGAAGAACTTATTAATGTTAAAAATGAGGGTGTACGTAAGCGTTTTTTTTTTTTTTTTTTTTTTTTTTTTTTTTTTTTTTTGGGAGATCGTTGAATCACTAATTAGAAGGTAATATGTTCATTTATTTATCGTTTTAATCAAATCTTCGTTCTAATCCACTTTTTAACTCTATTATATTATAGTTCAAAAAAATTTGTGCACCCGGTCATATTTGTAATTGTGTCTGGCTCCGTCCCTGCGGACGGACTCACATGAGAGACGGATGTGACACGGGTTATACTTGATTTAGATTTTAGATCACTGAAAATAAAATATGTTTTTTCTAAACAATGCAATCTCTAATTTTACCTACTAATTTTTTTATAGAGGTAATTTTAGTACTCTTAATCTTACAAACGTTATGTAACACCCTCTCAAAAATATTGTAAAAAGTCTTTAAGTCATCAACTTTTCCATTGCAGTGATTAGTTTATAAGACTAAAAGTAATAAGACACAAAAAAACCTTCCTCACAATGGCACATCAATGTCACATCAGCTTTCTCTTTCCTCAGACATCACCCAGACCAAACATAGACCAAACACTCGTAGTAAAGGAACCGCATACCCAACTAAAAACATATCCCACAAAATTAAATTAAACAAAAAACTACACACACAAACCAAACATTTTGTTGGGTCTAGTGATGGACCGAATAAATTTGGTGTCTGGAGGCAGGGACGGAACCAGGGGATGTCCCGGGGGGTCTCGGGACACCCATGAATTTTTGTCTCGTAGTGTTAATTTATTTAAAATATATATATATATATATTTTTATTTTTTATTTTTTTTTAAATGCACCTGATACTAAAAGGTTGTGCATATAGTCTTGTTTGATTTCTCATAAATGCAAATGTTGACTTTGTCTTCTGGTTCCGTCCCTGTCTGGAGGTGGACTCGTCCGGTGGGATACAAAGTAATAAAAAAGATGCGTTTAGTTGGGGGTGGACAACAAAGGCTCGTTAGTTGAGATAAAAGTAAGTTTATCCACTTAGTCTCATGCATATATTAACACCTATAAAATTTTGATTACTGCTAAGAAGAGTCCGGTTATTGGCTTTTAGAAGTTTATAATAGTGATTGGTGAAGTTTATAAGGGTTCAGGTCTATAACAATATATCATGGTAGTGCTATAAAATTGCGTAAGTTAATGCATGGGAGATATTCTTAGTAATGAAATATTATCCGAGCAAGTAAATAAGTGTGTATAAAACATGTTTTACCAAGAGATACTTGTAAGCAACAAATGGCCATACAATACTTAATCATATGCTGGAGATGTTCCTATTGAAACTTAAATCTACAACCCGGTTTATTAGTGGGTCATTTACTACTAAAACAAATGCCATTTGATGCATTGAAAGAGTGTTTTGTTAGAAGGCGTCATGTATAAGATATCATGAACACCATTGTAGCATTAGTTAGAGCACTTATGCTTGAGTCAATAGATTCAAGTTCAAGTCTTATCCTTGACATTTGCTTCAGATAGGTACTCGTCTTCGCAAAACCTATGGGCACACCGGAGAGACTTTGTGGAATAAGAGCTCAGGGGTCCGAGTCTTGACTCGTGCTCACTCCAGTTGGTGCCCCACTAGGCCAGAAGAGTTGCCGGAGCTATTTCTTATGAGGTGGAAAATGGCTGGTGCCAAAAACAGGAGTCAGAGTGTTCCCGCCAATGTACACCTTTTTGTGGAATAAGATATCATGAACAAGCCCGTTGTGACATGGAGTTTCAAGGGGTCTGCACACATAAAGTAAAAAGAACTTCAATTCACAAAAATAAAATTATAATTAAAAAAATAAAAAGTTGACTCAAGGTTTAAAAATTATGAAATATCAGCCAAACAGTAGGCTAAAACACCAAAATCTTAGCAATTCCAAATAATCAGGATCGGCTCTATCATAAAGCCACTAAAGCAATGACTTTAGGCCCCAAATGTTTTAAGGCCCCAAATTTCATGTTATATATAACCAAAATTTAGTTTACGGATAAAAATTTGTGAAATTCTCCCACTTAATCTCAACATTTTATGTAGAAATTGGAATAAAAGGTAGTTACAAAAGGTAACTTACAAATATGAGCATACAACAATATCTAATCACTTATCTATGCTATGTATAAATAAAGGAAAAAATTAAGAAAACTATATATGTAAATCAAGTAAAAAATTAAGAAAACTATATATGAAAATCATAAACTTTTATTATTATTTTCGTTTATAACCCATAATATATATGATTTTCATTCAGTTAATTCTTAAACTTTTATTATTTTTTGTTTATGACATGTAAACTTTTTTATTTTATTTTATTACTACAACTATCTACCGTTATAAAATCTTGTTGCTATGCACGGCGTCTAGTATTGTCATAAGGCCTCAAATTGAAAGCTCGCTTTAGGCCTCTTAAACCCTTGAGCCGCTGCTGCAAATCATGTTAAGACATTCTTCTTCGCAAATCGTAAGCTATGTTGGTTAAAGTTCACTTCTACTCTCATGTATTCGTCATCCATTTTTTTTTTAAAGTTCTGATAGACATATATACTGTCATTAAGAACTTTTGTTCTGTAATATCACTTTATATATTTATATATGAATTTGGAAGCACCAATTAATATAGTTATGGCCGGGTCTTGTAATGTTGACAAGTAATAGTTTTTTCTTGGAGGCATTCATGGTGTGCTATTCTTCGGTACAAGCCAATATATTATCGTGGAAGTTGTTTCTTAATAAACATGTGATATCTTAATATATATACTTTCATTGATTTTCATTCTAAGAGAGCACAAGGTATGAGGTGCCATTGGTAAGCCATTTGTATACCAACCTTACTGGCTAACATGTCAAACTTGTGCCAAATGCACCATTTTGTGTTTTGAGCCAATGCACTAACTCAAGCCAAATGCATCTTTGTGTGTGTGTGTGTTTTGTTTTTATTTGTATTGTGAGTGAGTGGTATATTTGGTGGAGTATTTTGCGGGACCTACCGGTGATGTTAGTGATGTGTTATGAGGGAGGGCGCTGAGATGGCATACCAATAACGTGTTATTGGGTCTTTGCATACCTTGTGCTCTAAGATGGTGAGATCTTCGTTTAAACAACCAAAGTGGCAAAGCAATATAATGGTTAGACACTTGATGTCCTTATGAAATATGCATGGTATTTTAATAGATAAACATTTGTTCGCGGCCAGAGATACATCACGGAGATAACGATGTCAGACCACATACAACTTTACTCAAAGACTCGCGTTCTCCAAATAACCCATATGATATGATCTTGATTTAGTTTACCTATCGGAAAACAATGATTATTTACTTGTCAAATTAGTTGTAGTTAAGGAGTCAAATGGTGGTGTGATCGGACACCACATCAGCATCAAGTGCTTTCACTGCTAAATCAACCATTAAACCTCCGTAGTAGTTAACATTAAACCCACCACTCATATCTCATTTAAATACAAATAACATCACAACACACTATCCTTCTTTCTCATTCGGTTGTCGGGACAACTAAACCAACACCAAAAACCACTCACCATGTGTAGTGGTCGTGATGGTGTTTTAAGGCTTCATGTATGGTCTTTGGTGATGACCCGTGGTGAAGTGCATCGTTACAACCAACCTCATGGGAAAAATTTCATACATTTATATAGTTAATGTCCATTGTTAGTTGATTAACTTAATTTATAAACAGATTGACATTATTTATAATGTTATATCGAATGTAGTAATATTTTTTCAGGAACACAAAATAATTGGATTATGGAGGAGCATCACATGTGGCCCTAGTCAAATAGATGAACCCCCTTTTGACAAGCATCCCTATATATCATATCTATGTGGGAAAGTGAGGTTATCCATGCTTGCACACTATGCTTGACCATGGCTATCCTGTTTTTGCGTAAGTTTCCTTGGATTCCACAAGGAGAGTTTGGACACAATTGTCTTTTCTCAATCTTTTAACTAGAAAAAATGCAGAAAGCAAAAAGTAGTTGATGTGTAAGTTTAGGTCATTTTGGTAACAAAATTGTGAAGTTTTTACAATGGGATGTGATATAGATACCCTCCTTATGTTGTCACATCATAGGGTTTTGGTCAAACCGTATAACCCACAATGCACACCGTACAAGCCCGCGATGCACCCAATCATTAGATACCCTCTCTATGGGAGGGTGTGGATAACTTGTCCCTTTTACAATTTTACATCTCAAAAACAAATCATTTTTGTTGAAAAAAATGTCCTTTGTCATATCGGTTTTTTTTTTTTTTTTTTTTTTTTTTTTTTTTTTCTCTCTCTCTCTCCTAAGACTATTTTGTGACCAGCTTAGTATAACAAGAAGATCGACACCACAAAAAACATAACTTACAAAAATACATTTTAAATAAACACTCACTCACACAAATAGGCACACAAGTCGGTCGACAAGGCGACCCTTTTCTTCATTTTGTCACCAACCGAGTATTTTTAATAAGGCCGACCGACTTAGACTAGTCTATTATGGGAGACCGACCGACATTTTCAATCTTATTACACTTAGCCTAAGAATTTCATGTCTGCAAAAAACACTTGTGTTGCAAGAGGCACAACATAAGCGTGCATGAACTTATGGGTCAGTAAACACAACACAATTTACTCGACTACTTTGAATTCGTAAAACCTTGTTTACCCGAACTTTCATTGGAATAATCTTATCTTGTCATGAACTCTGATGAATGTTAATAACGATAACAAGCTTAATAGTTTAATAATGTTTCTAAAAAAACTAATTTGCAAGTACAAGGAATGTTACAAATTTGGATGTTACAATTACATTTACACAGTACACATTAATCAGTTAACCAAATCATGACAAAAAAAATTCATGGACCCAATTAAAAGATTATTGCAATTAAATGAAACTTTATTAATCACTTATGTCCTTAATAGTGTTCTAAATTAAAAAACGACAACTTTATATCCCATCAAAAGATCACAACATTTTGGTTAACAATATAGAAATCGTTTTTTGGAACTTAATAATATAAGAAACAATTTATATATCGTTGATTTTTTATCGACGAAAAAAGGCAATAATTTAGTGTCGGTTTCTACCAGAAGAGAAGAGATCGACAATGCTAAAATGTAAATTTTGATCTTTTATGGTAAATGGGGTTTACTAGCGTATGATGAAAATGAAACTTTTAGTTCATTAAATCAGATTTTGTATGTAAAGAAAGAAAATTCTAAGTTTAACTCATGTTTATTAAATTTATTTTTTGGTCTTAAAAATAAACTATACGTTGATTATATGCACCCTATGTGTTCATTTTTCATTTAATGAAACCAATTCGAAAAGAAGTAACTAAAAAATCATAACTTTTTAAATATGGTATAACTAGTTACCAATTTAAAGATGATCAAAAATAGAAACAAATTCACTTGTATTCACATGTTGGATTTGCTGAGACATAAACCATTGGTTCATGAGATATGTCATGAGTCGTCCTAAGGGCTCTAGGTGTGGCAAAATCGTCTCTCGCCGTTGTCTTACCTAGCAGCCCGCCGTGGCTTGCAGCCACATCGACCCTTCTCGCCGTGGCTTGCTGTCGACAACCTCTTCGTGGTCACAACGAACCAAAGATCTGACAAAGAGTAGGCCCAAGTGTGAGTTTATTCATTTTAGTGTATGTTTGTGTGCGTTTGTAATTGTAGTGTGTGTTTGTACTATGTGTGAAGGGAGAAAGAAGAAGACGTTTTTTTTTTAAGTGAATAATAAAAGTAATGTGGTGAGGTCTAGGCAAATAGGTAACGTTTTACATTTTTTTTTTATATAACTTCTTTTTAAATATATTGTTTTGTATTTTTATTTTAATAAATAAATTTAGTTTATTTGAAAATTTGAAAAAAATAAAATTAATAAAGTTGTAGTGGTGGGCCCCAAATGAAGAGTTTGATGTTTTTTATGAGTGAGGGGGTTAATTGTGGTTAGTTGTGGAGGTTTGTTATGATGAGGTGGCGCTGACGTGGCGGTAATGAAGAGGTAAACCCTCTTCACCACACCTAGAGCTCTAATAATCTGTAAGCTCTACAGGCAGGTGGTGATGGTGTATCACCTTCATTTTTGTCACGCGTGAAGCCCATTAGCTCCACTTATTTCTCATGCTCGGTCCTTAGGCTTCCCACCGTTGACTAGAAATTATCGGTCAGTCGAGGCATACGACCGCCTTTAAAGTTGGTCGACACGAGTGTGGTTCTTTGGTCGTATATCGGTCGAGGGGAAGAAAAAAACAACATCGGTTGTTTTTTCAACCGATTTCAAACACTCCCATTTTCAAAAAATGTTACCGTTTAAGTATTAAAAAAAAAAAAAAAAAAAAAAAAAAAAAAAAAAAAAAAAAACAACTTTTTTTTTTTTTAATTTTTACTACTTTACATCCTATAAATACCAACCTCAAACACAATTCAACCTCAAACTTTTTCTCATCCATATTCACTTCCAACCTCAAACTACTTCTCATCCATATTCACCATGTCAAAGAAAAATACCGCACAATCAAAAAACCGACGATCTCGATTACCCCAAAATACACCGGATTTTAATTTCTCGCCGGAAAACAACTTTGAATTAACCGGCATAACACCACCACAAAATCGGGGTATTCGTTTACGTTCACCAACTTTTGAATATCAATCACAACTAGCACAACCCAATCAAAACCAAAAGCCGTTTTATGTTAATCGTCAATTTGTCCCATCGCAACGATCTAATACGGATTACCACCAAAAACCAAGTGGGTCGTCGTATCGTCCTAACATGGACTTCTTGTATCCTTCCCAACCGTATCACAATTATTCCTCGCTTCGTAGTACTAATCTTGAAATGGATTTGGAGGATTATATGCCTGAGTATGCGACCAAAAACTATCCGATTCAAGATGCTTCGATGGGCAAGGTTCGGGTCACGTTCGTACCACGATTCCATTCCTGTTGAAGACGATGACGATGCTGAAGAGACGTCACTCATCAAACCAAAGAATCCTTCAAGACAGGCTACAAAGGCGAAGGACAAAGGCAAAAAGCCTGAACCAACCAAGAAGGCCGAACCATGGACAAAGGCGGAATAGATCGCGCTTTATAGAGCTTGGGCTTTTGTGTCAGAAAACTCGGAGAGAGGAAATGCTAAGAATAGGCACCGCTTTTGCGAGGATGATAACGCTATACGCGTCGTTCGGGGTCAAAGGAACTTCCTTTTCGTCGAGCAAGTTTTTCAACACCCTAGGCAGTGAACCTAATCGTTGTAGTGTAGTATTAGGGTAAGCCACGGGTATTGATATCGTTCTATAGAGGAATAGGAATGCTAGTGAGAAGTTACTACGCTAAGGTTGGGGTTGAGGAAGATTATTTTTTATCTTTTTATGTTTTTTTAGGAAATCGAAAGGTACGAATCTCGGGGTTTGGATTTGGGGGTTGGTATTTCTACCGATTACTTCTACTTATCTAATTTTCTAAACTAAGGTGTATGTAGTCTATGTCTATTGTTGTGTGCTCGTATGATGATTAAAAATGTATTTGCTTAGGCTTTATTACTCCCTAGTTATCTCCTATTGGTGGTTGAATTGTCACGTCCTTATTCTTAATTGCGTTGTGTCTCTAAGGTCGTAGGGTATGCGTTTATCCCTAACTCTTTAAAGCTACCAAAGGTTAATAACTACAAAATCTCTAGGATTCATAAACTTTAACTCTAAAGTATTCTTTGAATGACTTGCCTACAATTACTCTAGGCGATTATAAACTAAGGTTCATCAAAGATTAATCAAGCATTACAAACACAACAAATGACATATCGCAATACTAGGTCAATCACAACTAAGATAAGAGACAACCAATCAATATTCAATAACTAAGTTTCATATTACCTAAACAAACACACAAGTAAATTAGTCGGACATGGGGAACATGCAAGCATACACACAATCAAAGGAAGACATAATTAAATTAATGAAGTAAAACACTTATTTTGATGTAAGATATGGTATGGAACCCTAAAATACTGTACAAGACAGCCTTGGTTCGGTTTAAATTTTTACTCCAAAAGACTACACACTGAAAACTAAAAAAATCGGATTCTATATATAACATTACACATGCGACGGCGTCACCCTTTAATTTGTGACGCCGTCGGGTCGCCGTTATTAGGGTTTCGTCTTGGCCACGTTAGTCTTGCGACGACGTCACCTTATGCTTGTGACGCCGTCCCCTTCAGTCTCTGACGTCGTCTGGATTAAATCTAGGTCGTCTGAGTTGCGACACCCTACTCTTTTAAAACCTGAAGCCGTCACTTGTAAACGAGCAATTTGGCTACTGAGTCGTCACAAAATTTGTCCGACGGCGTCTCTGATAGTGCCTGACGCCGTCACTTGCAAACCCTGACGCCGTCCCTTTCAGTTCCAGCAGCCTGAGTGTCTCGATTATTGACTTTGGCCATTTTCTTCGTAAATTCGCGCCTTTTCGTCCGAATAAGTGTCATTCCAGCATTTTGCCTTCAAGATACCTAAAAAGTGAAAAGAAACGATATTAAGTAATAACGGATACAAAAGTGATCAAATAAGGGCTTAAACGACCCCTAAAAAATGTACATTTTAAAACCTTATCAAATATCCCTACACTTGGTATTTGCTTGTCCTCAAGCAAATGTGCTTTTAGCCAATTAATTTATAAGTTAGAGGTCATGAATCATTAGTTTAGAACGATTCACAACACATATAAGCCCCGCAAAAGTCATAACAAGCACGGAAATTACATACTAGCACCTCACATGGGGTGTTTGGATACTCACATCTCTCGGGTGTATATGAAATATAACAAGTTGGAAATGGAAGATAAACACTCATTAACCGGTCCTAGTACATAGATTACCATAGGCTTGAGACTAGATTAAACCTCCATCGCTTTGGCGTAAGCACCTAGGAAAGACTATCCAAGAGGTATTTTAAAGGGTTGTAATGATAGGCTTACGGTAGGGAAACAAAGGGTTTGGTGGGATAGGCTATTTAGTGGTGGCAAGTCAAAAATCTTTATGTTACAAGCATGCGAAGAATGACGTTGCTAAGCCAAGACTCGACACTCAAAACTTTAGATAACTGAAACAAACAAACATAAATTAAAGATAGATGTAGGACGGTAGCCCGTATGTTTTTTTTTTTTTTTTTTTTTTTTCATACACTTTTACTCTACCATCCTCTACGATAACATCAAATGATAGGGATTTATAGGCACATCCCTACACTTGAGTTTTTATTATTCTAACACTAATTTGACCCGAATTGAAAAGATCAAAACACTTGGAGTACATTATTACGCAAATAAATGGAATTTGAATTTAACGTTCCCTTCCCGTCATTTCATAAACTTTAACTTTTCCCATGAGTCCCAATCGTCCCAAAACTGTGTACAATAGCAACTTATGCAAGCAACAAGATAATTGAACTAAGGGTTAAGTGTGATAACAATAATGCACTAAAAGTGAGTGCATACAAGGTAGGCTAAGGCGATTTGGGTGTACATTTGGGGGTGGATTGTAAACAATGCTCTTCATTGATATTCTGGAAAACCGAAACATCAATAGAACCGCGAAAAGGATAGGCTCTGAGGGGTTAACTAGGGGTATCGTGTACTAAAGATGAGTACAACGCAAGGGTGTGGGGGATTTACTCAACCGATGTGGAAGAAGTAATTATATTACGGGTATCAAACAAGGGTTATCATAATGCCTCTTATCATTTAGTTATTCCTAACTACACAAGTGTAGTCTTACTAGCGATCTCGGGATGCATCACAAAACAAGTTCTAGAATCTATTATACTACTGGTTCACACTCTAAGCATTAAAGATGAATGCTTTAATTCCTACTAATCTAAGGGCGATCCTCACATTTTGGGTGGAATTTAAGTGGTAAAGGGTTTTTTGTGCTAGTCATATAATTTCCTATCCGTGAGACACTTTATTAAGAATAATGGCCCACTCCTATATGTCATGAAAAATTTTAAATTTGGTGCCAAAGTTACCCTAACCGATATTTCTCATGGTTTATTACACAAGTTCAATTGGACAAAGCAAATAATCAAGGATAAGCATAGTTTCAAAGTTCCCGTTTTATTTTCCCTCCTTATACTTAAACTGAACATTGTCCCCAATGTTCCCCGAAAGTATCAAAGTTGTGATAATGGAAGGTAATAAAAGACGAAAGAAACTAATACTCCCCTGATTAGCTCGGTAGGATCCGTGTGAAGTGGTGGTTACATCTTTCTTCAAGAAGAATGTTTGCGTGAAAAGCTCCTTCTCATCTTATGTATCTTCTTCTTGGTAAATTAAACCTGCACACTTGAAGAAAACAAACGAAACCTTCGCGTAAAATCGGCTGTAATAATATATATAAGACTCTACTAAACTAGGATATAATGCTTGTGGAATGGATGTTTACAGATTTTCTGGAAAATTAAGACCTGGAAAATTCCAAAAATTTATAAGTAGCTCAGAAAACGAGAAAAAGTAATCAGTTGTTTCTGCTCCTTCCTGACGCCGTCAGGTTGCGATCCTGACGCCGTCAGGTTATCCTGACAGAAACTGGTCTGCGATTTTCTGGATAATTTACATCTTTATAATCTGGAAAAATTTCCTGCAAAACATCCATTATAACTCGATACAAGCATTTGACTCGAACAAACACACATGTATATCTTTTAATTAATTGAAATTCTCATGTTTACGTTTCTTTTGAAAACGTGTGTAATCCTCCCTACACTTATCCCTTATGTAAAATACCTTTATATGTAATTAAGACGAGGTTAAAGACAAAATAAAGCATTTTTACAAATTTAAACATGAGAATAAACAATCAATAAAAGATATACGACACAAACAAGCAAACAATTAAGCATGGGTTGCCTCCCACGAAGCGCTTTTCTTTATTTATGAGTCTTGTAGCTAGACTCGAAGTCGTGCCCCTACGTACCGATATAAGTAAGCCTATCCTATAGAATGTCATAAGGATCAAACTTATCATTTAAGTTCCTAGTAGTACGTTTGGTTCGATATGCCTTTTCAAATTTCTCTCCATCGGGGTCATAGATTGTTATCCTAATGTGCCACTCTCCATTACCATCACTAGGCGGTCTATCCCAATCCCACTTATGTTTAGGCTTATCGCTCTAAACTTTCCACTTATTCATGACAAGGTTGACGGGCAAGCTTCTTAGGAACTCGGTCATCTTCCTAAATACTAAGGCGTCCTCGTACGGGTTCACTTCCATGTCCCTAGCCATTTCTTTTTCATTGAAAGTTGCTTTACTAGCAAAGGCTTCATCTAGGTAAAAAGGTCGTTGGGGACGTATTAAGTTCTTATCAATCCAAGGTCCGTATCTAGATGGTGCTCTATCCAACCTAATCTCATGGGGGATTTCCTCTTCTTTGTAGTAAGTATGCTTTTTGACATCATAAATTGACCTAGCACTCCCTTCCCCTACCACTATTTGGACATCCTACAATCAATGATGGCACTAGCGGTAGCTAAGAATCCTCTTCCTACTAGCAATGGGCATGCCGGGTCCTTATTCATTTCTAGCACATGGAAATCCGCCAAAAGAGTCAACTCTCCTACGTGTACTACCATGTCTTTTATTATCCCTACCGGATATGCAATACTACCGTCCACTAGACCTAAGGTGGTTTCCGTTGGTTCTATCTTACCTAAGTTAAGGCTTCTATGGAGGGACAAAGGAACAAGATTGATGCATGATCCTAAATCGGCTAGAGCATCGAGAGGGTTGGAAGTTCCAAGCCTACACGGAAGAGTAAATAGCACGGGATCGTCTAACTTCTTAGGTAGATTATTTTGCACAAAAGCGAACCCATGTTTTCCAAGTCTAAGTTCTAGCTCATATTTTTCTTTTAAAGCATTATAATAAGGTGCATGAGCTAAGACTTCAAGAACCGATTTTTCTTGATGGAGTTCCTTGTACTCCTCCTCTAGATTAGGTTTGGGTTCTTGGTTGACGGGTTTCTCAAGAGTAGGTTCTACCAATGGTGCGGGACCTTGGTACCTCATTTTGGATTGCTTGAAACTCTTGTTGATAGCATTTACCGAGTGAACCGTTGGGTGTGAGGGGCATGGATGTGCACTCTACCATGGTGAACAAGAACATGAAGTCGATGAAATTGAACTAACTTTTAGGTTCTTTATAGTATCACTTGGGAGTGCTCAAATTTCCCGGTCATTAAAGGCTTTTAAGAGGGCATCAAGCTTGTTTGTCATCTCGCCTTGTCGTCGCTTAAAATCGGCTTCAAGATTAGTTAATCGAGTTTCTTGATATGACATGAATCTAGATGCAATTGCCTCAAGACTAGTGGGGTTCCTGGTGTTTGGAGGGTTGAACCTATTAGGTGGACTAGATGAGCTTTGGGGTGTGCTTGAATTTTGGTTCCACTTAAGGTTAGGGTGATTTCTCCATGAGGGGTTGTAAGAGTTTCCTAAGTTGTTTTGTTCGGGCTTGACAGTGTACTACTTCTCTCCCGCCCCGTCGGTACGCGTGGAGGCGTAGTCTGCAAAAGCTTTTTCGAGGAGTCTTGTGCAATCACGAGTGTCATGGGGACCATTACATAACTCAAAAGGTAGAGTGATTTTATTCACTTGATGTGAAGACTTAGGATTCTCGTAGGAGCTCATTAGGAATTTAACTTGATCTTCAAGCTTGAGCATCCTACGGTCGGAAGATTGTGAGTCAATGGGAGGCAAAGAGATTGCCTTAACGGTTTTGGGCAACTCACGGAGGTCATTCCAAGTTTCGTTGTCATAGAGAGCAAGGTCCTCTATTATACCCCATAATTCTTCCGCGGTGAGATCACTAAGTTTTCCACCAGCCGCTTGGTCAATGGATCGCTTGGTGGGGAAGTTGACATGATCATAGAAGAGTTGGACTTGAAGCCAAAGATCAATGCGTGATGAGGGACTCTATGAAGTAAGTCCTTGAATCGAGTCCATGCTTCGTAGAGAGATTCACCTTGACGTTGTTGGAACATCAAGATATCATTCCTAAGCTTAGTGGTTCTCCCCGGTGGGAAAAATTGAGCAAGGAAGCGAGAGGTGAGATCATCCCAACTTGAGATGGAGCCGGCGGGAAGTCGCTCAATCCAATTACTAGCTTGGTCCCGTAGAGAGAATTGGAAGAGACGCAGACGCGTGATCTCCCAAGTAGTAGCATCAAGGTCGATGGAATCGACAATTTTAAGGAAATCCTTAAGATGCTGATTAGGATCTTCGGAACGAAGTCCATGGAATGCACATCTGTTTTGCACCAACCGGATGGTGTCGGATCGCAGGGCCGTAGTTTGGGCTTGGTCGGGAAGCTCAATGGTGTTCCTATAGCCTAGGTGGCTTGGTCTCGCGTATTCACCAAGAGTACGGCCTCTTGGCGGGTCATTTGGTGGTGGGTTGATGAATGGTGGTAGGTTATCACCTTCCATGATGAAAAGTGATGGGGTTACTAACAAAGGTCACGGAGAAGGGGGATAGACTACGAGGAAGCTAAAAATGGAAAAAAAGTTTACTTGATAGGAATCAAGCAAAGAAACCTAAACGAGGTGGACTCCTAACTAGCTATTCTATTCCCCGGCAGCGGCGCCAAAAACTTGATAACTCTACACGCGTCGTTCGGGGTCAAAGGAACTTCCTTTTCGTCGAGCAAGTTTTTCAAAACCCTAGGCAGTGAACCTGATCGTTGTACGCTAAGGTTGGGGTTGAGGAAGTTACTACGCTAAGGTTGGGGTTGAGGAAGATTATTTTTTATCTTTTTATGTTTTTTTAGGAAATGGAAAGGTACGAATCTTGGGGTTTGGATTTGGGGGTTGGTATTTCTACCGATTACTTCTACTTATCTAATTTTCTAAACTAAGGTGTATGTAGTCTATGTCTATTGTTGTGTGCTCGTATGATAGTTAAAAATGTATTTGCTTAGGCTTTATTACTCCCTAGTTATCTCCTATTGGTGGTTGAATTGTCACGTCTTTATTCTTAATTGCGTTGTGTCTCTAAGGTCGTAGGGTATGCGTTTATCCCTAACTCTTTGAAGCTACCAAAGGTTAATGACTACAAAATCTCTAGGATTCATAAACTTTAACTCTAAGGTATTCTTTGAATGACTTGCCTACAATTACTCTAGGCGATTATAAACTAAGGTTCATCAAAGATTAATCAAGCATTACAAACACAACGAATGACCTATCGCAATACTAGGTCAATCACAATTAAGATAAGAGACAACCAATCAATATTCAATAACTAAGTTTCATATTACCTAAACAAGCACACAAGTAAATTAGCCGGACATGGGGAACATGCAAACATACATACAATCAAAGGAAGACATAATTAAATTAATGAATTAAAACACTTATCTTGATGTAAGATAGGGTATGGAACCCTAAAATACTGTACAAGACAGTCTTGGTTCGGTTTAGGTTTTTACTCCAAAAGACTACACACTGAAAACTAAAAAATTCGGATTCTATATATAAGATACACATGCGACGACGTCACCCTTTAATTTGTGACGCCGTCGGGTCGCCGTTATTAGGGTTTCGTCTTAGCCACGTTAGTCTTGCGACGACGTCACCTTATGCTTGTGACGCCGTCCCCTTCAGTCTCTGACGTCGTCTGGATCAAATCTAGGCCGTCTGAGTTGCGACGCCCTACTCTTTTAAAACCTGAAGTCGTCACTTGTAAATGAGCAATTTGGCTACTGAGTCGTCATAAAATTTGTCCGACGGCGTCTCTGATAGTGCCTGACGCCGTCACTTGCAAACCCTGACGCCATCCCTTTCAGTTCCAGCAGCCTGAGTGTCTCGATTCTTGACTTTGGCCATTTTCTTCGTATAATCGCGCCTTTTCGTCCGAATAAGTGTCATTCGAGCATTTTGCCTTCAAGATACCTAAAAAGTGAAAAGGAACGATATTAAGTAATAACGGATGCAAAAGTGATCAAATAAGGGCTTAAACGACCCCTAAAAAATGTACATTTTAAAACCTTATCAGAGGAGGTGATATTGTATTTTGAAAAGGAAACTGGCTCAGAAAGAACCTACGACTCCATCAAGACCAAATGGAAGAATAAGATTCGTAATAGGGTTGGGAAGTTTTGTGCTATTATGGATAATATCAAGAAAAATCATGGAAGTGGTGAGAATGATGGAGACGACAAACACAAGCTCTTAGAGAATACCGTATGATGTACGCTCATGATTTTACCTTGGAGGAGTGTTAGCAAATTTTGAGGACTCATGATGCTTGAAAGAATTGTGAGATGTCGGCTTTCAAAACCAATAGTCGGAAGAAATCAAAGGGTTCTACAACTACCTCAGGGTCAACCCAAGGTCCTTTGCATTTCCAAGACGTTGATGATTCTGATGATGAGGAAGAGACTAGAGAATTACAACCATAAGGTGGTGACGTAGCAAGGAAGAAATCATCCTCCTCCTCTCATGATCAACCATCAGAATCATTTATTGGTTCGTTAGCCAAAACCTTCTTCAAATTCAAGCCGTCAAAAGCGAAAAAAGCTAAGGGTACAAAAGATGCGTACATAAAGTTGAGGGAAAAAGAGCTGGAGATGAAAAGAGAGAAAATTGAGCTCCAAAAACAGACGATGGCATTCATGGCCCAATCAAAACGAGAGACCGACTTAATTTTCTACATTACCCCAATCGACCAAAATTTGCCCCCACGACAACTAGCTGAACTGATGGAAATTAAGGAAACAATCAAGGCACGCTACAACTTAGATTATTAGTTTAAGTTTGTGAGTTAGGATCAAATAAGAAGATTACTTAAAATAAGAAGGAATAAAAAGAACTATAACCGCAAATCCGAGATGCATCGATCTAAATTAGATGCATCCCTATAATCTTAGATGCATTATAACGCACAATAATGTGTTTTCTAGCTTTTAATTAGATGCATATAGGTATATTAGATGCATTTCATGATTTCTCTTGTTTTTTGTTCCCCTGCACGTGCCAAATCATGAAAATCAATTTGCACCATCTATACATCAAATTAATTTTCGAAACTCAAGATGTTACATCTATATGAATAGAAATGCATATAATGCAAGTCATTGCATCTCAAATGCATGGTTTTGGTCACTTTTCACCACTTCTTATTTTAGTTTACTTCTCACTGGATCCCTACTCTAAGTTTGTAATGTTTATTTGAATTTAGTATAGTAATGTTTTTAATTTTAATGAATTTAAATTTGTTGTTTAAAATGTTTGAATTAAAAAAAAAAAAAAAAAAAAAAAAGTCGTTCATCGACTGTGGCAACTTGATCGTGTCTGATCGCCGGAGAGAGAAAGCTGATATAGCAGCCGGTGACCTAGGTCACGACTGTGGGTAACCTTAGTTTTGTGCAATGATTTGGTTGTGCAAATCATCAAACAGTTTGACATTTTTTTCTCTATTTTCTTTTGTATATTTTTATAAAGTGGAGTCTTTTTATGTTTTTAGTTTAGTGGTCATTACTACACCTGTTTGGTGGTGAGTTTGTTTGTGTGCTAAATGGTGATGTGATACTAATATTTAGATGATGAGTTTGGCGACCAGACCATTACTACCGGCCTAAGGACAAAATTTCAATTTATAATAAAATGATTATCGATTCCATTATTGACGTAAAAACTAAGGAGGTGTTTGGTTTGTATTGAGAATCACTATGGGTATGCTAATTGGAATAGGTTTTGAAACCCACTATCTTTGGTAGGTTTACAAAATGACTAATTATAATGGTTAAATTCCCGTTTTCAACTACTAAACTCACTGACCAAACAATTAAATGAGAATGAAAGTCATTTTATTATAGCTATATCTTCAAACCACACACCCCAAAGCTCGTAAATAGAACATAAAACAATTATTATCCTGATACACTAGTCGTTACAATACTAGTTCATTCCGGCTAATCGACTAAAAATAAAAATATATGACAGGTTTTGGTGCATGTCTTATATTTCGCAAAAGTATTTTCAAAAAAAAAAAAAAAAAAAAAAAAAAAAAAAAAAAAAGAAAAGGCACGCAGCAATAACCATATAACATGTTATAGGTGCTAAAATGGCACATGTGGTGTCACTATACTTGTTATACTGCACCACGGGCTTTGTGTTATAAATTCACGTGTGTATCATCGTAATATAAATTCACCCATTTTCTACATTGCGAGATTATTTCAAAATCGAAAATCTCGCATGTCCGAAATTCGGAATTGGCCACACATAAGCTAGCTCGAGTTTTGCTCATTACATTTCTCTTGTTCTTTTCTATATATCGAAACTTATAAAAATGTGTTAAAATTTCCAACTAATACAAACCGGAGTCGGGTTTAAATGGTTTAAATTGCTTTCAAAACAGAATAGACGTTCATAAAATTACGTATTTCCAAAGCATGGTTTCAACCAACTATTTCAAAATTACGCTTTGTTTCTTTGAAAACATGGATATATATATTTAAGTAAAAGGCAAAAATTGTCAATGCGATTTGGACACATCGCAAGCACAGTCTTTATCGTTTTGATATTGCACGAGTAATTCATGTTTAGAACTTTGGTGTGCAATTATCGTCTCTGATAAAGAGTGCGAATGCACCTTTAAAGTCGTATTTATCTCATTCCATCAAAGATAATTGCACAACGAAGTTTTTCCAATTACACTTCCACTTTCGAAGTTATATCTTGTTAGCGAAATCACACGGACGATTTTGCAATTTACTCTATATATTTTTTGAAACGCTTGCCAAACACTAATGCTCAGTTCTCAAACGTTTTGCGTAAGGAAAAATAAAAAAATAGAAAGTAAACATTTTCAGCTCAATTTCGAAAAGAAACATTGTACATCAAATCAACCAAATTGTCATTTTCTTTCAATCATTTTCCTTCTCTGTTTCTCAGTGATACTCGAAAACACAACTTTTATTTATTTATCTCTATTTTCTTTTCTGACACTCTTAAGTGATACTCGATAAAACAGTATAAAACACAATTCCAAACACCCTCTTATCTTAATTATTGCTAAAAGGAAGCAAGACGTTACAAAGAGGTTATAGGCAGTTTTGTCACCACTATTTAAGACCCACACCACCTTTCACATTTCCCACACCTTTTGCACTTCTAACACCAATGGCTTCCCAAACCCTTTTCCTCCTCATACTAACCATCTTGGCCACCATCACCACCACCACCGTATCCACCTTCCCACACCGTCACATTGCCACCCATAACTACAAAGATGCACTCACTAAGTCCATTCTTTTTTATGAAGGCCAAAGGTCTGGCAAACTTCCTCCTAACCAAAGAATGACTTGGAGGCGTAACTCCGGGCTTTCGGATGGCTCGGCTATGCATGTATGTGTTTTATTTATTTTGCGTAAAACCCAGTACGTTAATAGTAAAACTGTTATTCTGTAAAAAGTAAGAAAATAAAACTCTAATGCAACTTATATTTATAAGTTACATTAATGTTATTTTTTTTTAACTTTTATAAGTTAATAGCCAAATAAAACAAAGTTGTAGTATCAAATACCTATGCCATAAAGTGTTCATATATTACTATGTAACAGTCAACCTAACACTTAAAATGGTCCAGACACCATACAAATGACCACTTAAGGGGGTGTTTGTTTTGGCTTATATAGTCGGCTTATTGCTTATTTAGTTATGGGCTTATGTTTCATAAGCTCACTTTTTGTGGTTTATTTTGAAACTTTTAGGCTTGTTTAATACGTATAATGGAGTTATATTAGCTAAAAGTTTCAAAATATAAGCAGAAAAGTTTCAAAATAAGCCGCAAAAAGTGATCTCATGAAACATAACCCAAAACCAAATGGCTGGTGCCAAAAGTCACCCGGGGTCAGGGTGTTCCCGCCAATCTACACCTTTTTGTGGAATAACCCAAAACCAAATAAGCCATAATTTGTTTCCTAACAGTTTAAGCTTTAGTTATGAATCATTTTGCAATATTTGAAGTGGGTTATTATTTTTGTGACTAAAAATGTGTGAAAATGTGACAATGCAGGTGGATTTAGTAGGAGGGTACTATGATGCAGGGGATAATATTAAGTTTGGGTTTCCTATGGCGTTTACAACAACAATGTTGTCATGGAGTGTGCTTGAATTTGGTGGTAAGATGAAAAGTGAGTTAGGAAACGCGAAAACCGCTATCCGTTGGGCTACTGATTATCTTCTTAAAGCTACCGCGAAACCCGACACTATTTATGTTCAGGTATGTGTACATAAATGTGTTAACTTACTAAAAATAACATTAGAAGTTATTAGTATATTTTCGTTTAGATTTTGCTAATGCTTCGCAAATGATCACAATGACAAAATAACTTGCAAATTCTAGTATGTAAAAAGACAAAAATGTCCTTGATAGTTAGTAAAGTTTAGGGGCATTTGTGTCATTCAAACAGTTATTAAAATGACACTTGTTTGTAGTTAATTCCAAAATCATTCTCTGTAACATCGTGTCGGTAGTGGTATGACTGTCTACATTGTGCATCTTCGTAGTATGCTTTGGCGGGATTGGAAATTATTGTTAGTAGTTTATAAAAAACAAAAATGCCCTTAATAGATAAATAATTTTTAGGGACATTTTGTCATTTTACTTTTTATAAAAGAGATTTAAAGAAACAAAATTAACAATTGGGTGGCCCATTTTATATTTTTAGTGCCTGATCTTTTATTTAGTTTTCATGGTTCTGATGGTAAGTTATGTTGGTAATTATGAAGGTTGGTGACGCAAACAAAGATCACGTTTGTTGGGAACGACCCGAAGACATGGACACAGCAAGAACAGTTCTAAAGATAGACCGAAATAACCCTGGAACTGAAGTTGCTGCTGAAACAGCAGCTGCACTTGCTGCTGCATCTTTGGTTTTCCGAAAATCTGATCCTGTTTATTCCAAGATCCTCCTTAGAAGAGCCATTAGGGTAATCAGACTATCAGAGTCTATAAACTTACTTATATATAAACGAACCGCATTTGTCACTAGTTTATTGAAATGATCCGTTTTAGTCATTTCTGTGTATAGCACGTTACATTATACCTTTTTGACAAAAATATGATGACAGTGGAATTAGCCCGTAAGTTTACGTTAACATTTACATAAACAGAATATGAACTTTTGTTCATGTTATAAACAGGTGTTTGCGTTTGCTGACAAATACAGAGGAACTTATAGCGATGGGCTCAAGAGCTTTGTGTGCCCGTTTTATTGCTCATACTCCGGATACCAGGTATTTTGGTAATCACATATATTATAGATGTTTTTAATATGAGCAACTGGTTACTAAACTTACTGTAATGATCTAAAACGCTAAATAGGTCAATTTAGTATAACGGTATAACCGTGCCAATAATCCTTAACTAAGTGGCAAGTACTACACAGCTATACCCGTCAATTAAATCATGTTTTAGTACAGTTATAGAGACACTAATTGCTAAATGCCGTGTTTATGTGAAGGATGAATTATTGTGGGGAGCAGCGTGGTTGCAAAAAGCTACAAGAAGCCGAACGTATTTAAGCTACATCCAAACAAACGGCCAAACGCTTGGTGCGAATGAGAATGACAATACTTTTAGCTGGGATAACAAGCATGCTGGTGCCAAGATTCTTTTATCCAAAGTAATTAAATCTAATCTACCATTTAACTTTCTATTCGGTCTTCTATTCGGTCTATAACGTAAATACATAATATGTGGTTCTTGTTTTATTTTTTACAGGCGTTCCTACTCCAGAAGGTTCAGTCTCTCCATGATTACAAGGGTCATGCAGATAGCTTCATTTGCTCACTTGTTCCCGGTGCATCGTCTTGCCAAACACAGTACACCCCAGGTTCAGTTTCTCTTATTATAAATTGCAAGTTATACGATATGTTTGACAAAATTAGTCCTAGATGTCACAAAAACTCAAAAAGTGGACAAATTGTGTAAGTGTTAAATGGTATTTTTGTTGCAAAGTAACTTATTTTCGTAAAATCAAGCTGAAATTTGTTGAAGCACTTAAAAACTATGTGTTGACAGTTTATGTCATGCTAATTTTTCATACAATATTATTAAAACAGGAGGGCTTTTGTTCAAGATGGATGATAGTAACATGCAATATGTGACTTCCACAACCTTTCTATTGGTAACATATGCCAAATACTTGGCAAAAACACACACGGTTTTGAATTGTGGTGGCACGATCGTGACCCCTAGGCGACTAAGAACCATTGCCAAGAAACAAGTCGACTACATACTCGGTGACAATCCCTTAAAAATGTCTTTCATGGTTGGATACGGTCCACGGTTTCCACAAAGGATCCATCATAGAGGAGCATCTTTGCCGTCAATCTCTAGCCATCCTGCTAAAATTGATTGTGGGTCAGGGTTCAGTTTCATGCATACAGAGAACCCTAACCCCAACATTCTTGTCGGTGCCATCGTTGGTGGACCCGACGAACATGACCATTATACCGATGAGCGTACGGACTATTTCCAAGCGGAACCGGCTACATACACAAATGCACCACTTGTTGGAACATTGGCTTATTTGGCTCATGCATATGGGCAAATTTAAGTATTTGGAATTTAAGTAAGTAGGTTTTATTTTAATTTTTATTATCAAGTCATGAAGAAATTGTAAAATGGTTATGTAGCATGTGGATTTTCTGTCTTTTGGTACTTGTACAATTGTTAAGCATGAAAATGGAAAGTACAAGTAATTGACCAATGAGAACGGATTCGGTACCATCAACTTTTGATGTGGAAAGAATACAAAGGCACTACTATAATACTTCTATATATAAAAAATGCTTTTAACTATTTTATTTAATCACATGAACAATGCCATTACAATAGATTTTTTTTTTTTTTTTTTTGAAAGGTAAACTTCATTAGAAACGACACGCCAGCCCACAAGACGGGGCGGCACACAACAACAAAAGAACTGTTACATAATTACAAATTTACACCAACGGTTCCAATCCAAAGAAGGAACCTTAGCTTTACTCTTAGCCCAAAGAAAACCCAAGACTTTAATCTCCCCTATAACCTCTTCGACCTTAGCCTTCTTGCTACGAAACTTAAAGTTATTTCTAGCCCTCCATATACACCAACAACTGATGATAATGATACCGTATAAGATGTCTTTGGCAATCCCCGATAACCCAGAATACTTGTGAAATTCCAGCAGGTCTTTGAAGGAAAACACAAAAAAGCTCTGAGTTTTACACCACGAAGCGATGAAACTCCATATCCTAGAAGCAAAAATACAACTGGTGAAAAGGTGCTCCAAAGACTCCTCCGAATCACCACAAAGCACACAAGACACATTTGACACCGGAATATTCCTACTACGCAAGGCACACATAGTCGGAATTCTATCCATATCAGCCCTCCACCCAAAAATGTTACATTTCTTAGGAATCCACTTGCACCACTCGAACACAGAAGCGTTGCTGATATTCATTCCCTCGTACAACATATTCCTAACCGCACTAACAGAAAACACCCCTTTACCAACACCAATCCAACCCCAGCCATCAATAGAATCAGAAAGCGTAACCTCGACTAACAAGGAATTGAGAATCTCCCATTCAGGCCGCAACTCGACATCCAGAACCGAGCTTTTCCACTTCCACACCCGACAGAAACCAGACTCAATCCTCTTTATTCTATCACTAACCTTACACCTTTTCTCCGACTCAAGCCGAAACAAATTCGGACAGATGCACATCAAAGGAATGTTCATCAGCCAAGGATCAATCCAAAAAGAAATATTATTTCCATTACCCACAATACCTTTAAACAGCCTACGAATAGGCAACCCGGACACCATCGTTCTAGAAAGAACTTTGACAACATTACTCTATACTCCAGATAGGTCCTTCCGAACCGGCAAAAAATCCCAGTTTCTACAGGTGCTATGGCACGCCTCAATAACATCACACCAAAGGTTACCCCTTTCTTTCTTATACCGCCACCCCCACTTAGATAACAAAGCAATATTGATGAACTTTAAACTACTCAAACCGAGGCCACCGAACTTCTTAGGAGAGCACACCTTTTCCCATGAAACCCAATGAATCTTCCGCACCTCCTTAGAGCCTCCCCAAAGAAATCTGCTAGTAATGGATTCAAGATCCTTAATAACTTTACACGGAGCTTTAAAAAGAGAAAAGAAATACGCCAGCAAACTCTCCAAAACGGATTTAATAAGAATAACTCTCCCCCCAATCGAAAGATATTCAGCTTTCCACTTCGACAGCCGAGACTCAAAAACATCGTACACCGGGCGCCAGTTACTAATCCTATTCATATTAGCCCCAACCGAAATGCCTAAGTATTTAAACGGAAGAGACCCAACACAACACCCAACCACATTTGCTTTCTCAGCCACCACCTCCTCACTCACCCCTATACCATACAGGCACGTCTTGGAAATATTGATTTTCAAACCGGAACACAAATAGAAGCACCTTAAAATACGCAAAATACTCTCAATACAGTCGTCTGACCATTCTCCCATAATAATCGCATCATCCGCGAACAAAAGATGAGATAAAACCGGACCTCCGTTAGGTGTTTGGATACCTTTTATAATCCCCTCCTCCTGCGCCTTTTTTAACATGCACGACAATACTTCCATAACGACGAGGAACAGGAACGGAGAAATGGGATCCCCTTGACGCATCCCTTTCCCAAACTGAAACTCATAAGTTGGAGAACCATTAACCAGCACCGAGGTCCTAGCCGATTTGAGAATACCAAAAATCCACGACCTCCATTTCAAAGGAAACTCCATTTGCTCCAATGTATCAATCACGAAGTTCCAATTCACGTTGTCGTAAGCTTTTTCAAAATCAATCTTAAGAATAAAAGTACGTTTCTTAACCTTCTTACACCACGTAACCACCTCATTTAAGATCATCGGACCATCCAAAATGAACTTCTCTCCCAAAAAGGCAGACTGAGAATTCGAAATAACCTTACCCACGACACACTTGAAGCGGTTTGACAAAATCTTTGAGATTGTCTTACTAATGATACCCACCAAACTAATCGGCCTAAAATCATTGAGCCCAACCGGGTCGCGACCTTTTGGGACTAAAGTAATGAACGAAGAACCACAACCCATACTAATCTCACCCCTGCTGAAAAAGCTACTCATCACATCCCGAAAATCACTTTCAAAAACACTCCAAAAATGTTTGATGAATCTGATGTTAATCCCATCCGGACCAGGGGCCTTATCCTCACCACATCCAAAAACCGCTTCTTTAATTTCCGAGGCAGAGAACGGTTCAACTAAAAAACCTTTATCCAAGTCCGAAATACGACAAAGATCCCAACACCTAACCTTAGGACGCACAGGGAACTCTTCCACAAACCTATTTTTGAAGAACTTAAAGATTTCTTTTTTGATCAAAGTAGGCTTAGAGACCCATACCCCATCCACCATTAACCCCGGAATACCGTTACAAGCCTTCCGACTATTCACAATTCCATGGAAATATCTCGAGTTCTCGTCCCCTTCTGAAGCCCATCTCAGCCGAGACTTTTGTTTCATATCAAGAACTCTACAAACCTCCAAATCATTTAACACTTTTTTACTTTCAACGAAAATCCACTCCTCCTCCTCCTCCAAGTTTCTAGACTCCATCACAATCTCCAAATTTTCAATCACCTCCCTGGCTTCTTCCTCCACAATACTGTCCTTCAACAAACTCTCCTTCTTCCAGCACTTGATACGATCACGAATACGCCCATACTTCTTCATCAACCGAACATCAGGGTACCCCACCTCATCCACCACACCAGCCGCTTCTTTATCCACATCCTCATACCCTTCCTTCGACAACCACGAGTTATACACCCTAAAGGGCTTAGGACCAAAATCTTTCGAGACCGTGTTCAACAAAATAGGCCAATGGTCTGATTGAGACCCCACTAAGACCCTCAAACAAGCATCCGGCCAGTTATTGAAAAAATTATTACAAACCAACATACGATCCAGTTTACTCAATTTCTTACCAGAATCACGACAACAAGTAAATCTTTTGCCTTTCATAGAATACTCCAACAAGCCCGAGTTATGAATAAAGGAATTGAAATTCCTAGCACACGAGACTTTAAAAACAGAACCCAACCTCTCCTCCGGGCTACGAACAGCATTGAAATCACCAACGATAATCCACATACCCTCCAACGACAAAACCAAAGACTCGATAACCGACCAAAGATCACGCTTAGCCGACACCCCTTGGGGAGCATAGACATTCATGATGTTTAAGATTTCATTCGAGCCTTTTAATCTCCCAGAAACGAGAAGAAAATTTCTATTCTTAACCGAAGACGACATAGCAAACCTCCCTTTATCCCAAAAACAACAAATACCACCGGATTGCCCCTCCGCACGCACAAACTCCAAACCAAAATTCTTTTTCCCCCAAATAGAATTCCCGACCACATTCGAAACAAACTCAGCTTTGGTCTCCTGAATAGCCAAAAAATCCACCCCATTGCTACTCTTTAATTTGTTTAGCCAAGGAACCTTATCCAAACCCCCTATACCTCTAACATTGATGGACATAAAATTCATGATACAACAACATTAGTACCTTCATCAATGATAGATTTCATTACCAAATCTTCGTGACCATCCAATTCCACACCCAACACAGCGCCGACATTAACCGTAGCTTCTAATTCCTTCCTCAAAATTTCTCCTTCAACCACACTAGTTTCCACAGACCCCCCACCATTCGCCAAACCACCGCTGGCACCACCATCCGAATCTGTGAGATCCACCAAACCATCCTCCACACCCTGACTCTGAGACCCATCAAAGGAATTGTTGGATCCACCATCACCCTCCGAACCTTTGTGAAAAATACCAATAAACCTGTCAAGATCAAAAGGGTCGTCCTCCCTATTTCTGCTTCTTTTTTTGGGCCGAACCCCCTCCAAAGGGCTGGACTTGAGGTTACTCACTCTTTCCCTTCTATTGAAACAATTCTTAATGGGCTTCTTTTTAAGAGAAGGCCCAATACTAGAAGCCTTAAATACATGGGAAGCAAAATTCCCTCCAAACTCTACCGTATCCCCATCCTTAAAAGTCACACTATCCTTAACTACACCGTGTGAGTCCCCATACAATTGATCATTATTACCTCCTTCCCCATGCATAGATTCCCCCAACTCACCTTCTTCCAAATCTGCCCCTGACGTTACATTATCCCCTCCATCGACCTTCTCAGTTACAACATGCAAAACATCCGGATCCGACACCTCCATGTTGTCATCGGCATCAATGACCTTCTCCAACTCCAAAACGTCCACCCTACCAACACAATCAGGATCCCACTTACCACCTTCCTCACTAATCCATACTTTAAAAACCTTGTTAGTCCACATGAGGTCCAAAGATTCATTGATTTTAACACCATCTCCAACCAAAATCCCAACAAGACCCAAAGACAAATCACCGTCCTCGATACAAAGATGAGAAGGATGAACTATCTTCCCCGAACTTGCCCGCTATGTCATCTATCACCTCATTAGAAGCTAGATTAATAGGGACACCAAGAATCCTAAGCCACGCCACCCTTTCGAATGGCAACGACTGACCAACCCAAAAATCTAATATAGAAAACCACTTGCTCCAAAGTTCTTTCCGATTGCACAATTTCACAGCCACATTTCTGTCGTCAAAATTCAGAAGAATAGAAAGACCTCCAACGTAAACGATGCTAAACCCACCAAACAATTTATCCACCAATAACTGCTTTAAGCTTGTAAGAGTCTTCAAATTCACAACTCTACCAACCAGCGCCTTGTTTCTTAATTCATGAAACGCAACAACATTATCCGGAACCTTAATGACTCTACTCGAAGGTGCCTCGCAGGCTTCAATCCCCCCACTAGACTTACCCTTCAGAACAGCCCTGAAGGACAATCCTCCATTTGGTTGAAAGGAGTTCCATTGACCCTTAGACTGCCCTTCGTTACCCGAATTCTCAGCCATACTACCAAAATGTTTGTTACGGTTCTCCTTATTCCTACCAACACCTTCCTCGATACCTTTCAGCCCCACATTCTCAACCGCGAACTTAGCAACATTCACCTTCAATCTACAACTCCCCATCTTAACACCATTCATCCTTTTCTCCAAGTCCGCCACGTCTGATACATTCCTAAACGATATAAAACCAAATCTATTACCATCCTTGTCACGCTTCCTTGCAATATACGAGCCTACCACTTCCCCATAATACCCCAAGAAATCCGAGACCTCCCTAGGAATACATCCACTAGGAAGATTAGAGATGAAGAACTTAGTAACATTCCTAGCCCCAAAAGATTGCCCGGACTTGAGATTTTTACCCCTTTCCCATCGAGAAGGGACCTTTGTCCATTTGTCTTCCATAAAAGTTGGAAAAAAAAAGAGAGAGAAAAAATAAACACACACACACCTTTTTTAGTTTAAGCTTCTTAGTTCTTAACACAATACAATAGAAATTTGGTTTCTCAAATTTAATAGAGTATGATAATTAAATATGTGTTTGGCATAAGCTTGTAAAAGCTCATGTAATATTCATTTTTTGGGATAATCTGACTTTTGAAATGAATTTTGTTTATCGCATGAGTTTTGAAAAGGTATATAGGAAAATTGACTGATGTTTGGTATGTTCTCTTCAGGAATGAAAGTTTCATATCTTGACTCTTTAAGGGTGCGTTTGGTATCCTATTTTAGGAATGATACTATGACTATAAAAGTGATTAAATATGTTTGTTTAAGATGAGGGGGCCCACCACTATGGTAATGAATGATATATATAATCCATACTCCATATACATCAAGTAAGCTAGGTATGAATCTTTTATAGATGAGTGACCCACCACTACTATCAAACTCATACCCATTGTCATTCATAACCACATACCAAACGCAACCTGAGTAGTATGAAGTATGAAATATGTTTAATTTTTAAGATGTACATCTTAACCAAACATTTTCATTCCAATTCCCCTTACCAAACGCCCCTTGAGTTTATATACATTACAAATATGTTTGATAGCAAGCATTTAGGACCGTTTTGAATCAACAAACGGTCAGCGTTTTGCATAAAATGATTCTTTGAAATCAAACAATTAGTATTCTTACTTTTTCTAAATAGCCCAATTCAAAACGTCACTTCTAGTATCATTTACGAGCAACTAACGTTTTCACTTACTAATAATGACTATACATCTAATTACCAAATGTTTTATCAAAATAAACAACTGATGCTTCTTGTTACTGATTTCCGCTACTGCTGCTTACTGATACTATTTCTTACTACCGTTATCTTCACATAATATACCCTCTAGCGTGTAAGCTTATAAATAACTTGAGCATTTTTTGTTAAAAGAATAAGTTACTTAAAATGTAACTTCAAATAACTTACAAAAAAAATAAGTTACATTTTTAGTTTTGACTGATTAACTAAAACATACAAAACACAAGAAGCTTTTCGAAAAAAATACTTGAACTAATAATAAGTCGACTAACATAAATACTTTTCTAGTATAAATTATTAACTGAACGTTTAATGTAAATAATAATGTGGAGTTTTAATATTTGCTCACACCTTATTACAACTGTTCATAATATTTAAAGTGGAAATAAGGAAATAATGCATACATTACAAATTTACAATATAGACAATTGTTTATATTTTTTAATAAAAAATTACAGTTCAGTTTCTGCAGTAATTCATTATATGTTTTCTTTTTGTTTCTTCTTTTTTCAAAGAAAATATAGTCATGTACTCACTATTTCCGCTATTGTAAATGCAATAACTATTTTGGTATGAACACTTTCATGAAAAAAGAATGTTGTGTTAATGTGAAACAGAACGATTTTGAAAGAGAGGTTGTTGGAGTTTGAGGACAATGGTCAAAAGGCTGCATTTTTTGTGTCAGAAAGTAAAGGCATAGCCTCAGATCCCCCACATGCAATCTCCATGCTCCTATTAAAATTTTGTATTATTATAGTATTAATTTGATTTTATGTCATGAAAGGTCTTTATCATATGGTTATCTTCTGAAATGAAAGGTCTTTGAATATACATGCTATAGATACTTTTTTAGGTATAGATGTTGTAGTCTACTACTCTCTAGAGCAACTTCGTTGGTGAAAAAGACCTTTTAGAATCTAAGGTGTGTTTGTTTCATTAAAATGTTTTGGGTCTGAATCTGACTATCGCATCTTACTAGTAAGAGATGGCTAGAAAGTCTAAATCTGAAAGAAATAATGTTGTTTGTTTTTTGTATGAGTGTCCGAATGATTTTAAGTGCTCGTTTTTGCAATTTATTTATTAAACCAACGCAATACGATAATAAGTAACTTATGTAAATATGAAACAAGACTTTTTATCATAAATATAACATAGTTAATAAACAATCAAATATATTATATAAAGTTTATAAAACGAGTAAGATGTTATATGTCTAACTGGGTCTTACTCAAAAGAAAAAAACAAACAAGCAAAACGTCTGTCCACCTCTTACTGGTAAGAGTAAGAGGGCTAGTAAGACTTTTTTTTTTAAAAACAAACACACCCTAAGTAAAAGATTTGATGAATATGTTAGGTTAAAAAAAGGGTGGGGTTATTTTGACGGTAGCTATAATTTTATATTGACCTCCCCCCCCCCTATTTTTTTTGCATTTTTTTTTATATTTTTATAATTTTATTTATATCAAAAAACTATAAACCTGAAAATGCGGAACAGTAAATATAAAGTTTAATAAGTCACACGCTTAAAACTGTCAAAAATACGGAACAGAAACTGACAAAAAACTGTGTTGTACTGAAAAAAGTGAGGGACAAAAAGAATATAACCTATTATGTGACCTCATAGGGGGGGGGGTTTCTAATAGTAAAACCCTAAAAAAATCGACCAAACATAGATGTTTTAGCCTCTATAGAGCAACTCCATTGTTCAAAGGAGTATATCAAATACTCCCTCCGTCCCATAATAATTATTCACTTTGACTTTTCTTAGTCCTTCTTGTTCAACTTTGACCACTAATATTTTTATTTGCGTTATATAATATTTGATGAAAATTATACCAAATGAAAATACATTAAAAACTCAATATATTCATATATTTTTCATCAAGTATTATATTATATAAATAAAAATATTTATGGTCAAAGTTTAACAAAAAAGACTTAGAAAAGTCAAAATGGATAATTATTATAAGACGGAGATAGTATGACAATCGACACCAACTCACAGTGTCAAAAATAAAAAACAAATGTGTCGTGTGTAACTTGAGGTAATTTTTTTTCCACTATGCTGACAATTCTTGTTTTTTTAGAGTCCAATGTGCAAGTCTATCTTGTAACTATTATATCATTGTCAGACTCAATAACATTTTTATAATACATCACAAAAATATTGAGTCACTTAATAATAATAATAACAATAATAATAATGATAATGAGTGGAGGGTTTCATCTTTGAAACTCACTTTGCATGGGTTTTGGGTCGTGTGTTGGGGTCCCGTGAAAGCTTTCCTCATCTTTATCTGTTGTTGTAACCTGCAGGTTACCAGTTTGATCTGCTTGATTTCGCCTCACCTTGCGGCTGGGGGGGGGGGGGGGGGGGGGGGGGGCGGGGGGACCGCGGGTGGAATCTGTGTTGTCTGTTTCTGTCCTGCGGTTTTTCAGTTAGTTTATGGTGGGCCTAGTGGGCGGTGCGATTTGCCAGCTTGATTGTGATTTGTCCTGCGGTTTGGGGATTAGCGTTTTGTGGGTGGTTTTGACCTCTCGTGTTTTGTTGTGTTTTGTTCTTGGGGGCAGTGCGTTTTGCCTTTCAAGGTGTGTTGCGTTTTGACGTTTGGCTCCCTTGCGTTTTGTCAAGGGTATTGCGTTTTGTCCTGGGGTTTTTTTGTGTTTTGTCAAGGGCATTGTGTTTTTGTCAAAGGCATTGCGATTTGCATTATAAGTGGATCGCGGTTTGTCGTTGGACTCTTGTGTTTAGAGAATTGAAGTGTTTTGCGTTTTGCCATGGCTAACCGCGGCGTGTCTCGGATATCTTGCCCCTTACAAGGCTGTGAAGGGTGTAGTGGGGGTAATGGTAGAGGGCTTACTAAGAAATATTTTATTGACCATTTGAATACCCGTCATTTTAAAACGGATGTTCTGAAGGTTTCCTACAAGGATCGGGTTGCGAGAGATTTTTCATTGTTTTCAGCACTTGACCATACACTTCATGAGGCGAGTGTTTGGCTTTGTGGGGTGGTTTTTGCACCCACACATTTAGTAAGAATTGTAAGCATACCGTTGGGGAAGTGGTTCTAGCACCTAGTTTTGATGAACTTACGATCTATGGCATCCCTGTTCCTCTTAGACCAATTTTGGATGCAGTTGATGGCGTTGTTGTTGTATCGACTAGTACTGTTGATGATGTTGATGAAGGGGTTGACCCTTTGGTACCCTTTCATCCAATCGAGCCGGATTGTTTTGACATCAACCTCCTTGGTCGTATCTTCTTAAAGAAATTTGTGTACGGTTAAATGTATTCCTCCCAGGCTACGTCTCGGGTTCGCTAAAAAATTTCGTAATGCGCTAGACAAGGTCATTGCGTGCCCGGGGGACTTATCGGTGTGGGTGCAACTTCTTATCCTGCCATGCTGCGTCTTGACCATATTCGCGCCAACTAATAGAGCTCAACGACGATCTAGAGAGAGAGAACGGTGTCAGTTTGAAAGTATCTCTCGGGCTATCCTTCGTTGGAGGGATCCTGCAGACAGGATTAGGCTGGTGATGGAACGGTTAGCTGGATTCACTCAATCCCTTGGTGGCGTGAAGAAACCCAAAGATCATGATATAGCTAACCTGGTTCAATGTAAACGTAAACTGGGGGATGGAAACTTTACCGCTGCTATTAAGGTACTTACGTCCTCTTGTGTCGCCCCATCTACACCTGATACCTTGCTTGAGTTAGAGGCCAAACACTCATATGCCTCACCTCCAATTTTGTCATATTCACCTTTAGGTGAAGAGGCTCTTATAGTGCATAAGGACCTAGTGTTGAATAGGATCCGCAGTTTCCCAAAAGGGACATCCTGTGGTCGGGATAGGCTTAGAGCACAACATTTATTGGACATTTTGGGAGGGGTTGCGTCTGCCATTGCTGATGATCTATTAGGTTCTATCACTGGCGTTTTCAGCCTGTTCCTTAGTGGAATGTGCCCTGCCTCATTAGGGGAGTATATTGCTAGTGCCTCTTTGACTCCTTTGGTCAAGCCAGGTGGAGGCATACACCTCATTGTTGTCGGCACTGTGTGGCGCAGACTTGTATCTAAGGTCTTTTCTTCTTCATTTGGCAACTCTATGAATACCTATTTACAGGACTTTCAATTTGGTGTCGGCGTCCTTGGTGGTTATGAGGCTGTTCTTCATTCTGTGAACATGTTTATTGAGGCTAAGGGTCACGATGTTGGGTTGTCTATGTTATTGGTGGATTTTAAGAATGCTTTCAATCTGGTCGATAGGAGCATCTTACTTCAGGAGACCAGGTTGTGATGTCCTTCTATTGCCCAGTGGGTTGAGTTTTGCTATGCCAGACCTGCTAGACTTTATTATGATGATTGTACTCTTTGGTCCTGTCAAGGGGTTCAACAAGGGGACACGCTAGGGCCGTTGTTGTTTGCCCTTGCTTTGCACCCCCTAGTACAGACAATTAATCAGTCTTGTGAGCTTACTCTTCAGGCTTGGTATCTTGATGATGGTACTATTGTGGGAGATACTCTCATAGTTGTCAAGGCACTTGACATTATGATGAAGGATGGTCCGGCTCGGGGGTTGTTTCTTCTAAATATCTCTCGCCCGGTCAATAGTGTCAAACTTCTTGGTGGCTCGGTTAGTTTGGATGAAAGTTTTTGTCAGGATCTGGCGTTGAAGAGGGTCTCTAAAACTATCTCGCTAATGGAGGCAATACTTAAACTTAATGACCCCCAATGTGAGCTCTTTCTTCTTCGTAATTGTGCCAGGGTTGCGAAACTATCTTATGCTTTGAGGACATGTTCCCCTTTGTATGTACGAGAAGCCCAAGTTCAGTTTGATCAGATGTTACATGCTTCTTTGGATAAGATTATTACCGCATCCGGACCAGGGTTTAGTGATTGGTAGTGGCGGTTAGCCACCCTCCCAATCAAGATGGGTGGGCTTGGCATCCCTGTTGTGAGTGACATTATCCGGTATGCCTTTCTCGCCTCCCGTTTGCAATAGAGTGACCTACAGGACCAGATATTGGTAAAAACAGGTATTAACTCTCATGGCCCTTCATTGCTGCATGCTATTGATACTTTCAACATTGCTTGTAACATAGATGTGCTCTATGTCACCACTGACGCTCCTGCCCCCCGTATGATGAAAACCTTGGCAAAGTGTTACTTTGGTGTCATTGAGAAAGATCTCGTTTCTAAGTATTCGTTAAGTCCAAGGCAAGTGGCTATCCTCAATAGTACCCGCGCTCCACATGCACAAGATTTTCTATTTACTATACCTATTGATGGGTTAGGCCAAAGGATGAACCATCGTCAATTTCGTTTGGTGTTTTGTTATAAGCTTACTATACCTATGTTTTCTGAAGGTAATCCTTGTCCTAGCTGTAATGTGCATCGTATGGAACGATGGGGAGACCATGCAGTTCACTGTTCCAGTAAAGTGGGTGTGAAGTTCAGGCATAACCTGGTGCGTGATATTCTTGTTGACATATGTTCCAAGGTAGGGATCATGGTGAAGAAGGAGGCTCCAATGGGGTTTCTTTCGAGGGATGGGAAAGAGCTACGACCTGCAGACTTGCTATTATTCAATTGGATCCAGGGTAAGGATGCTTGTTTGGATGTGACTGGGTGATACGCGTACAACGCGCGCTCGGGGTCAAAGGAAACTTCCTTTTCTTCGATCAAGTTTTTCAACCACCTAGGCAGTGAACCTAATCGTTGTAGTGTAGTATTAGGGTAAGCCTCAGGATTGATATCGTTCTCTAGGGGAATAGGAATGCTAGTGAGAAATTACTACGCTAAGGTTGGGGTTGAGGAAGATTATTTTTTATCTTTTTATATTTTTTAGAAAATTGAAAGGTACGAATCTCGGGGTATTGAATTTGGGGGGTTGGTATTTCTACCGATTACTCTACTATTATCTATTCTAATTAACTAAGCTAAGGGGTAGTCTATGTCTAATTGATGTGTGCTCGTATGATGATTAAAGATGTGTTTACCTAGATGCTATTACTCCCTAGTTATCTCCTATTGATGGTTGAATTGTCACGTCCTTATTCTTAACGCTTTGTGTCTTCTAAGATTGTAGGGTATGCTTTTTTTCCTAACTCTTTGAGAATACATTAAGGTTATTGCCTACAAAATCTCTAGGATACATAAACTAACTCTAAGGTTATCTTTGGATGTTTAGCCTAAAATAACTCTCGGCGATTATAAACTAATGTTCACAAAGATTGCTCAAGCATTCAAAACACAAAGAATAACCTATCGCAATCCTAGGTCAATTACAATTAAGATAAGAGACAACCAATCAATATTCAATACCTAGGTTTCATAGATCTAAGCAAACACACAAGTAAATTAGCCAGACATGGAAAACATGCAAGCATACGCACATACAATTGAAGACATAATTGAATCAATGAAGTAAATTACTTATCTTGTTATAAAATAGGGTATGGGAACCCTAAGATACTGCCCAAGACAGCCAAAATTCGGTTTTAGGTTTTACTCCACAAAACTACCTCCTTAAAAGTCTGAAAATTCGAATTCTATATGTAGAGTTTCAACTTGCGACGGCGTCACTCTTTAAATGTGACGCCGTCGGATCGCCGCCATTAGGGTTTCTTCTTGACCACGTCAACCTTGTGACAGCGTCACCTTATGGTTGTAACGCCGTCGGCTTCATCTTTTGACGCCGTCGGGATCTGAATCTAGGCCGTCTGAGTTGTGACGCCCTACTCTTTAAAACCTGACGTCGTCGGGTACAAAATAGCAATTTTGCTACTGAGTCGTCACAAATTTGGAGCACGTTGCGACGACGTCGCCTTCTAACTGTGACGCCGTCACCTTCAATTCCAGCAGCTTGAGTGTCTTGATCTTGACTTGGTCATTTTCTTCATATATTCACGCCTTTTCGTCAGAATAAGTGTCATTCCAGCAATTTGCCTTCAAGAGACCTAAAAAGTGAAAAGGAACAAAATTAAGCAGTAACGGATATAAAAGTGGTCGATTAAGGGCTTAAATGACCCCTCAAAAGTGTACATTTTTAATCCTTATCAAATATCCCTACACTTGGTATTTGCTTGTCCTCAAGCAAATGTACTTTTGGCCAATTAATTTATAAGTTAGGGGTCATGAAGCATTAGTTTAGAACAATTCACAATAAGTATAAGCCCCGCAAAAGTCATAACAAGCACGAAAATTACATACTAGCACCTCACAAGTGGTGTTTGGATACTCTCATCTCTCGGGTGTGTATGAAATATATCAAGTTGGAAATGAAAGATAAACACTCATTAACCGGTCCTAGTACATAGATTACCATAGGCTTGAGACTAGATCAAACCTCCATCGCTTTGGCGTAAGCACCTAGAAAAAACTATCCAAGAGGTCGTTTAAAGGGTTGTAACATTAGGGAAACAAAGGGTTTGGCGGGATAGGCGATTTAGTGGTGGCAAGTCAAAAATCTTTATGTTACAAGCATGAGAAGAATGGCGTTGCTAAGCCAAGACTCGACACTCTAAACTCTAAATAACTTTGAAACAAACAAACATAAATATAAAGATAGATGTAGGATAATAGCCCGTATGTTTTTTTTTCATACACTATTTTTTTTCGATTTTTTTTTCATACACTTTTACTCTACCATCATTTACGATAACATCAAAATAATAGGGATTTATAGGCACATCCCTACACTTGAGTTTTTATTACTCTAACACTAATTTGACCCGAATTGAAAAAATCAAAACACTTGAAGTACATTATTACGTAAATACAGGGAATTTGAATTTAACGTTCCTTCCCGTCACTTCATAAAATTTGACTTTTCCAATGAGTCGCAATCGTCCCAAAACTGTGTACAAAGGATATGACACGACTTAGCAACTTATGCAAGCAACTAGATAATTGAACTAAGGGTTTAGTATGATAACAATAATGCACTAAAAGTGAGTGCATACAAGGTAGGCTAAGGCGATTTGGGTGTACATTTGGGGGTGGATTGTAAACAATGCTCTTCATTGATATTCCGGAAAACCGAAACATCACGAGAACCGCGAAAAGGATAGGCTCTGAGGGGTTAACTAGGGGTAAGGATTTTGAGTTCGACATTTTTTATGTCGTGGTTCATGAAACTATTTGGCTCCTATGGCTTACTAGAAATGAATTCACATTTACGATTAAAAGGCCAAATATTGAGCTCATCTTCAACATATTAAGCTTCACTTTTACAATGAATCACTACCAGGCATAGTAAACATTCCACTCAAGTGGACCGAGTGCTTTAGGGAATTCTTGTAACGCACTTTCAATTTATGTGTAATGATCTCTTTTCGCTCTCAGACACTTGCTAGGATGCGTAAAAAATCCAATTTTCTGTTAAAAAAAACAGATGTTCTTGTTTCATCAATTTTGTGCCTCAAAAAACCAGGATATGTGACAATCATATTTTATTGCTTGGATGATTGAACCGGGATATTCAAACATGCCGATAAATTCTCAAGCCTTTTAATGTGCTTTGGAAGCGTCCACATTTTGCAAGTTATGTGACCGCCTTAGCATTAATGGTGTCTCTTATGTTAGGTCTTTCAAACAAATTTGGGATGATTGGCTACATAATTTTCGTGTTGCATGTTCGTTGAGCAACAACTACTGCTTAGCTAGCTTCAGCTTGTTTCGATTGTCGTGTACCTCTAGCTCCTCGCTAGATTTGGGGGGCTGGTTTTGATCAAAAGAATCGAGCTGTTAAATAGAAACACACTTAGGGGGGAGGGAGTGGTCACCTAGTACCCAATCCTACCCAGATTGCCACATCACCTCTATCCAATAAAAACCCTCCAACTCAAAACTAACCAATTCTACCCTAACACTACCCAAAGTGGAGGGAGTGGTCACCTATTCCTACCCAATTTTTTATTTTTTTTTTCATATATTTTTAATACATAAAATCACATACAATATTAAAATAAAAACATACCATTTCATTAAAAATAAAAACATTACATAATACTTATAAAAAAGAAACATTACATAATACTTAAAAAAAGAAACATTACATAATACTTAAAAAAAAGAAACATTACATAATACTTAAAAAAAACTAGATTAAAAAAAAAACCCACTAATCATCGAGATGCGGCAAGTATTGACGTGATACGTGCTACGTGAAATCATATCGAAGACGGTCATGGAGAACTTCGTCTAGTAACTCCGCTACCACACTGTCGTCGAACACTGACTGGACCGGCTCATCCATTATATGAACCGGTGAGATTGCCCTCCCGTCGCGTTTTATAACCATATTGTGCAAAATAATACACGCATGAACCTGATTGGCAATCTTCGCTTTGGTCATAGCTCGGAGAGGTCGATCGAGAATTTTCTATTTTCCTTTGAGAGCACCAAAAGCTCGCTCGACATCCTTTCTCGCCCCCTCTTGTAACTTCTTAAATTTCTTTTCCTTTGGGTCGGTTGGATACAGGTATGCTTTAACAAATGTGGACCACTTAGGATAGATTCCATCTGTCAAATAGTAGTCGCGTTTGTAAAAGCGTCCATTCACATGGAATGAACTGTTCATCGCCGTTCCATTTCGATCTGTAAGATACAAGTCAGACTGATTCAATACGTTGATATCGTTGTTTGACCCCGGGGGACCAAAAAAAGCATGCCAAATCCACATATCTTGTGACGCGGTGACTTCAAGGATAATAGTGGGAACACCATAGTCACCTCTCGTATATTGCCCTCTCAAACTTCTAGGACATTTTTTCCATTTGACGTGTGTACAGTCGATGCTACCAAGCATCCCAGGGATGTGATGTCTCGCTTCATGGGCCTGGAAAATGCGTGCAAGGTCGTGTGTTGTCGGCCTACGTAGGTACTCTCGACCATACAACAGAATGATGGTCTCACAAAAATAATCAAGACTTTCACGTGACGTTCTTGCAGACATGCATAAATATTCATCATACTCATCGGGTGGATTGCCGGTTGCGAGTTGCCTAACGGCGGATGTGATTTTTTGTTTCGTCGTGAAACTTTTTTTCAATCACGCGTCATAACCTTCTCGAAAACATGGGTATCTCGCTTCAATGTCGCCCACTATTTTCAAAAACACGCTTTTCTCCATTCAATTTTTTTTGAAAGTAAACTTCGTTGTACTTTGGTGCCTCAACGAACCAATCATTCTCTAGAGTTTGAAGACGTGTTTCCCGATGACAATCTATGCTATAACGGCTTTTAAAGCTAGAGCTTGTCGTGTCTTCAAGAAACTGAGCCGCTTGAAGCATAACTTGCATCGAGCTACCCGTGGATAGATTGTCGGACGAAGACCGAATAACGTATTCGAATTCGAAAGACATTTTGATGATAAAAAGGTTGGGATTTTATGAGAAATTGAAAGATGGGTTGTGATGATTTTGTGAAAAATGGGTTGTGATTTTAAAATGTGAAGGTGGGGGTTTTTAAAAAGGTGTGGGAAATGAGTTTTGGGTTAGTTTGGTTTTAATGGTAATTTTTTATTTTTTATTTTATTTTATTATTTTTTTTATGCAACTAGCCGTTGCATTCAACGGTCACATTTTCAATATTTTATCCTCATGCCGCTCGGCTTCCCAACCCGCTGCTATACCCGATTTCACCTACCCGATCGAGACGGGACGGTGTTGCCGACAAACCCGATCGGCACCGCCCCCTATACCGAGTCCACTCCCTCCCCTCTTACAATGCATAAGTACTGACATTCCATTTAGACCAGTTAATTAAATATCCATGATCATATCCTATAATTGTTGTACAGTGATTGAAAATGAATATAATTCAACATTCATATTTTAATATTTTACCAATCATGAAAATGTAATCTAATGTCGTTGTAGTTAAGATACAATAAAATAAGACAACCCAGACTCACTATACTTTCCGTTCCTCATTCGCGTTCCTTCTTAACAAAGTAAGGATAGAATCAACTTTGGTTTGTGTTGCACGGTTTCGCTCCTCCAATTCACGAACTTGTTCCGCCATCGCTCTATTTTGAGCCCCGAGCATGTCATAAACTTGTCTTTGTGTGTATAATAGCTCTTGGGAATGGGGTTGTAAGTGGACTCTTGAACTTGAGGTCATGCTCGCTAACCTTCTACCCGTACCAGGATTATATCCGCGGCTAGAGCCTAAGACTTGTTCCACAGTTTGCAGATCTATTATCGGATTTGAACTGCTCGCTTGAGTCGATCGCAAACTCACCAATTGTTGTTGTGTAGTTACAAAACACGAATGTTAAATTAGCAATCACGAAACACCATTTCTCAATTTGCTCTTCAAGGAATTAATAAGAGAACATGAACATTTGACTCAGACTCACATGCATCTGAAAATGAGTATCAGGTCTATGAACTTGATACTCAAGCTGGTTCAATTACATGAAGGGTGTCTATGATACAAGGTCTCCGGATCGTTTAGGATTAATACAAAAGGGATGTATAATTGTAGGATATGTTTTTTTACCTCTTGTTTGTATCCTTTTATCAAATTTGCATACACATGTGAGTAAAATTTCGATTTTGGATTCACACATGGTAAGGGATCCTGTAACACGTCACCACCTGACGAAGAGATGTCAACATTAGAATGCTGAAACATTTCACCACCTAACGAAGAGAAGTTCGCATTAGGATCCTGGAACAGTCCACCACCCAACAAATATATGTTAAAATTAGGATGCAGAAACAATTCACCACCTGACGAATAGAAGTTCAGATTGGGATCCTGGAAGAATTAATCACTTCCCAATGAAGAGAAGTTAAAATGAGCACCATCCGGGGAAGAGGAGTTAAAATGAGGATCCTGGAACAATTCTACACCTGGCGAAGAGAAGTTCACATTCTGATCTTGGAACAACTCACCACCCAATGAAGAAAGGTTGACATAAGGATGCCGAAATAATTCACCACCCGATGAAGAAAAGCGCACACTAGGATCCTGGAACAATTCACCACACAATAAATTAAAAGTGCATATGGATTGTTCTATTCATTATATTATAAGTGACATACTTAAATGATATATATAGATTTAAAAACTAACCTGTGAGCTGCCTTTGCCGGTATCTGAAGCTCTTCTTTGATATGAGTTCGTTTCTATGAACTTTGTCACTTCTATGAGGGACCTCAATTTCTTTTTACTCTTTGGATGGTGATAGATCTATACAGATTTTATGTTTTTAGTCACCTTCATAATCAGAAGTATAAAAAAAAATAGATCATCCGATGTTTATAAAACTTACCTTGTCAACTTTTCCATTCCCATTATTTTCTAGGCGCATTCGTTTTTCAACTTTCCATCCTTTCAAATTTGTTAGTACTTTTTGAGAGTCAAGCGTTTTTTCTCTACCTTGGTTTAACTGTCGAATAACACAATTATATTTAGACATAGTAGAAGTAGTAAGAAAATCAAACAAACGAAATATTGGAGGTGCAGGTGGTCTTGTCAAAGTTTTATAGCACGATCAAGTTAAGTAACCCATTTAGTATGAAAATTTCTGCCTAATGAAGGATGGTTATTAGGCCTAAATGAAATACGAAGGAAAGGAGTGGATGTACAACCATTCACAAGTATCAGATAAACATAAACATATAGCTAGGTGCAGTGCAAGAAGAAGGGCCAGGATGCACGCTTCCTTGGAGCACAAAGTTTATCTTAGTATAAATAAAAGGATAGAAACGAAATTAGATAGATTTACCTCCTCGATATTGCTTGATTTAAAGAGCTCTTCAAGGGTGAAATCCTTCTCTAATATCTCCTGACGGTCGGAAGCAGTGCCTCTTTTTCTCTTCTTTGATGAACTACTAACCTGAAGAATCAGAAGAATCAAAGTTCCAATTACATATACTAACATGACATTGTCACTAAAAACGTGACATTGTCACTAAAGCTAGAAACCAGAAGAATCAAAGTTCCAATTACATACACTGTTAAACGTTTGATTTGGAAACTCTAATATATAAAGAGGCCTAGGAACATACTAAGTGAGATATAAGCAGAAGCTGTGAATTGTGTTAATAAATTTTTGTTACCGTTAAGTTGATACGAATCTATTAGCTCGAACAGTTGTTATAAGTTATAAAAACAATAACTTAAAGTACTTGATCAACAAGTTGTTAAAGTACTTGATCAACCGACTTAGGCGGGATACGCCGAAGGTTGAGGAACGCGGAACTAACAAGGATTCCGTGTGTATATAAAGGGAATCCTATCCCTCGTTAAAGGTACGATCTACAAACCCTAACTCTCCTTTAACCCTAAACCGATTACTTACTCTCACGCCGGAGGATAATCGTGGGATACAATCCCACGATAAGCCTAACGGTGTTTTCTGTCTCTTAGTGCGCAGGTCTCAAGAATCAAGACTCAATTGGTACGAGAGCCGGAGACCCAAACAAGGAACGCCCAACTTTTGTATCAACAAGTGGCGCCATCCGTGGGACCATTCTCTAAGAACTAAGAACTAGAATGACGAAGCATGGAAATCAGCGATCGCAAGCAGACCTTACCGGAAAAAAGCTGCACACTGGATCAGCTTCTAAGCAAACTTCTGGGACAACCAGTGTTGCTAAAAACCAGGGATCAGGCCAAGATTTGGTATTTCCTTTGGTGGAACCACGCTCGGGGACAACCCAGGCCGCTGTAACCACCGCTAGCGCAGGAGACCCACTGCGCACTCCTTTTGCTACTCCATTCCAATCGGCGATGGAGACAAACTTCACAAAAGCACCTGATGCGCCCGATAAAAATAAGTGTATAGTGGTAGAAACTGATACTCCTACTCTAGAAGGGGTTGTGTCAGAACTAGCGCCAGACGAGTTCGTATCGCAAAACTACGAAACCTTGGCTGCTCTCATGCAAAAGGAAGCAAAGAAGAGGTCAGGTCGGAGTCTGCATGCCCGACTCGATTTCGGCCCGGAGTTTGAGACATCCCCACCGCGCCGTCAGAAGGAGAAGCGCGGGAGGGATAGTCGCCGACCCCCAGTGTTTAACAGAATTGGGAAGAGAGTTGAGGATGATGAGACATCCAGCTCACAGCATCTGGAAGGAAGTGAGGAGGATGAACGGCGTACCAGTGTCCACGCCAGACTTGGTAGCCGCAGAATACAGGACAGACTTGGGCGACGATACTCCCTAAGTGAAAGCCCTTCAAGTGCAAATTCTGAGGACAGTCGGCGCAAGCGCCGAAGGAGGGAAAATTCGTCCTCTGGTAATTCCTCGGACAATGAGGATAGCAAAACTAGACACTGGAAGTCCAGAAACATATATAATGACCAGAAGGATGAAGATATATCTCTCCCGTGGCGCCGTCAAAAAGTGGATGCGTTCACTCGACGCATCAGTGATTTCTCAGAGAACAAAAGGAGGCGCATGCCTGCCAACGTGAAAACCTATGACGGAACAGGTGATCCTGATGATCACATAAAAGTTTTTGAATCAGCCGCTACAATTGAAAACTGGCCACAGCCTGTATGGTGCCACATGTTCAACTCCACACTAGTAGGAAATGAACGGAACTGGTTCAGCAAGCTTCCACGCAGAAGCATCAATGGTTTTGAAGAATTGAGAAAGGCATTCCGCCTAAACTTTACTCAACGGAAAAAGTGTGCTAAAAACCCCGTTGAACTCGCCAGGATCAAACAGCGCCAAGGGGAATCCACAAGCGCTTTTATGGAGCGCTTCAAGGATGAATGCATGCAAGTTAAAGCATGTCCCGAGGTGCTCAAAATCTCAGGGTTCATGAATGGGATCAGCAACCCAGAACTTATCTAAAGGTTGAATGACAAGATTCCCCAATCCTTTGATGAGGTCATGAAAGGCACACGGTCCTTCGTCCAAGGAGAGGCCGCCGCGGCGGATAGCAAGAGAAGCTACTCGAACTACCGGTCACAGGAACAACCTGGGAGATAATCCACCGACCGGAGTAGTAACCGTAACAGGAATTATCGCAACCAGGGGAGTGGCCGCGACAATGACAAGTATATCCCGCTGACAAAGACTCCAAAGGAGATACTTGCAACAGAAGGCACAAATTTCCCAAGACCTCCACCAATGCGCACCCCAGAGGATCGGCGCGTAGGAAGTGGGTATTGCGACTATCACGGACAGAAGGGCCACACTACTAATGAATGTGTCCAGCTACGCTAGCTCATCGATAAGCTAGTCAAGGAGGGTAGACTGGACCAACTGGTCAAGAACATCAAAGAAGGGAAAGATAGACAAAAGACTGGGAATAAGAAGGAGGGGCCCAAAGATAAGGCTGACACTATTTACATGATACAATCATGGCAGAGAGTAACTAGGCAAAAGGTCAGCCAAAAGTTTTCCCATGGAAGTGCAATCACTTTCCCTACATTAACTACGAACAACGCAGTGGTAGAGCCGCTCATCATCGAAATTAATGCGGGGGGTCACGACATCCACCGCATATATGTTGATGGTGGAGCGTCTGCAAACATAATGTACGAACACTGCTTCAAACAACTGTGCCCGGAGATACGCAGTCAGTTGAGCTCGGTCACGACAGCGCTGACTGGTTTCACAAGAGAAAAGATATGGCCTATGGGGCAATTACGACTACTAGTTAGAGTAGGTAATAACGACCACTCCACAACAGCCTGGATGGATTTTATGGTAATCAAATCCCCCTCGCCATACAATGGCATTATCGGACGACCGGGGATATCAGCCATACGCGCAGTATCGTCTACAACACACGGGATGCTCAAATTTCCAGTGGAAGGAGGTGTCGTTACCCTCTACAATGCTGTCGTACCACCTAAAGAATGTAACGCGGTCACATGCGAAACGGCACCCATTACAGAACAGTGCGCGACCAAAACTCCAAATCTGAAGGTAGCAATTCATCCCGATTACCCCGAACAGGAAATATCGATAGGAGGATCACTGTCGGACAACGGCAAAGCAGCGGTGTGCGCACTCTTGCAAAAGAACTTGGACATCTTTGCATGGGAGCCAAAAGACATGACTGGGGTACCACGTTCAATCACAGAACATAAGCTGAGAATCCGACAAGGATACTCACCAATACGCCAGAAGAAGCGCGGCCAGGCTCCGGAGCGCACGCAAGCAATCCTGGCAGAGGTACACAAGCTAGTAGACGCATCAATCAAGCGGGAAGTCTACTACCATGACTGGCTTTCTAACCCAGTTATGGTAAAAAAAAGAGCGATGGTAGCTGGCGGATGTGCGTGGACTTCACTGATCTTAACAAAGCATGTCCACAAGACTGCTACCCACTACCAGAGATAGACTGGAAGGTAGAATCTTTGTGTGGATACCCACTTAAGTGTTTTCTCGATGCATACAAAGGATACCACCAAATCCAGATGGCTAAGGAGGACGAGGAAAAAACGGCCTTTCACACAAGCCAAGGCGTCTACTGCTATACAAAAATGCCCTTTGGCTTGAAAAATGCAGGCGCCACCTATAAACGGTTAGTAGATAATGCGTTCGAAAAACAGGTGGGCCGCAACCTAGAGGTTTACGTCGATGATAAGGTTTTAAAAGGTACCTTTTTGAGGGGTCATTTAAGCCCTTATTCGATCACTTTTGTATCCGTTATTGCTTAATATCGTTCCTTTTCACTTTTTAGGTCTCTTGAGGGCAAAATGCTGGAATGATGCTTATTTGGACGAAAAGGCGCGAATATACGAAGAAAATGGCCAAAGTCAGAATCGAGACACTTAAAGCTGCTGAAACATAAGGCGACGGCGTCACTGCATATCTGCGACGCCGTCGGTAAGGAATTTTGCGACGGCTCAGAGGCAAAATTGCATGTTTTCAAGGGACGACGTCAGGTTCTAAAGGAGTAGGCCGTCGCTACTCAGACGGCCTAGATGCAGCCAAGACGGCGTCAGAGCTGAAGGGGACGGCGTCACAGTCATAAGGTGACGCCGTCGCAAGGTTTACGTGGCCAAGACGAAACCCTAATGACGGCGACACGACGGCGTCACGAAACATAAGGTGACGCCGTCGCAGATGTAATCTTATATATAGAATCCGAATTTTTCAGTTTTTGTGGGTAGTCTTTTGGAGTAAAAACCTAAAACCGAACCAAGGCTTTCTTGTGCAGTATTTTAGGGTTCTAAACCCTATTATACATCAAGATAAGTATTTACTTCATTAATCTAATTATGTCTTTGATTATTTGTGTGTATGCTTGCATGTTCTCCATGTCCGGCTAATTTATTTGTGTGTTTGCTTAGGGAATATGAAACTTAATTATTGAATATTGATTGGTTGATACTTATCTTAGTTGACTAATGATCTAGAGTGCGCTAGATTATTCGTTGTGTACTTAATGCTTGACATTTCTTTGTGAACTTTAGAATATAATTATCTAGGTAATTGTAGGATAAAGTATTCAAGGACAACCGTAGAGTAGGTGTCTATAAATCACTAGAGGATTTGTAAACAAGACCCTTTGGTAATTTCAAAGAGTTAGGGAAACAAGCACGCCCTATAGCCTTAGAATCACAACGCAACTAGGAATAAGGACGTGACAAATCAACCATCAATAGGAGATAATTAAGGAGTAGTAAAACCTAAGTAAACACATCTTTAAACTATCATACGAGTACACATCAAATTAGACATAGACTATCACAACCTTAGCTTAGATAATTAGATAATAGTAGAGTAATCGGTAGCAATACCAACCCCCCAAATCCAATACCCGAGATTCGTACCTTTTCAATTTCTAAAAAAACATAAAAAGATAAAAAATAATCTTCCTCAACCTCAACCTTAGCGTAGTAACTTCTCACTAGCATTCCTATTCCCCTAGAGAACGATATCAATACCCGTGGCTTACCCTAATTACTACACTACAACGATTAGGTTCACTGCCTAGGGTGTTATAAAACTTGCTCGAAGAAAAGGAAGTTTCCTTGACCCCGAACGACGCGTGTAGCGTTATCAGTCGATGACCTGGTCATAAAAAGCCATACTGAAGAGGAGTTGGTGCGCGACATTGAGGAAACCTTCAGGACACTTAAAGAGATCAACATGAAGCTAAATCCTAAAAAATGCACTTTCGGCGCTACAGAAGGCATGTTCCTTGGATACTTGATAGAACCTGATGGTATAAAGCCGTGTCCAGAAAAGACTAAGGCTGTCATCGACCTTCCTTCACCGCGCACGTTGAAGGAAGTCCAATCTCTCAATGGAAAGCTGGCCGGTCTAAATAGATTCCTATCCAAGTCAGCAGACAAATCACTACCTCTTTTCAAAAACACTCAAGAAGTGTATAAAAAAGGGAGATTTTTGTTGGACTACGGAGGCAGAAGAAGCCTTCGCACAGCTTAAACAACAGCTGACAACACTCCCTACACTTGTAGCACCCCGACCAGGGGAAGAGTTGATTATGTACTTATCTGCAACTCATGGAGCAGTCAGCGCAGTGTTACTAACGGATAGGAACTCAGTTCAAACACCAGTGTACTTTGTAAGCAAAGCGCTCAAGAAAACAGATATGAACTATAGCGCAATGGAAAAGTTGGTCCTCGCATTAGTATTCGCCGCCAAACGGCTGCGCAGGTACTTCCAAGCGCACCTGATAGCAGTGATCACAGACCAACCGATCAAGCAAATCATCTCCAAACTTGACGCATCAGGGCGATTGCAGAAGTGGAGTGTATTGCTAGGTGAGCACAACATCTCCTATACACCACGTACTGCAGTAAAAGGGCAGGTACTAGCAGATTTCATCATCCAAAAACCAGACACTGATGAACCACCCGCACTAAGCAAGAAGGAACTACAAGATCCATGGATCTTGTTCACGGACGGATCCTCATGCGTGGATGGGTCAAGAGCAGGCCTCATCCTCACAAACCCGGAAGGAATGGAATTCACTTACGCACTGCGTTTCGAATTCACAGCAACAAATAATGAGGCAGAGTATGAAGCCCGCATTGCAGCTCGAATGAGTGTACATAACTTGGAAGCGAATGTAGATTCCAGGCTAGTAGCCAACCACGTGTTGGGTGAGTATGTGGCCAAGGAGGAAAACATGATTCAGTACCTCGAAAAAACCAAGGCACTAATCCAAGGCTTTGACAGGTTTACCATCAAACAGGTTCCTCGAGGGGAAAACCGAAAGGCGGATGCACTAAGCAAAATTGCATCCACAAGCTTTGCACATCTATCAAAACAGGTGTTGGTGGAAACGTTGAAAAGCAAATCCATCTCAGAGATGGAATTATCTACGGTAATAGAGGAAGAAGGCCCTACGTGGATGACACCGATAACGGACTTCATAAGCAAGGGAGTATTACCCCAAGAGCAGAAGGAAGCCAGAAGGATACGGCGCACGGCACAAAGGTTTGAAATCCGGGACAATATACTATATCGACGCTCTTTTTTGCAACCATGGCTCCGCTGTGTTGGTCCCCTACAAGCAAACTATGTACTGCGGGAAATCCACGAAGGTTCATGCAGCATGCACTTAGGACCAAGGTCCGTGGTGGCGCGCGCTTTACGTTCAGGATATTATTGGCCCACCATGCACCGCGATGCGCGGGACTTAATCAGAAAGTGCAGCGACTGCCAAGTTCACAGACCCGTGCCACGCCAACCACAACAGGAGCTAACACCAATTATGGCACCATGGCCATTCTACAAGTGGGGTATAGACATCGCAGGTCCTTTTCCTGTTGCAGCAGGAGGATTAAAGTTCCTCATAGTCGCCATAGACTACTTCACCAAGTGGATCGAGGCAAAGGCAGTGGTGACAATCACTGGCAACCAGGTGAAACCCTTTGTCTGGGAAAATATTGTATGCCGCTTCGGTCTACCTGGGGAAATTATCTCGGACAACGGGAAACAATTCCGCGACAACCCTTTCAAGGACTGGTGCGAGAAATTGAAAATCACACAGCACTTTGCGTTAGTCAAACACCCACAAACCAATGGCTTAGTAGAACGGGCGAATCGAAGCCTGGGTGAAGTAATTAAGGCATGCCTGGACAAGCACAAAGGACGGTGGGTGGAAGAACTATCGCATGTTCTGTGGGCACACCGCACTTCAATCAAAACCAGCACAGGGGACACCCCCTTCTCTCTAGTCTATGGGACAGAAGCCGTCATACCAGCCGAAATCGGAATGCCAACTATCCGCACTGCGGAAATCAATGTGGCAACCAACGATGACGAGCGACGTATCGACTTAGACCTGCTAGAAGAAAGGCGCGAACGCGCAGCTATACGTGAAGCAAAATCAAAGTCAAGGATGAAGGGATACTATGACGCTAAAGTGCGAAGTGTTTCATTCAGACCAGGTGACTTCGTTTACCGCGCCAATGAGGCGAGCCACGCAGAAGACACAGGCAAGCTTGGACCAAAGTGGGAAGGACCCTATGAGGTTACTGAAGCATTAGGAACAGGCGCGTACAAGCTACGTGGATTGGATGGTCGTGAACTGCCACGTACATGGAACATCTGCAACCTTAAGAGGTGATACCTATATGAATGGCCACGGCCCAGCGCACAGTCGTTCCTGCACTTTATTGAAGTGCCCAATAAACATCTATGTATTTACTTTTTGTTTTACTTAGTATAATGTCTTATTTATTTCTCATAAAAACTTGCAAGTATCAATAAAACGTCGTGGTTTCTAGCTAACTCCATGACACATTTTAATTTCTTATTTCCATATACTGTATGTCTTAACAATTTTTTATTTCTTGCCTACATGGCGTGCATGCACTAAATAAACCCACGATGGTAAAAGGATGAGTTCACCTACTAAACAACTCGTTGAGTAAGAGGGTTGCAAACCCATCAACATTGGATCATGTATCCTTGTTAAACACCTTGTTCTCAAGACGTTGGAATAAGCTCTGTACGCATCCCACGACGGATGCGCAACAACGCATATGGTGCACGTTTAACAACTTAGGAACCAAGACACTTGATTTCTTGATGTGATACTTATAGTACACTGCATATCACAACATACACGACTATGCTATAAAAAATACTTAGAAATTATTTCTTAAGTATACCATGAATCTCATACATGATTATGAACTTCACATCTTATTTGCGGTTATATAAATAGTTTGCTTCTTAGATCATACACACGTTTCTATGGGAAGACAAGTAACTAAGTGAAAATATCATAAATCGCAACATCATTCAACATAAGTAACATTCCATTAGGTACCTAGCGTGCTTACAAAAATAATGTTTACTTTACGACTTACAAACTACCAGCTATTACACCGCTTAATGGAAGAGCTACCCACGTGACTCGCTGCATTCTTAGCCTCGCTTAGCTTCTTCAACAAGTCGGAGTCTTGCCGAGATACTGTAGCGACACTAACAGGTACTGATAGAACCAAGACCTCTTGATAGATCTTAAGCACTCGGGGATCGTTAGCGTTGCCTATGTAATCACAAGCAAACTAATAGAAGATCTCTACAACTTGGTATTGTAGCAGAAAATAAATACAAGTTATAACAACTAAGAACACTTTTGATCCTCTATGGATCTTTGATAATAGAAACTCTATGTTTCGGATAGAATACAAGACTTGAGAAACTTGAGAAAAGCTTATCTATTACAAACTAATATGGTTTCTTATATAGGCAAGAAACCCTAATGAGCGTTGACAATTTACGCTTCTAAAACTAATCTAGACTAAGCATGCAACTAGACAAGCATGCAACTAATCATATTGTTTTGTTAATCATTTTGTTTATTCTGATAAGCTCTACATAATACGGCGCCAACCTATACATACGGCGCTGACTTTTACTCTAAACTGAGCTTATCTCTCCTACGTGGTTCCCACTTTCAGCAGCAACACTCTGTCTGCTTTATCACTTCTGCTGAAGTATAACTTCGGCAGCATCAATTCTTCTTCGGCAGAATCTCTTCGACTGAAGCTTCGGCAGAATCAGTAGTTTGTGCTTCGGCAGAATTAGTAGATTACCTTAATTCCCAACAGGTACCCCGTCAGATCAGGGCAGGTGAGCTGCACCAACGCCGCACAAAATGGCCTTGCCCTTGATACCCTATTTCTTGGCAAGCCTTATGGCGTGAGCTTCTAAGACCTGTTTCAGTGGAATTTCCTTTTCCAGAGCAAACGGATTCAATATATCATGAGGGTGAACAAATACAGGTACCTGCAGCTGAGACTCATTGGGTTTCAAAAAATAGTCCTGTTGCGCCTCTGCGTCTTCGGACCGATTCCTAGCCAATGTTAGCCCCTCCATTATTACCCCTATAGGATAATCTTGGTCGCGCTCTAATTCGGCAATCAAAGGCAGTTCCAATACCTTTATCTTCTCCATGGCTGCAACCAGATCATCATATGTTGATGCGTTGTATCCTGGTACCTTTTCAATAGGCACCTTTAGAAGATCCGCCTCATGCAGCTTCTCCACAGCTTCTGCTTTGCCGCGCTCCAGAGCGCACTGAACTACCCCCCGAAGGCATCAACCACTTCTTGCGATTCCAGGGTACTAAGGGAAGCAAGACGAAGACCATGGCCTATGAGCTACCTGCGCTCAGCTATAGTAGACAAGAGTTGGGGATACAACTCCTCGTCGTACTCAATGCTGAGTTTGCGCAATTTGGCCTCTTGCACCTCCAATGCACTGCCCACAGTGGCGCCAAGATCTCCTAACTGCATGAGAAACTCTTCCTTGCCTTGTTCCAGATATTTAAGGGCCCAGTTACATGACGCCTTTTACTTTACTGCTTCAGCACGCTCCTAGTTTATTTGGGATAGTAATGCCATTTTCTCTCCTGCAAGCTTCTCCGAATACGCATTTGCCGCTTCTATCTCAGTCTGGGCACTAGCTAAACGAGCCTCCAACGCCGCAATATGCTGGTCTTTTTCCACGCTTTGACTACTCTCTCATGAGTATTTAGCCCTTAGTTGCGCAACCAACTTCGCCTGATGCGCCATAGACAGCTCCAGATCTTCAACCAGCTTATCCATTGGCACATCCCCCGAGACCAACGGCTCAGTACTTTGGCTCTTCGGCCCCGAGGATTCAGCACGCACTGGACTATCCTGGGGGGGGGGCGACTCCGCAGCCTGTTCAAACCTGCATACACGGATAACGAATTATCAGTTTCCTATATAAACAGTTGGTGCGCAATAAACATTGACGACATTACTTACTGTGGGCCAGAGATATCAGCAGAGGGGTGAGATGACGCAACATCACTGGAGGATGATTCCACAGTGAGGATCACAGGGCGCTTTTTCCTCGAAGAGCTCGCGCCATCTTCTCCGAGTGATCTTTTGCGTTTCAGTCCGGATCCTTCCTCCTCTTCCTCCTCTTCTTCCATAGCCTGCGCCACCGCTATGGGTGATGGCTGCGCTACTGGGGATGGCATTATGGGACTTGGCACGCTTTGCAGCGGCGTCGCTTCTACTGCGACAGAGGAGCTGGTCCCTGTTTCCCCTATATTCATCTCCAGGGTACGCCCTGCAGTAGCCTCTAGTATGGGCTTTTCTCCTTCCTTCAGTGGTCGCGTCCCTACGTTAACCTGAATCGGCTTCGCTAGTTGCACAACTGTGAACAGATCCATCTCTGCGCAACAGAAGACAACAAGTACACATGTTACATAATGTGCAAAAAGGAAAAGAAAGCTCTTACATTAATTAAACAAGGGGATGCGGAGGAACGAGCACCCACCCTGGCCATCAGCGCCTAAGAAGATTGGCATTTCATCCGGCATACCAAAGTAATTGCGGCTAATGCCCATATGCACCAAAAATTCCTCAGGATAGGAACTAATGGGGATGCGGTTGGCGTTTATCAGTTCCGCATCCTCCGCGACATATGATCCAGGCAGAGGGCGCTCATCCTTCGGCAATGTCCCCTGGGTATAAAATTCAAAACGCGATGGGAAGCGCACGTCGTCTACCCAGAAAAAAGTTTCCCTCCAGTTCCTGAGCGCGTCCAGTTTTTCTGTATAACACTGGAGGCGCCCAGCGCGTTTAGCGAATGAGACCCACCCGTACGACCACGTTGTGTGGTAGAACGCACGTAATAGGTGGATAGTCGGGTTAATCTCCAGTAATCGGCAATTAACCTCGAAGTTGGTGATCTTCGCTGCACCTATGCAGTGCAGCTGGGATAGGTGCAGATTGTAATAATTTAATATGTCATACAGAAATAGGGATATGGGCACACGCTGATTCGCGAACTCGAAAAAACGTGTGTATACCCCTACTTTCCCTTCGGGGAAATCTGCAATAGATGCCCGCGCACCCGGAACAACCGGATGCACGTCAAGTGGTATAAAATAATCCGAGGTGAACTCTAGAAGTTCACCCTCAGTTATATCGGAGGTGAAATCAGATAACTGTTTGACCATGGTATTATGTTTCTTTTTTAAAGGCGCACGCGTGGTTACCTTTGGAATAGGCAGTTTTCTGTTTTGCAAATGAAAGGTTTCTTAACAATGGCGGATTGAGTTTTTTCACTGTGAAAAACACAGTTAAAATGAGGCGGATGGTTATATAAGTTTCCTCATCCACGCGATGAGCGACACGTGGATCCCACTACCACCAACATGTGGTTCAGATCACTTGACGTGACGTTGCTGCAGTTACTTTCCCCCGATTTACGAGGCGTCCATTTTTAATTACTATGTCTAGATACAATGTATATCTTTCAAGGCGGGAACCTTTTTAGCTTCTTTGTTACGCTTCGCAGTTTTTTATTGAATGCAGTCCTTAGTCTAGCATCCGCAGTCAGTCACTGCGCATACTAGACTGCGGGGACATGATGACGTATAGTCTATATTCGGGTCACGAACCCGACCAAAGCCCAATACTAATAAGCCCAACACGAACTGGGCTACGCCGATAAGTGTTTGGGCCCACGCAGGCCCAAGCCCAACGTTAATTATAGAATACGATATCGGATATCTCCTAATTATGGAGATAATCATTCCCCAACCGATTTAGGCGGGATACGCCGAAGGTTGAGGAACACGGAACCAACAAGGATTCTGTGTGTATATAAAGGGAATCCTATCCCTCGTTAAAGGTACGATCTACAAACCCTAACTCTCCTTTAACCCTAAATCGATTACTTACTCTCACGCCGGAGGATAATCGTGGGAGACAATCCCACGATAAGCCTAACGGTGTTTTCTGTCTCTTAGTGTGCAGGTCTCAAGAATCAAGACTCAATTGGTACGAGAGCCGGAGCCCCAAACAAGGAACGCCCAAATTTTGTATCAACACGGATTAAATAAAGATATTGGATCTGCTTCAATAGCGGGGATGCTTTGCCCTCCAAGACCTTCATTGGGAGCTTCCTGTTCTTGCAAAAACAGCATGTTATATATCTATCAAACTCAACAAAACTATGAAGGAAGAAAACAAATGAAACTTATAGAACGATCAAATTAAAGCCTTGAACATACACCACTGAGGACGTATGCATAAAATGATCATTTTTATTCGCATGGGAAAGAGGATGGAGACATGAGGTGTTGTGTGGTCAGGACTCAAATTTTCTTAATGTTCATATTCGTCTCCTGCTTTAATCTGTTTTGTCTATCATAGATCTAATCAATAAAAAAGATGCAACATCGACTTTGTAATTTTTCTTTACCTGAGTATATGATGGTTGTTGAACAATCATCTCCATTCCGCTTGTAGGATTTAAAAGTTCTTGGTTAGCGGTTGGGTGCACAATCATTTTGAGTCCTGTAGGCTGATTCATTTGGCTGTCTGACATATTTGTTTTAACTGTTTTAAGCCCTAAATCGATATGAGTACCGTAAAGAGAGATGTGTGTCACTATTCAGTCTATGTTGGTCGAATTTATAGTCATTAATCATGCATGTATTTATTACATTATCAAATATCTATTCAATGCATTTGGAATCCCGCCTAAGGGTGTTGTTAATGTGTTTCTCATATTGTTTTAGTACCATCTACAAATTCGATAATACATTAAATCCAAAAATATCCTTGTTGACTATTGTCTATGTGACTACAAATATCAAATACATCCAATATTTCAATGTATACTTTGGTAACTAATTCAATACCTTTTTTTTCTTGATATGCATATTTACCTACAATCATAAATGTATAATTTATTGTAGGTTGAAACAAAAACTTTTTACAATATTTATGAACAGTAATAGTAATATTACTATGTTTGTTTATTTATTTTATTTTTTTAAAACGGCTAGTTATTAGTTAGTGGTTCGAGTCATGCAGTGACGGCATTCAAGCAGATCGTATGTCTTCCTCGAATGTTCGCCTTTTTTGGAAATAAACCATACCTTTTTTTTTGCGCTTCACCTAGGAGGAAAACCCAATTGGCAAGTCTCGAACCCGAGACCTCTAAGTGAGACAAACCCCCCTCCCTGGTAAGCTTCGAACCCGAGACCTCTAAGTATGGTGGCCAATACCTTTGTTTAATAATTAATGATTTCATATTATCATTTGGTAGCAATAATTTTATACATCTTAATTTTTCATTTGTTCATTATAAAATTTTGGTTTTATAATTATCTCCATGTAATGTACTAACATGATAAAGTTAAAATTTTGATAAAAATATTTGTGAAAAGCGTAAAAATCATTAAAAAAGTGTTTAAATTATATTCAAAAAATTCCATAAGATAAGAGATATTGGTGGATAAAAAAGTTGTGAATAAAATTTTCTAGAAGTGTATACTTTTGATGGAAAAAAACCGCGAAAGATACACGGTTGTGCATTATAAAATTTTAAATCGATATTTTGTGCATTAACAATTCGTTTTTACATCCAATTTCTTTTTAGGATCAGCATCAAAATCTATAACATATAAAAAATTAAAATAAACTTGTGCATTAAAATTTCATTTTTAATGAATTAAAAAAACATATAACACTACAAAATATGTATAAATTACTTCACAACTTTTTTATGCACCGACATTGTTAGGTCACTAGTTTTACTACACAAGCTTATAAGAGAAGAGATAAGACGATTGAACAAGTAAACAAGCACACACACACACAATAGTATGAAACGGTTAGGCGTAATGTATGAGTGAAAGATTAACTTGAACAACCAACCCTCAAATGAGGGTTTACAAGAGTTTATATAGGCAAGGAGCTAGGGCAACACTCCCTCTCCTTCCCTATTCCTTATTGGGCTTGGATCAAGCTTATGGGCCTTCTACATAAGCTTGACCTTAAACAAACATAAAGGCCATAATAAAGCTACCTATTATATATAAAATATAAATACTTGAAATACTGTTTAGGAGTGATTCCAACAATCTCCCCCTCAAGTATATATGAATGTAAACGGTGAAGGCGTTGATGTAATAGTAGCTGTGACGTCTTCTGACATTCTTCTTTCTTGTGAGATGAATTGTCTTGTTTCGAACAATCTCCCCAGTGTAGAGAGATAGTTATCTTTGAGCAGTTATGCTTCGACGTCATCTTTAACTTTGTTCTTTGATCATTGTTCTTTGTGGTGAAAGTGATAGTATGTTGTTGTCTGCATCAGTCTGCCTCAGGTCTGCTTCGTTGCTCCAGTGTCTCCACGTCATTCTTCAACATGCTCACACGCTCTATGACGTTGGAATTCAATACTGATGAAGTTCTCTAAGTCTTTAACTTTGTAGATTCTTTGGTTGACGAAGAATCATTCTGACGGTTGTGTTGCTTTTGAATAGAACTTCCATTAGTGATGATGTTGGCATGAGCATGAGAAGAGTCAGCACGATCATCCCGCTCCGGAGCTTCCATAAGAAGAAAACATTGCAAACGGTTAGTAATAAGCGGTTTCCGGCACTTACAAGTTTGAACTTCGAGAGTGTTAACAGCATAGTGTGAAAACACAACTCTAATTCTTACAAAAGGCCGTTCCTGAACTGGAGTCCCACAAGTGAGATAACGCGATGTACCGAAATACATCTACAGTTCAGATGAGTCGCTGAGGTACACCGAAGCATCACCTCACGACTGTAGACCGTTTGAGACACACTCCGCGTAATCCACGGGGAGTTACCGAAGTGACCTGCTGTCAGGGCTGTTTGATGTTGACCCTGGCAGGAGTTTCCATTCAATCACTGAGAATCACAGATGTGAACCTCTCATAAATGTTCTCGACAGATTGCTAAGATCTGTGAAGGACTCGATATGAACCACTGAATCACTGAAGATCTTATTTGTTGATCAACAGGTGATTAAATGTCAAGTGTTCCTAAGAGATCTTTTGATGAATCTCGTGGCTCTAGACTCAACAGTGCGTTTTGGTTTTCCTGAGCGGAGACTAGGGAGAGGGTCTCCTTCTTCAATACCAGCGATCTCTAAGAGAAAGCCAATAGATTATGTAGGGTTCCCTGTGAGAATGAAACAAGTTTCTGTTGAGAGGAACTTGAGTGGCTAAGAAGGTTTAGTGCATGCGTCACTGGGTCCATGACGACTTTTAATCTTCAATACCGGTGTCACTAAGTGACAACCAGTAGCATATGAATTGAACCCGGTGTCTGCCCTAAGTTGAATAATCTGGAGGGCTATTTCTTTTCACCCTTTACTTTACATTTCTTTTTGATTCTTCAACTCCTTCTTTCTCCGATTCTCATTTTCTCCTTTTTATAATCATTCCTAAGGACTTCTAACACTAACTTATGGTAGTGTCCTTGGGTAGATCCCTCCGGCTCTGGCGGATCATAGGACGGTTATTCCTAACCTTAGTCACCTTATAACTCCATGACTAACCTATGTTTGGCATTATAACCACTGTAAGTTAAAATATCTCTCAAAGGGTTTGTAAATGAAGAACATGTTTGAACCACAGTGAGAGATAAGTTTTTGCATAAATACTCCCCCTCCACATGTGCTTAATAGTTTTAATGGTTAAATGCACAGTGAGGAAAGAGCGCGCACTTTATGAATTGATCCACTAAAGATAGACAATCTCCCGCGAGACACGGTTACGTTGAATAGTTAAAGAGATATATTGTCAGCTTTTAGGTGACAACTAAGTTTTACCAGTATAAATAAGAGTTGGCAAGTTTTTATTGTAAAAATATACGGTAAAAAATCCCCCTCTTTTAACACACTATTCTTTATACAACATGTTTTACGTTTACTTAGACACATGGAGTCTGAATTGGTTGCTTAACTGCCATGATTTGACAAACATTGAGCTTTTCTGAACAGGACCTGCCCATTATTAAAGTTCGATCAAGCGATCACTACATTTGCACAGAGCGTTTCCTGAACAGACTCATCTTTCATGGTAAGCTCTTTGAAAACTATCTGTACTTGAGACTGCCCAAACTGTTGGAAGGTTCCAAACAGATGTGGAAGTTCCATCAATAATCTCGATCAACAGTGGATTTTCGACTGTTATATAGAGAAATTGATAAGTTGCATTGGCACAGAGCGCCCTCTAACAGATAGAAATCACCTAGTTAAGTATTTCACGCGCGAGAAAGGAGTGACACGTAAATTGGTAATTTTGATAATTCGTGTACACCTCCCCCTCATAAATACGTTTTTGAATAGAGAGTGACACCAAGTTTGTACAAGAAGTAAATGTTTGGGAAACTCTCTATAAAATTGAATGTCACCAATATTACGGTTTGTATCCAATCAGTACCTCAATATTCCACTGATTCCAATCCTTATTGGCAGGATACTAGGCGGTCTCGGCCTCCCTAGATGGGTTCCTGTGATGGTATTCAATCACAATCTTCAGGAATCCTTACTAATATTTTTCCTCTTTTACTCTTAGCCTCTTTCTTCCTCAACTTCTTAGTTTTTCTTTACATTTCATTTCCCACTTTTCTTTATCGGGAGGTCTAATAAGTTGAATCCCGTCTGTGGCCCAAGTTAAGTATACGATGACCAACAGTGAATCACTGTGGCCATAACTTCTAATTTTCAGCAGTACCTGGGTCACTGCGTACGTGATTTGGAAGAATCGGTGAGTTCAAGGAGAGTTGTCTTTGAACAAAGTAAGAGTGTCCCTTGGGATGTATTAGATAACCGAAAGAGAATCTCTAGCGACCATAACTTCTTCCTCTGGGAGAGGGATCAGAGGCGAGTCCTTTTGGTTTTGCGTGACAACTCAGATCTCGGTGCTCTAAGTAGTTTTCTAGAGAATCCTTGTGAACTGTAAATTAGTGGACAACTAGTTGTTTATTCTAGAAGTCACTAAGTCACCAAGTATAGCTCAGGAAGTGTCTAGAATCGTTAGACAGCTCTTG